>JAFMOB010000644.1:0-106150 GCA_018985215.1 Larimichthys polyactis | reverse complement strand
GAGTGATTTAATTATGTGTATGTTCATAATGTTATTTTGTGACATCACATGTGTGTTTACAATGATGACAATGGTGGGAAAAAAAATCTTTATTTAAAATAATTTGTTAAGGGAGTGGTTTAATTATTTACATATTTTGAAAAATATGTAAATGTACCTGGATAAATAAATGAAAATAACAAATTATAGTGATATAGTGTAGTATCGTATAGTATACAAAAGTATAGTGTAATATAATAATATAGTATAGCATAGTATAGTATAGTATAGTATACTATAGTATAGTATAGATCGTATAGTATAGCATAGTCTAGTATATCATAGTGCAATATAATGCAATATTCTCTGCTATTGTATAGAATGGTATAGTATAGTGTATCCATCCATTTTCTGTAACTGCTTATCCTCATCGGGGTCACAGTGGTACTGGAGCCTATCCCAGCTGACTTTGGGTGAGAGGCAGGGTACACCCTGGACAAGTCGCCAGCTTATAGCAGGGAATGTAGAGACAAACAGCCATTTACACCCACATTCAAAACTACAGACAATTTACAGTCACCAATAACCTGTTAAGTATGTCTTTGGACTGTTGGAGGAAGCCAGAATACCCGGAGAGAACCCACAGAGACACATGGAGAACATGCAAACTCCACACAGAAAGGCCCCAGCTGCGGTTCAATCCAGGAAACTTCTTGCTGTGAAGCAACAGTGCTAACCACTGCATGGTATAGATAATATAACATTGTATAGTATAGTATAGTATGTATACTATATAATAGTATAGTATAGTAGAGCATAGTAGTATATAACAGTATAGTATAGTATAGTATAGTATAGTATAGTATAGTATAGTAGACTATAGCATTGTGAAGTTTTCTTGCATATGTTTGTGTAGTGTAGTCTCAGTTTCCTTTAAGATGTATCAGGTAGTGTCATGGTACAACAGGACAATAAGTCCAAACTTTTGGAGGCCTTTATTTATGAGGAGGAATTTAACTGGATCTGCTGTGGGACCAGAACCAAGTGGAGGTTCCGGAGGATGTGGGTGATGTAGTCATGAGTCCAGGTGTGTGTTAAAAGGCAAGAAGCAGCTTTCTGGATGTATTGGAGTTTGTTTAAGGTTTTGGAATGTGGTGTAGAGGATGCTGTTGTAATAGTCTATTATGAAGGTGATGAAGGTGTAGGCAAGGGTTTTTGGAGCAGAGAAGAAGAGTAATGGGCAGAGTTGTGCTAAGTTTTGGGTTTGGAAAAGGCAGTTCTCATGATATAATTTATGTATTATTCAAAGAGGGGTCATTGTCAGCGATGACTCAGACTTTGTGACTGTGTTGGGAGGAAGACAATGAGGAGTTGTCAGTGGTGAGGCAGTTGGAGAGAATGGAGTGAGTGGAAGTAGCGATGGACTTGGCAAAGCTGTAGAGCTGGATGTAATCAGTGTAGCAGTGGAGGCAAGGACCATGATGGCAAAAGATGTTGCCAAGGGGAAGTATGTAAAAATGAAAATTGTTATAAAAATTAGGATTACACAGCTATTTAGATGTCTTAACTTATCGAATGTTTGTTCCTATTTATTACATGTTTTGAAGGCACTTCCCTGTATTATTGTTTGGCTGGGACTGGCAGGGTAAGGTAAAATTCAGGTTAATGTATCAATAGAGGAATTCCAGAACAGAACAATGGTCAGAGACAGGTCAGAGAGGTGACATCTAGATTGGGGACATACTGGCTACTGATTGGGGATATGTTGAAGAAAACTGTTTAAATTATATATGCAAATTGTCTGTTAACAATTTACAGGGGTATAGACAGCCCATTTCTAGGAAAATGTATAAGAACCAACTGTCAAGCTCCTCGGGGAGCCTTTTTCTCTGTCCCTTTAGTGTGTTGCACTGTGAAACACTCCTCTTGTACAAGAACAATAAATTCAACTTAAACTTTAATACTTTGAATCTGATCCTCCTTATTTAAGGGTTTTTCTTTAAAATTCCCGTAACAAAAATGAAAGGACCAAGCATCGAACCCTGGGGATACCTTGGGACAAAAGAGTGGTGGATGTGGTGCAGTTGCTGATGTGGATGATTTTGTCTGTTTTTGAGGTATGATTTAAACCATGAGAGGGCAGTGACAGTGATGCTGAGGGAGGAGTTGAGGTAGGAGAGAAGAATAGTGTGGTTAATGGTGTCAAAGGCTGCAGTGAGGTCCAGAAGGATGACAACGCTGAGGTGATCAGAGTCTTCAGAGAAGAATGTCGTTGGTGACTCTGAGGAGGGCTGTTCCAGTGCTGTGTTCTGAGCAGACTGGATTTAAATGGATCAAACAGGTCATTGGAGATGAGATAAGTTTTGAGTTGTGTGGCAACAGTACATGCAGGATTTTTAACAGAAAAGGGAAATTAGAGATTAGCTGAAAATTTGTCATGATATCAGGGATGAGTCCAGGTTTTTGGAGTATGTGGCAGCAAGGTTGAGTGAATGAGGTCTAAACCAGAGCTGAGGAAGGAGTTGACGGTTTCTGTAATGAGAGGGGGAGACAGTTATTGACAAGATGGGATGGGATTGGATCCAGGGCATGTGGAGCTTTCATTCCTGCCATAAGGTTGGACAGCTTTCCTGTCAACACAGGGGAGAACTGAGGCTGAAAGGTGAAGGAGGAGGAACAGGTGGGAGACTGGAAGTGTAGGGGTTAGGTGACGTTCCTTCAGAATGAGCTATGAAGACTAAGGAAGGGGATGGCTTTGAATATAATATACTACAAAATTGTAATAACTCTGAGAGACACACCACAAATGCTCAAGTTTCAAATTAGGTCATAAACATCTACAAGACATGTTGGCAGAAAGGTAAGAATCTGAAGAATTTTGATGCTCTTGAGTAATCTACATTGTTTATTCAATGTATTACATGTAATATTTTTGTAATGATGGAAGAACAGAAAACAGTCACAGGCTCACGTTTCTGTTTTATCTTTCATTTTTTATTTCAAAATGAAAATGTCTACCACATGTCCATGATACGCCTCATGCTCATGAACCTGGAGCCGCTCCAGCCCATGTTCATGAAGTTCCTGTACTCTCCAGGCCTGAAGTACATCATCCTGCCTCTGTAGTGGGGCTGCTCGTACATCAGCCAGTGGCCGTCCATCACGTTGCAGGACATGCAGTTGTTCATACGGTAACGGTCCATGATGTTGTCACAGTCGTCCATCATCTCATACATCTGACCACCGAAGTTCTCCCTCTCGTAGATCCTCATCCTGTACTGGCCTCTGTACTGTTTTGGAAAAGAGAAATAAATCAATGTCTGCATATCAAGTTTTGTAAGGGATGTCAACTGTATTAGGCAGATGCCTTTTTTATACCTACCATGGGGATCATACGGCAAGACCTGATACCACTGTTCCATCCCCACATGCTCATGTAGTCAGCATAGTCGCCCCTCCTCATGAAGTACTGGTTTCCCATGTAGTTGGGACGGTCGTAGACCATGAAGCAGCCACTCTGCACCCTGAAGGAGTGGCATCTGCTCAGGTAGGAGGAAAAGTCAGAGCAGTCGCTCATGCACTCCCAGGAGCGACCCTGGAAGTTCCTGTCCTCGTAGAAGGTGACCTGAAAAATGAGGGATACATTAATTGACTGAAGAAGCACTGACATAATTGATGTTCTCTATAAATAAACACTCATGAAATTTGTAATTTGTGTTTGAAATTACAAGCTTACCCTGCCCATGCCCATTTCAGTGGTGGTCATGTTTGTGCTGTAGGTGAGCTGCTGCTGTTGGTGTTGTTACTGCTGCACTGCTGTCCTTGTTTGGTGTAACCCCTGCTTTTATACCTGACCAGACCCTACAGAGTCAGTGGGACCCCATTGTTAAAACCCCTATGTGATATAAAGGCTCTGTCATTGACTGTAGTCAGCGCACACACACATAAACAAAGCACATATGGACACACAAAGCCTTCCCTTTTTCACTAAACAGGTTAATAAATATCGCACACATCCCTCTTCCCTTCACCATTTAGTAGGGCCACCAAGGGTGCACACTTGGTAGCTCTTTTATCTATTTTACTTCTCTATATATTGTAACTTACCTTCTGTCTGTTCAAAATTTGTCCCGCCACACAAGAGTCATTCTGTCATCTCACTTCTTGCATTCAGGTGACAAAAGTGGGGCATAACCATTGTCATGGCATGATGTGTGCTTTATTGGTCATGAGTGATTTAATTATGTGTATGTTCATAATGTTATTTGTGACATCACATGTGTGTTTACAATGATGACAATGGTGGGAAAAAAATCTTTATTTAAAATATATTTGTTAAGGGAGTGGTTTAAATTATTTACATATTTTGAAAAATATGTGAATGTACCTGGATAAATAAATGAAAATAACAAATTATAGTGATATAGTGTAGTATCGTATAGTATACAAAAGTATAGTGTATATATATATATAGTATAGCGTATAGTATAGTATAGTATAGTATAGTATAGTATAGCATAGTATAGTATAGTATAGTATAGCATAGTATAGTATATCATAGTGCAATATAATGCAATATTCTCTGCTATTGTATAGAATGGTATAGTATAGTGTATCCATCCATTTTCTGTAACTGCTTATCCTCATCGGGGTCACAGTGGTACTGGAGCCTATCCCAGCTGACTTTGGGTGAGAGGCAGGTACACCCTGGACAAGTCGCCAGCTTATAGCAGGGAATGTAGAGACAACAGCCATTTACACCCACATTCAAAACTACAGACAATTTTACAGTCACCAATAAACCTGTTAAGTACATGTCTTTGGACTGTTGGAGGAAGCCAGAATACCCGGAGAGAACCCCACAGAGACACATGGAGAACATGCAAACTCCACACAGAAAGGCCCCAGCTGCGGTTCAATCCAGGAAACTTCTTGCTGTGAAGCAACAGTGCTAACCACTGCATGGTATAGAATAATATAACATTGTATAGTATAGTATAGTATGTATACTATATAATAGTATAGTATAGTAGAGCATAGTATAGTATATAACAGTATAGTATAGTATAGTATAGTATAGTATAGTATAGTTATAGTATAGTATAGGTAGACTATCGCATTGTGAGTTTTCTTGCATATGTTTGTGTAGTGTAGTCTGAGTTACCTTTAAGATGTATCAGGCTAGTGTCATGGTACAACAGGACAATAAATCCAAACTTTTGGAGGGCCTTTATTTATGAGGAGGAGGAATTTTAACTGGATCTGCTGTGGGACCAGAACCAAGTGGAGGTTCCGGAGGATGTGGGTGATGTAGTCATGAGTCCAGGTGTGTGTTAAAAGGCAAGAAGCAGCTTTCTGGATGTATTGGAGTTTGTTTAAGGTTTTGGATAATGTGGTGTAGAGGATGCTGTTGTAATAGTCTATTATGAAGGTGATGAAGGTGTAGGCAAGGGTTTTTGGAGCAGAGAAGAAGAGTAATGGGCAGAGTTGTGCTAAGTTTTGGGTTTGGAAAAGGCAGTTCTCATGATATAATTTATGTATTATTCAAAGGAGGGGTCATTGTCAGCGATGACTCAGACTTTGTGACTGTGTTGGGAGGAAGACAATTGAGGAGTTGTCAGTGGTGAGGCAGTTGGAGAGAATGGAGTGAGTGGAAGTAGCGATGGACTTGGCAAAGCTGTAGAGCTGGATGTAATCAGTGTAGCAGTGGAGGCAAGGACCATGATGGCAAAAGATGTTGCCAAGGGGAAGTATGTAAAGAATGAAAATTGTTATAAAAATTAGGATTACAACAGCTATTTAGATGTCTTAACTTATCGAATGTTTGTTCCTATTATTACATGTTTTGAAGGCACTTCCTGTATTATTGTTTGGCTGGGACTGGCAGGGTAAGGTAAAATTCAGTTAATGTATCAATAGAGGAATTCAGAACAGAACAATGGTCAGAGACAGGTCAGAGAGGTGACATCTAGATTGGGGACATACTGGCTACTGATTTGGGGATATGTTGAAGAAACTGTTTAAATGCTATATATGCAAATTGACTGTCAACAATTTACAGGGGTAGAGACAGCCCATTTCTAAGAAATGTATAAGAACCAACTGTCAAGCTCCTCGGGGAGCCTTTTTCTCTGTAATCCCTTTAGTGTGTTGCACTGTGAAACACTCCTCTTGTACAAGAACAATAAATTCAACTTAAACTTTATACTTTGAATCTGATCGTCCTTATTTAAGGGTTTTTCTTTAAAATTCCCGTAACAAAAATGAAAGGACCAAGCATCGAACCCTGGGGGATACCTTGGGACAAAAGAGTGGTGGATGTGGTGCAGTTGCTGATGTGGATGAACTTTTGTCTGTTTTTGAGGTATGATTTAAACCATGAGAGGGCAGTGACAGTGATGCTGAGGAGGAGTTGAGGTAGGAGAGAAGAATAGTGTGGTTAATGGTGTCAAAGGCTGCAGTGAGGTCCAGAAGATGACAACGCTGAGGTGATCAGAGTCTTCAGAGAAGAATGTCGTTGGTGACTCTGAGGAGGGCTGTTCCAGTGCTGTGTTCTGAGCAGACTCTGGATTTAAATGGATCAAACAGGTCATTGGAGATGAGATAAGTTTTGAGTTGTGTGGCAACAGTACATGCCAGGATTTTTAACAGAAAAGGGAAATTAGAGATTAGCTGAAAATTTGTCATGATATCAGGGATGAGTCCAGGTTTTTGGAGTATGTGGCAGCAAGGTTGAGTGAATGAGGTCTAAACCAGAGCTGAGGAAGGAGTTGACAGTTTCTGTAATGAGAGGGGAGACAGTTATTGACAAGATGGGATGGGATTGGATCCAGGGCATGTGGAGCTTTCATTCCTGCCATAGGGTTGGACAGCTTTCCTGTCAACACGGGAGAACTGAGGCTGAAAGGTGAAGGAGGAGGAACAGGTGGGAGACTGGAAGTGTAGGGGTTAGGTGACGTTCCTTCAGAATGAGCTATGAAGACTAAGGAAAGGGATGGCTTTGAATATAATATACTACAAAATTGTAATAACTCTGAGAGACACACCACAAAATGCTCAAGTTTCAAATTAGGTCATAAACATCTACAAGACATGTTGGCAGAAAGGTAAGAATCTGAAGAATTTTGATGCTCTTGAGTAATCTACATTGTTTATTCAATGTATTACATGTAATATTTTTGTAATGATGGAAGAACAGAAAACAGTCACAGGCTCACGTTTCTGTTTTATCTTTCATTTTTTATTTCAAAATGAAAATGTCTACCACATGTCCATGATACGCCTCATGCTCATGAACCTGGAGCCGCTCCAGCCCATGTTCATGAAGTTCCTGTACTCTCCAGGCCTGAAGTACATCATCCTGCCTCTGTAGTGGGGCTGCTCGTACATCAGCCAGTGGCCGTCCATCACGTTGCAGGACATGCAGTTGTTCATACGGTAACGGTCCATGATGTTGTCACAGTCGTCCATCATCTCATACATCTGACCACCGAAGTTCTCCCTCTCGTAGATCCTCATCCTGTACTGGCCTCTGTACTGTTTTGGAAAAGAGAAATAAATCAATGTCTGCATATCAAGTTTTGTAAGGGATGTCAACTGTATTAGGCAGATGCCTTTTTTATACCTACCATGGGGATCATACGGCAAGACCTGATACCACTGTTCCATCCCCACATGCTCATGTAGTCAGCATAGTCGCCCCTCCTCATGAAGTACTGGTTTCCCATGTAGTTGGGACGGTCGTAGACCATGAAGCAGCCACTCTGCACCCTGAAGGAGTGGCATCTGCTCAGGTAGGAGGAAAAGTCAGAGCAGTCGCTCATGCACTCCCAGGAGCGACCCTGGAAGTTCCTGTCCTCGTAGAAGGTGACCTGAAAAATGAGGGATACATTAATTGACTGAAGAAGCACTGACATAATTTGATGTTCTCTATAAATAAACACTCATGAAATTTGTAATTTGTGTTTGAAATTACAAGCTTACCCTGCCCATGCCCATTTCAGTGGTGGTCATGTTTGTGCTGTAGGTGAGCTGCTGCTGTTGGTGTTGTTACTGCTGCACTGCTGTCCTGTTTGGTGTAACCCCTGCTTTTATACCTGACCAGACCCTACAGAGTCAGTGGGACCCCATTGTTAAAACCCCTATGTGATATAAAGGCTCTGTCATTGACTGTAGTCAGCGCACACATACATAAACAAAGCACATATGGACACACAAAGCCTTCCCTTTTTCACTAAACAGTTAATAAATATCGCACACATCCCTCTTCCCTTCACCCTTTAGTAGGGCCACCAAGGGTGCACACTTGGTAGCTCTTTTATCTATTTTTACTTCTCTATATATTGTAACTTACCTTCTGTCTGTTCAAAATTTGTCCCGCCACACAAGAGTCATTCTGTCATCTCACTTCTTGCATTCAGGTGACAAAACGGGGGCATAACCATTGTCATGGCATGATGTGTGCTTTTATTGGTCATGTGAGTGATATAATTATGTGTATGTTCATAATGTTATTTTGTGACATCACATGTGTGTTTACAATGATGACAATGGTGGAAAAAAAAATCTTTTTTTAAAATATATTTGTTAAGGGAGTGGTTTAAATTATTTACATATTTTGAAAAATATGTGAATGTACCTGGATAAATAAATGAAAATAACAAAGTATAGTGATATAGTGTAGTATCGTATAGTATACAAAAGTATAGTGTAGTATATAATAATATAGTATAGCATAGTATAGTATAGTATAGTATAGTATAGTATAGTATAGTATAGTATACTATAGTATAGTATAGTATAGTATAGTATAGTATAGTATAGTATAGCATAGTATAGTATATCATAGTGCAATATAATGCAATATTCTCTGCTATTGTATAGAATGGTATAGTATAGTGTATCCATCCATTTTCTGTAACTGCTTATCCTCATCGGGGTCACAGTGGTACTGGAGCCTATCCCAGCTGACTTTGGGTGAGAGGCAGGGTACACCCTGGACAAGTCGCCAGCTTATAGCAGGGAATGTAGAGACAAACAGCCATTTACACCCACATTCAAAACTACAGACAATTTACAGTCACCAATAAACCTGTTAAGTACATGTCTTTGGACTGTTGGAGGAAGCCAGAATACCCGGAGAGAACCCACAGAGACACATGGAGAACATGCAAACTCCACACAGAAAGGCCCCAGCTGAGGTTCAAACCAGGAAACTTCTTGCTGTGTAGCAACAGTGCTAACCACTGCATGGTATAGTATAATATAACATTGTATAGTATAGTATAGTATAGTATGTATACTATATAATAGTATAGTATAGTAGAGCATAGTATAGTATATAACAGTATAGTATAGTATAGTATAGTATAGTATAGTATAGTATAGTACAGTATAGTATAGTATAGTATAGTATAGTATAGTATAGTATAGTATAGTATAGTATAGTACAGTATAGTATAGTATAGTATAGTATAGTATAGTATAGTATAGTATAGTAGACTATAGCATTGTGAAGTTTTCTTGCATATGTTTGTGTAGTGTAGTCTCAGTTTCCTTTAAGATGTATCAGGCTAGTGTCATGGTACAACAGGACAATAAGTCCAAACTTTTGGAGGCCTTTATTTATGAGGAGGAGGAATTTTAACTGGATCTGCTGTGGGACCAGAACCAAGTGGAGGTTCCGGAGGATGTGGGTGATGTAGTCATGAGTCCAGGTGTGTGTTAAAAGGCAAGAAGCAGCTTTCTGGATGTATTGGAGTTTGTTTAAGGTTTTGGATAATGTGGTGTAGAGGATGCTGTTGTAATAGTCTATTATGAAGGTGATGAAGGTGTAGGCAAGGGTTTTTGGAGCAGAGAAGAAGAGTAATGGGCAGAGTTGTGCTAAGTTTTGGGTTTGGAAAAGGCAGTTCTCATGATATAATTTATGTATTATTCAAAGGAGGGGTCATTGTCAGAGATGACTCAGACTTTGTGACTGTGTTGGGAGGAAGACAATGAGGAGTTGTCAGTGGTGAGGCAGTTGGAGAGAATGGAGTGAGTGGAAGTAGCGATGGACTTGGCAAAGCTGTAGAGCTGGATGTAATCAGTGTAGCAGTGGAAGCAAAGACCATGATGGCAAAAGATGTTGCCAAGGGGAAGTATGTAAAGAATGAAATTGTTATAAAAATTAGGATTACACAGCTATTTAGATGTCTTAACTTATCGAATGTTTGTTCCTATTTATTACATGTTTTGAAGGCACTTCCCTGTATTATTGTTTGGCTGGGACTGGCAGGGTAAGGTAAAATTCAGGTTAATGTATCAATAGAGGAATTCCAGAACAGAACAATGGTCAGAGACAGGTCAGAGAGGTGACATCTAGATTGGGGACATACTGGCTACTGATTTGGGGATATGTTGAAGAAAACTGTTTAAATGCTATATATGCAAATTGACTGTTAACAATTTACAGGGGTAGAGACAGCCCATTTCTAAGAAAATGTATAAGAACCAACTGTCAAGCTCCTCGGGGAGCATTTTTCTCTGTAATCCCTTTAGTGTGTTGCACTGTGAAACACTCCTCTTGTACAAGAACAATAAATTCAACTTAAACTTTAATACTTTGAATCTGATCGTCCTTATTTAAGGGTTTTTCTTTAAAATTCCCGTAACAAAAATGAAAGGACCAAGCATCGAACCCTGGGGGATACCTTGGGACAAAAGAGTGGTGGATGTGGTGCAGTTGCTGATGTGGATGAACTTTTGTCTGTTTTTGAGGTATGATTTGAATCATGAGAGGACAGTGACAGTGATGCTGAGGGAGGAGTTGAGGTAGGAGAGAAGAATAGTGTGGTTAATGGTGTCAAAGGCTGCAGTGAGGTCCAGAAGATGACAACGCTGAGGTGATCAGAGTCTTCAGAGAAGAATGTCGTTGGTGACTCTGAGGAGGGCTGTTCCAGTGCTGTGTTCTGAGCAGACTCTAGATTTAAATGGATCAAACAGGTCATTGGAGATGAGATAAGTTTTGAGTTGTGTGGCAACAGTACATGCCAGGATTTTTAACAGAAAAGGGAAATTAGAGATTAGCTGAAAATTTGTCATGATATCAGGGATGAGTCCAGGTTTTTGGAGTATGTGGCAGCAAGGTTGAGTGAATGAGGTCTAAACCAGAGCTGAGGAAGGAGTTGACGGTTTCTGTAATGAGAGGGGGAGACAGTTATTGACAAGATGGGATGGGATTGGATCCAGGGCATGTGGAGCTTTCATTCCTGCCATAGGGTGGACAGCTTTCCTGTCAACACGGGAGAACTGAGGCTGAAAGGTGAAGGAGGAGGAACAGGTGGGAGACTGGAAGTGTAGGGGTTAGGTGACGTTCCTTCAGAATGAGCTATGAAGACTAAGGAAGGGGATGGCTTTGAATATAATATACTACAAAATTGTAATAACTCTGAGAGACACACCACAAAATGCTCAAGTTTCAAATTAGGTCATAAACATCTACAAGACATGTTGGCAGAAAGGTAAGAATCTGAAGAATTTTGATGCTCTTGAGTAATCTACATTGTTTATTCAATGTATTACATGTAATATTTTTGTAATGATGGAAGAACAGAAAACAGTCACAGGCTCACGTTTCTGTTTTATCTTTCATTTTTTATTTCAAAATGAAAATGTCTACCACATGTCCATGATACGCCTCATGCTCATGAACCTGGAGCCGCTCCAGCCCATGTTCATGAAGTTCCTGTACTCTCCAGGCCTGAAGTACATCATCCTGCCTCTGTAGTGGGGCTGCTCGTACATCAGCCAGTGGCCATCCATCACGTTGCAGGACATGCAGTTGTTCATACGGTAACGGTCCATGATGTTGTCACAGTCGTCCATCATCTCATACATCTGACCACCGAAGTTCTCCCTCTCGTAGATCCTCATCCTGTACTGGCCTCTGTACTGTTTTGGAAAAGAGAAATAAATCAATGTCTGCATATCAAGTTTTGTAAGGGATGTCAACTGTATTAGGCAGATGCCTTTTTATACCTACCATGGGGATCATACGGCAAGACCTGATACAACTGTTCCATCCCCACATGCTCATGTAGTCAGCATAGTCGCCCCTCCTCATGAAGTACTGGTTTCCCATGTAGTTGGACGGTCGTAGACCATGAAGCAGCCGCTCTGCACCCTGAAGGAGTGGCATCTGCTCAGGTAGGAGGAAAAGTCAGAGCAGTCGCTCATGCACTCCCAGGAGCGACCCTGGAAGTTCCTGTCCTCGTAGAAGGTGACCTGAAAAATGAGGGATACATTAATTGACTGAAGAAGCACTGACATAATTTGATGTTCTCTATAAATAAACACTCATGAAATTTGTAATTTGTGTTTGAAATTACAAGCTTACCCTGCCCATGCCCATTTCAGTGGTGGTCATGTTTGTGCTGTAGGTGAGCTGCTGCTGTTGGTGTTGTTACTGCTGCACTGCTGTCCTGTTTGGTGTAACCCCTGCTTTATACCTGACCAGACCCTACAGAGTCAGTGGGACCCCATTGTTAAAACCCCTATGTGATATAAAGGCTCTGTCATTGACCGTAGTCAGCGCACACATACATAAACAAAGCACATATGGACACACAAAGCCTACCCTTTTTCACTAAACAGTTAATAAATATCGCACACATCCCTCTTCCCTTCACCCTTTAGTAGGGCCACCAAGGGTGCACACTTGGTAGCTCTTTTATCTATTTTACTTCTCTATATATTGTAACTTACCTTCTGTCTGTTCAAAATTTGTCCCGCCACACAAGAGTCATTCTGTCATCTCACTTCTTGCATTCAGGTGACAAAACGGGGGCATAACCATTGTCATGGCATGATGTGTGCTTTTATTGGTCATGTGAGTGATATAATTATGTGTATGTTCATAATGTTATTTTGTGACATCACATGTGTGTTTACAATGATGACAATGGTGGGAAAAAAAATCTTTTTTTAAAATATATTTGTTAAGGGAGTGGTTTAAATTATTTACATATTTTGAAAAATATGTGAATGTACCTGGATAAATAAATGAAAATAACAAATTATAGTGATATAGTGTAGTATCGTATAGTATACAAAAGTATAGTGTAGTATATAATAATATAGTATAGCATAGTATAGTATAGTATAGTATAGTATAGTATAGCATTGTATAGTATAGTATAGTATAGTATGTATACTATATAATAGTATAGTATAGTAGAGCATAGTATAGTATATAACAGTATAGTATAGTATAGTATAGTGTAGTAGACTATAGTATAGTATAGTAGACTATAGCATTGTGAAGTTTTCTTGCATATGTTTGTGTAGTGTAGTCTCAGTTTCCTTTAAGATGTATCAGGCTAGTGTCATGGTACAACAGGACAATAAGTCCAAACTTTTGGAGGCCTTTATTTATGAGGAGGAGGAATTTTAACTGGATCTGCTGTGGGACCAGAACCAAGTGGAGGTTCTGGAGGATGTGGGTGATGTAGTCATGAGTCCAGGTGTGTGTTAAAAGGCAAGAAGCAGCTTTCTGGATGTATTGGAGTTTGTTTAAGGTTTTGGATAATGTGGTGTAGAGGATGCTGTTGTAATAGTCTATTATGAAGGTGATGAAGGTGTAGGCAAGGGTTTTTGGAGCAGAGAAGAAGAGTAATGGGCAGAGTTGTGCTAAGTTTTGGGTTTGGAAAAGGCAGTTCTCATGATATAATTTATGTATTATTCAAAGGAGGGGTCATTGTCAGAGATGACTCAGACTTTGTGACTGTGTTGGGAGGAAGACAATGAGGAGTTGTCAGTGGTGAGGCAGTTGGAGAGAATGGAGTGAGTGGAAGTAGCGATGGACTTGGCAAAGCTGTAGAGCTGGATGTAATCAGTGTAGCAGTGGAGGCAAGGACCATGATGGCAAAAGATGTTGCCAAGGGGAAGTATGTAAAGAATGAAAATTGTTATAAAAATTAGGATTACACAGCTATTTAGATGTCTTAACTTATCGAATGTTTGTTCCTATTTATTACATGTTTTGAAGGCACTTCCCTGTATTATTGTTTGGCTGGGACTGGCAGGGTAAGGTAAAATTCAGGTTAATGTATCAATAGAGGAATTCCAGAACAGAACAATGGTCAGAGACAGGTCAGAGAGGTGACATCTAGATTGGGGACATACTGGCTACTGATTTGGGGATATGTTGAAGAAAACTGTTTAAATGCTATATATGCAAATTGTCTGTTAACAATTTACAGGGGTAGAGACAGCCCATTTCTAAGAAAATGTATAAGAACCAACTGTCAAGCTCCTCAGGGAGCCTTTTTCTCTGTAATCCCTTTAGTGTGTTGCACTGTGAAACACTCCTCTTGTACAAGAACAATAAATTCAACTTAAACTTTAATACTTTGAATCTGATCCTCCTTATTTAAAGGTTTAAGGGATCAAACAGGTCATTAGAGATGAGATAAGTTTTGAGTTGTGTGGCAACAGTACATGCAAGGATTTTTTTTTTTTTTTTAACAATATTTTTATTAATTTTTCACTCATTTTACATGTGAAGGACACTATTATTCACAGTAATGAAAAACAAAAACAACAAGTAAATAAAAGCAAATCGAAAAGAAAAAGGAACAAAAAACAAAAACAGAACACCAGCTCAGATCTATATAAACAGTACTCGGGGGTTACAATAATAATGTGCAGTATGAGCAATCAAGAAAATCCCTGTAGCATGATATTAGAAACATTCGGCTCTACATAGTTCAAATAGGGTTCCCACACGTTATAAAATTGGTCTGTTTTGGAATGTAATATACATGTAAGATACTCCAATGGCACTAGATCGAACACCACACTTTGCCAGCCTTTAACAGTTGGTACTTTTTCGTTAATCCACTGCAATAAAATATTCTTCCTTGCTGCATAAGTAAGAATACAATACAGCCTTCTATTATGTTTAGAAGTTAAGCGTCGGCTTGGGAGGCCCAGTATGAGAGACACAGGGTCCATCTCCAAGTCTAAACCGAATATCTTTTCTAGTTCAGATAACACATTACACCAATACATTTTCAGTTTCAGACATGACCAAAAACAATGAGTTAGGGTACCAATTTCTATCTTGCATTTAAGGCACATGGGTGAGAGAGTAGGATTGAAATGATGCCTGCGGTTGGGAGATATGTGCATTCTGTGTATAACCTTGAATTGTATGGCTTTAGCACGATTGCAGACTGAAATTGATTTAGCATGTCTCCAGACATCCTTCCACTCTTCCTCATCAATTGTAATGTTCAGCTCCTTTTCCCATGTGCCTTTAAGCCTCTGTAACCCAGCAGGGAGTGAGAAATACATAGCTTTATAAAACAGACTCACAGATACCTCGCTGTCTGTTAAAAATAATATTCTCTCAACAGGTGAACTTTTATAGCTCTCAATTAAGGTAGTACTGTGCAAGATATAATGCCTTATCTGTAAATAACGAAAGAAGTCATGTCCGGGGATAGAATATTTCTCTCTCATTTGTTCAAATGAAAGAACCACATTGTCCGAGAGTAAGTCCCTCAGTCTATGGACACCGTTATCCCCCCACCGTTTGAAACCAATATCAGACATCCCAGGCTGGAAATCGGGATTATTCACAATAGGGGTGAAAATAGATGTGAACTTTGACCTACCCTCAAGTCGACATACTAATCGCCAGGCCTTAAGTGTATTAAGTGTAACCGGATTATTACAACTCAGTCTGATATCTTTTGACTTCTTAAAGAACAGCAAGTCCCTTAGTGGATATTTTGAAAGGGAAGCTTCAACTCCCAACCAAATAGAGTTTGGGGCATTTACGATCCAGTCATAAATATACCTCATGTGAGTACACAGCTGATACGTTCTGACATTTGGTAAGTCTAGACCCCCCACAGAACCTGGAAGCTGCAAAGTGGCCATCTTAAGTTTTGGTCTGCGCTTGCTCCATATGAAGGAACTTAGCCAGCCATTCAAGTCTTTCATCACCCTATTTGAAAATATGATCGGAATCATTTGAACAGGATACAACAATCGCGGCAATATATTCATTTTAACCAAGGATATGCGACCTAGCCAGGAGACAGGCAGAGAATTCCACCGCTCCAAATCCTGCCTCACCTTCTCGAACAGGGGAACAAAGTTTGCCTTATACATTTGCTTAAATTTAGGGGTTATGAATATACCTAGGTATACAAAGCCTGCAGGAGACCACTTAAAGGGAAAAGAAGGTAAATCAGCCGGTATCGAATTAAGACTCCCAAGTGGCATGGCTTCAGACTTGGTCAAATTAATTTTATACCCAGAGAATTTACTAAATAGGTCAATAATGTTAAGCAGAGCTGGAATTGACACGACTGGATTGGAAATAAATATCAAAACATCATCTGCATACAGACTAATCTTGTGCTCATAATCCACTAGTAGACCCCGTATATCCGGTGCCGCCCTTATGGCTTCCGCCAATGGTTCGATGGCTATGGCAAACAAGAGGGGTGACAAGGGGCAGCCTTGCCTCGTTCCTCTGTGCAATGGAAACCCGTCCGATCTAAGCCCATTAGTCAAAATAGCCGCCTGAGGATTATCATACAAAATTAGTCCCACCTAATGAAATTATCACTGAGACCAAATTTATTTAAAGCATAAAATAAATAAGCCCATTCTACTCGGTCAAACGCCTTCTCAGCATCTAGAGAGAGCACCAGACCATCAATGTCTCTTTGCTGGAAAGCTTGAATTACATTGAGAAGGCGCCTGACATTATTACAGGAGTTACGACCTTTTATAAAACCTGTTTGATCTTCTTTTATAATTTTAGGCAGAAGGCCTTCAAGTCGAGTAGCTAGGATTTTTGACAGTATCTTCCGGTCTACATTAAGAAGAGCTATTGGTCTGTATGAAGAGCAAGACTCTGCGCACTTCCCCTTTTTCAGAATGAGACAAATATTTGCTTCTCTTAGAGTCTGAGGCAATTTATTATGCAAAAAAGAGTAGTTCAGCATATCAAGTAGTGGGTCTACTAATAAATCACGAAATTCTTTATAAAATTCACTACTAAACCCATCAGGCCCAGGAGCTTTTCCATTCTGTAAGGTTTTTATAGCACTCAATACTTCACTTCTGGAAATGGGGGCGTTGAGATTGGTCCGCTGTTCTGTTGATATAGTAGGCAAGTTAAGATGAGAAAAGAAATCCTCCATTAAATCCAGCGCATCCTGCGGTTGTTCAGATGCATACAGTCTACAATAAAATTCTTTAAAGGCGTCATTTATAGACTTATTGTCATATATACGATTATTCTGAGCATCACAAATAGCTGCAATGGCTTGTGATTCTGATCTTTTTTTGGTGAGGTATGCCAAATATTTTCCAGGTTTATTTCCATGTTCATAAAATCTTTGTCTAGTAAATTTTAATTTGGACTCCTCATCTTGTGTGAGGAGGTTATCTAAGGTTGACCTGACTGCCGATATTTCTTGCAGTAACGCAGGAGTAGGAGAATCAACATAGGCTCTCTCTTTTGCTTTAAGCTCATTCATTAACAGATTTTGCTTTCTGCCGCCGCTTGCTCGCTGAAAATGAAATAAAAATCCCTCTAATGTACGCCTTACTAGTTTCCCATAGGAGGACAGGGTTATCCGTCGACTGTGAGTTAATAGAAAGAAAATGTCTAAACTCAGTGTTAAGATAGGATACGAAAGCATGATCCTTTAAAATGGTTGTATTCAGTCTCCAGTATTTTACTCTGTTTCCTATACCTTTAAGAGAGAGATCCAGCACCACACTGGCATGGTCTGAGATGACAATATTACCTATTATACAAGATAAAACTGAATGTAAGGAGTGCCCAGGTAAAAAAAAGTAATCGATCCTAGTATGACACCTATGGGGTGCAGAAAAAAAAAGTGTATTCTTTACCCAAAGGATGAATTGTCCTCCATACATCAACAAATCCTAGATCTTCACATATAGAATTGAGTGACTTAGCTTGAGAGGAAAGAGGTGAAGCTTTGTGAGGGAATCTGTCAATAAGGGGATTCAGTATACAATTAAAATCCCCACCCACTATGGAAATATCTGAGGGGATCTCAGAAAAGTCTAAGAATACCTTAGTTATAAAATCTGACGGGTGAGCTGGGGGATAATAGACGTTCAGTATGGAAATAACCGTACCTAGTAAGTTGCCCTTGACTATCACATACCTCCCATATTTGTCTTTAACACAGTCTATTATTGAAAAAGGAAGATTCTTTCTCACAAGAATTGCCACTCCTCTACTTCTTGAGGTAAATGAGGAGAAAAATACCTGTTCAATCCCACCCTGCTGTAGTTTCGGGTGTTCTACATCATCCAGATGTGTTTCTTGCAGAAGCGCAATATCAATGTATTCTTTTTTCAGAAAGGTGAGTATTTTCCTTCTTTTAATAGGACTATGGACCCCTCTTACGTTCCATGTACACAGGCGTAGCTTATTACTTGCCATAACGTTTAAATCAACCCTCTATATAGACACATAACTCACTCCGAGCACCGAACTGAAAGAGCATATTACAGTAAAAGCAGTCACTGAGCTGGGAAAACAACGACTCTGAACAGGAGCTAACATACAAAAACAAAAAAGCCCAAATACAACGGGGGCTGTCCCTGCCACTTGACCCGCAGGGCCTTTTAAACCTCTTCCACATCACTCTCTCCGCACGAGCCTCATAAAATAAAATAAAAAGAAGAAACGGATCTGTCAATAATAAATGAATGAGGCTGTGCCCTGTCCTTCTCTGACACTCACTCATAGAATAAACAAAAACCGAGGTTGCTCACAGTGACCATAACTTGGTGTGTGAATAACATTAACCCATGTTCAAATATATAACGCACATATATGCGCCGAGACGGAGCAATCAGAACATACTCACGCAACGTGTATGAATTAAATCAGGCAATATAAAGCCACGTTCTGGCAGACACGTTAATGGGAAGCAGTGTCCTCAGACCTCCGCTCCAGTGAATGTAGAAGCGAAGCGGCTTCTTTCGGCGTGTCAAATCTCCTCTGAGTCCCGTTCACCATCACCTTCAGAGTAGCCGGGTACAGCAATGCATAGTCCATGTTCATGTTCCTCAGCTGCGCCTTTATGTCATCGAAAGCTTTACGTCTCCGGACCACTTCAACTGAATAGTCATTAAAGAAGGAGATCCTGGGTCCCTTATGTGTGGTGTCCTCCTGGTTAGACCGGCGGGACCCGAGCCGACGCGCTGCCTCCATCACACGTTGTTTATCCGTGAAGTTATGAAACTTAACTATCAGCGGCCTGGGACGTTGACCGGTGCCGGGTTTTAGTGCTAGGGACCGGTGAGCCCGATCAAGCTTCAGGCGTCCCGCCTTCGTATCCATTTGGAGGAACTCAGGGATCCACCTTTCGAAGAATTTCACTGAATCCGAGCCTTCTGATCCTTCGGGCAAGCCGACTATACGTATGTTGCATCTGCGACCTCGGTTGTCGAGGTCGTCAATGTGCTCCCGCATGTCGTGCACTTGCTTCTCGAGATACGCCAACCTCGCCTCCGATGATGTAGCCGCGGCCTCCACATCAGCAATCCGTTTCTCTGCTTCGCCCACTCGGGCGACGACCGCCTGTATCTGCGAGGTCTGCTCTTTAATGGCTTCCAGGACAGTAGAAATCTTGGTGTCGATTACTTTAGTAAGGTTGTCAGTTATTCTGTCCAGGGCTTGAACAATATCTGACTCCATAGAGCCGGGGTTAGCATCCGCGCTCGGCATCCCAGACGAGACACTTGGCTCCCCCTCGTTTTCAACATTAGCAGGAGTTTTCTTCGACGAATTTTTCATGTTTCTGGGCATGTTGTCCGGGACTTTTGAAAAATAACCGTCCAGACTCATGTTAGAAAACTTCCCGTCTAAAATTCCCCACTTTTCACCGTTCAAATGTGTAAAATAGAAATATAAACTGACAAATGCCACGGAGCTCACTCGGCAACGCTGCCTACTCTACGACGCCATCTTGTCCCCCCCACATGCAAGGATTTTTAACAGAAAGGGGAAATTAGAGATTAGCTGAAAATTTGTCATGATATCAGGGATGAGTCCAGGTTTTTGGAGTATGTGGCAGCAAGGTTAAGTGAATGAGGTCTAAACCAGAGCTGAGGAAGGAGTTGACGGTTTCTGTAATGAGAGGGGGAGACAGTTATTGACAAGATGGGATGGGATTGGATCCAGGGCATGTGGAGCTTTCATTCCTGCCATAGGGTTGGACAGCTTTCCTGTCAACACAGGGGAGAACTGAGGCTGAAAGGTGAAGGAGGAGGAACAGGTGGGAGACTGGAAGTGTAGGGGTTAGGTGACGTTCCTTCAGAATGAGCTATGAAGACTAAGAAAGGGGATGAGATTTTAATATAATATAATACAAAATTGTATTAACTCTGAGAGACACACCACAAAATGCTCAAGACATGTTGGCAGAAAGGTAAGAATCTGAAGAATTTGATTTCTTATATGCAAAACAAAGTAAACAGTGTAGTGCTTGGTTTGGACACCTCTTTTGATGCTATTGAGTAATCTACATTGTTTATTCAATGTATTACATTTAATATTTTTGTAATGATGGAAGAACAGAAAACAGTCACAGGCTCACGTTTCTGTTTTATCTTTCACTTTTATTTCAAAATGAAAATGTCTACCACATGTCCATGATACGCCTCATGCTCATGAACCTGGAGCCGCTCCAGCCCATGTTCATGAAGTTCCTGTACTCTCCAGGCCTGAAGTACATCATCCTGCCTCTGTAGTTGGGCTGCTCGTACATCAGCCAGTGGCCGTCCATCACGTTGCAGGACATGCAGTTGTTCATACGGTAACGGTCCATGATGTTGTCACAGTCGTCCATCATCTCATACATCTGACCACCGAAGTTCTCCCTCTCGTAGATCCTCATCCTGTACTGGCCTCTGTACTGTTTTGGAAAAGAGAAATAAATCAATGTCTGCATATCAAGTTTTGTAAGGGATGTCAACTGTATTAGGCAGATGTCTTTTTTATACCTACCATGGGGATCATACGGCAAGACCTGATACAACTGTTCCATCCCCACATGTTCATGTAGTCAGCATAGTCGCCCCTCCTCATGAAGTACTGGTTTCCCATGTAGTTGGGATGGTCGTAGACCATGAAGCAGCCACTCTGCACCCTGCAGGAGTGGCATCTGCTCAGGTAGGAGGAAAAGTCAGAGCAGTCGCTCATGCACTCCCAGGAGCGACCCTGGAAGTTCCTGTCCTCGTAGAAGGTGACCTGAAAAATGAGAGATGCTGTAATTGACTGAAGAAGCACTGACATCATTTGATGTTCTCTATAAATAAACACTCATGAAATTTGTAATTTGTGTTTGAAATTACAAGCTTACCCTGCCCATGCCCATTTCAGTGGTGGTCATGTTTGTGCTGTAGGTGAGCTGCTGCTGTTGGTGTTGTTACTGCTGCACTGCTGTCCTGTTTGGTGTAACCCCTGCTTTTATACCTGACCAGACCCTACAGAGTCAGTGGGACCCCATTGTTAAAACCCCTATGTGATATAAAGGCTCTGTCATTGACTGTAGTCAGCGCACACACACATAAACAAAGCACATATGGACACACAAAGCCTTCCCTTTTTCACTAAACAGTTAATAAAGATCGCACACATCCCTCTTCCCTTCACCATTTAGTAGGGCCACCAAGGGTGCACACTTGGTAGCTCTTTTATCTATTTTTACTTCTCTATATATTGTAACTTACCTTCTGTTTGTTCAAAATTTGTCCCGCCACACAAGAGTCATTCTGTCATCTCACTTCTTGCATTCAGGTGACAAAACGGGGGCATAACCATTGTCATGGCATGATGTGTGCTTTTATTGGTCATGTGAGTGATTTAATTATGTGTATGTTCATAATGTTATTTTGTGACATCACAAGTGTGTTTACAATGGTGAAAATGGTGAAAATATAGATCATCTTTATTTAAAATATATTTGTGTTATGGTAGTGGTAAATGTTTCACATATAATGAGTGGGTGCACACTTGGTAGCTCTTTTATCTATTTTTACTTCTGTATATATTGTAACTTACCTTCTGTCTGTTAAAATATATTTGTTAAGGGAGTGGTTTAAATTATTAACATATTTTCAAAAATATGTGAATGTACCTGGATAAATAAATGAAAATAACAAAATATAGTGATATAGTGTAGTATCGTATAGTATACAAAAGTATAGTGTAGTATATAATAATATAGTATAGTATAGTATAGTATAGTATAGTATAGCATAGTATAGTATACCATAGTGCAATATAATGCAATATTCTCCTCTATTGTATAGAATGGTATAGTATAGTATATCCATCCATTTTCTGTAACTGCTTATCCTCATCGGGGTCACAGTGGTACTGGAGCCTATCCCAGCTGACTTTGGGTGAGAGGCAGGGTACACCCTGGACAAGTCGCCAGCTTATAGCAGGGAATGTAGAGACAAACAGCCATTTACACCCACATTCAAAACTACAGACAATTTACAGTCACCAATATACCTGTTAAGTACATGTCTTTGGACTGTTGGAGGAAGCCAGAATACCCGGAGAGAACCCACAGAGACACATGGAGAACATGCAAACTCCACACAGAAAGGCCCCAGCTGAGGTTCAAACAGGAAACTTCTTGCTGTGAAGCAACAGTGCTAACCACTGCATGGTATAGTATAATATAACATTGTATAGTATAGTATAGTATGTATACTAAGAAATAGTATAGTATGTATACTATATAATAGTATAGTATAGTAGAGCATAGTATAGTATATAACGGTATAGTATAGTATAGTATAGTATAGTATAGTAGAGCATAGTATAGTATATAACAGTATAGTATATAACAGTATAGTATAGTATAGTATAGTATAGTATAGTATAGTATAGTAGACTATAGCATTGTGAAGTTTTCTTGTATATGTTTGTGTAGTGTAGTCTCAGTTTCCTTTAAGATGTATCAGGATAGTGTCATGGTACAACAGGACAATAAGTCCAAACTTTTGGAGGCCTTTATATATGAGGAGGAGGAATTTTAACTGGATCTGCTGTGGGACCAGAACCAAGTGGAGGTTCCGGAGGATGTGGGTGATGTAGTCATGAGTCCAGGTGTGTGTTAAAAGGCAAGAAGCAGCTTTCTGGATGTATTGGAGTTTGTTTAAGGTTTTGGATAATGTGGTGTAGAGGATGCTGTTGTAATAGTCTATTATGAAGGTGATGAAGGTGTAGGCAAGGGTTTTTGGAGCAGAGAAGAAGAGTAATGGGCAGAGTTGTGCTAAGTTTTGGGTTTGGAAAAGGCAGTTCTCATGATATAATTTATGTATTATTCAAAGGAGGGGTCATTGTCAGCGATGACTCAGACTTTGTGACTGTGTTGGGAGCAAGACAATGAGGAGTTGTCAGTGGTGAGGCAGTTGGAGAGAATGGAGTGAGTGGAAGTAGCGATGGACTTGGCAAAGCTGTAGAGCTGGATGTAATCAGTGTAGCAGTGGAAGCAAGGACCATGATGGCAAAAGATGTTGCCAAGGGGAAGTATGTAAAGAATGAAAATTGTTATAAAAATTAGGATTACACTGCTATTTAGATGTCTTAACTTATCGAATGTTTGTTCCTATTTATTACATGTTTTGAAGGCACTTCCCTGTATTATTGTTTGGCTGGGACTGGCAGGGTAAGGTAAAATTCAGGTTAATGTATCAATAGAGGAATTCCAGAACAGAACAATGGTCAGAGACAGGTCAGAGAGGTGACATCTAGATTGGGGACATACTGGCTACTGATTTGGGGATATGTTGAAGAAAACTGTTTAAATGCTATATATGCAAATTGACTGTTAACAATTTACAGGGGTAGAGACAGCCCATTTCTAGGAAAATGTATAAGAACCTGCCTAATTACTGCTTACTGATTACTGCCTAATCCTTTCAATTTTCCTCTTTGAGGCAGTTGAGGTTAGGGTGCAGAGTTACCGACACACGTTTTAGTAAGCACGCGCGGAGACGACGCTCATCCAAGTCATTTATTGAACATAAATCTCCGGTTGACTTTCAAAACTTATAAAACTAAATTAAATGAGTGACTTAACAAGCAAGGTCCAAAAATTTCGGAGTGAGCTATCCGCAGTGTGTGGTCGGAAAACTTTAACACTCTGCCCATAACAACTCCAAAACATTCATTGATAAAATTAAATAGCCACCTGTCTGTGGGAGGCGCATTACAGACGTAACCATCAGGTTGAAATAAAATAAACATTTCTCACCTTTATACATTTTAAACTAGGATGTCTTAGATAATTTCCTTCATAATAATTTCTTTTATAAATAAAAATACCACAATTAACTGAAACCAAGTTTATATATTTTCTAATTATAGCTCCAGGATTCAATATGGCTCCAACATACCGGCCCCTAATTGTAGACGCCATAGCAAAACAATTACAGCAATAATATTCAAATGGAGCCAGAAAACTTAGTACAGATATCTATAAAAAACAGAATATGCATGCCAAAATATCTGACCTCACATTTAACATCTCACATCTTTCAATCATCATGTCAACATACATTTGATGAATACATTATCCCACTTTCATAAGCCCCATGTAAGCTCCCCCCAAAGTCCATTTTGCATAAATGTCCATGGTGGCACTCCAAAGAGTGTAAATGTGGTGCTGGTAATGTATAGATGTATGAAAGGGTTGGTGTGTATTTAAGGGCATGTGCTTGATTGTGTGCATACTGTTCAGGGCAGTGGGACTGGGGCATTGACATTGTCCTTTTAAGCGCAATTTTCACCTTCCAAAAGTAAGCAGAGCTTATCGATGGGTCTTTGCCGGATGCCTGTCTTAGTTTGAACTAAAACATTCCGGACAAGACCTTTGGCTCCTGGCAAAGTCTTCACCACCCTGCCTAGGGGCCACGAGTTCCTAGGTGCAGTATCATCTACTATGATTACTACGTCGTCGATTCCCAAATTCCTTCTTGTCTTGATCCACTTTTGTCTTTGTTGCATGAGTGACAGATACTCCTTAGTCCACCTTTGCCAGAACAGGTTTGCGAGGTATTGCACTTGCTTCCATCTCTTTCTGGAATAGAGGTGATCTTTACAAAAGAGTCCAGGTGGCAAGAGGGGTTTAGAGTTTAACTGCAGCAGATGGTTTGGTGTTAGGGGCTCTAAATCATTAGGGTCCGTTGAAACAGTTGTGATTGGCCTATCATTAAGAATGCATTCGACTTCACATAGAGCTGTCTGTAGTGTGTCGTCATCCATGGTTTGTTGTTTCAAAACAGAGGACAGTACCTTTTTTACAAGACTGATCAATCTTTCCCACACTCCTCCAAAGTGGGCTCCATGTGGGGAATTAAATATCCACTTTATTTGATTGGTCAACAGTGCATCGTGGATCTTTTGATGATCTAGCTGAGTCAAAGCAGCCCCCAACTCCCTTTGAGCGCCCACAAAATTTGTACCACAGTCAGTTCGGATAGTCTTTATAGGTCCCCTTTGACATAAAAAACGACGTATGGCGTTGATGCAGGAGTCTGTATCTAAGGTGCTTGCCACTTCCAGGTGAACAGCTCGACTCGCCAGGCAAGTAAATATTACTCCCCATCGTTTCACGTGTGATCTCCCTCTTTTGACTTTTAGGGGTCCAAAGTAATCAATACCTACATGAGAGAAGGGCGGGAGATCTGGAGTTATACGATCCTGTGGCAGGTCAGCCATTTTCTGCCCCCCAACCTTTGCTTGCACACGTCTGCAAAAAATACAAGCCTTAATGATTTTTCTGGCAGAGGAGTTGGCTGAAGGAAGCCAGAATTTCTGGCCTAGTCTGGAAAGCATATGGTTCCGTCCTGAGTGTCCCACCGACTGGTGGATATCACGTAAGATCAATTTAGACACATGAGAGTCTTTGGGGAGGATAATTGGGTTCTTTAGGTTAACTGGCATGGCCGCTTTACTTAACCGTCCTCCGACCCTAAGGATGCCCTCTCTGTCTATTTTAACTGGTTTGTCCTTTTTCAGGAGAGCCAGTTCTGATTGGAAGTAACGTCGTTGTTCGTAGCAAATTACTGACTTTTCAGCCTTTTCCAGGTCCTCTACAGACAGGGTTTGTGGTTGATGTGGCAGTTTGGAGCGAGTCCTAGCTGCTGTCTTTTGACATCTGAGCCGCAGAAGTTTTTTCAGTTTCAGCAACCATCCAACAGCTCTCTGTAATTTTCTCCATGAAGAATAGTAATTAATTAGGTTGCTAGTTGCAGCGTTGGCCAATTTCAAGCAGTTTACAGTGATGTCTTTTTTCACCTCTGGATCATTCAAAGGGATTACGCCAAGATCCTCTGGTACTTTAGGCCATTCAGTTTCCTCTCCTGACAAAAAGTCCGGGCCTTTTAACCATCTGGTGGAACTCAAGAATGATTTTATATGCAATCCACGTGAGGCGTCGTCTGCTGGATTGTCTCTGGAACCTTCATGCTTCCATTGATTTTCTTGAGATAAGTTCTGGATCACTGCAATTCTATTAGCAACATAAGTATGGAATCGCTTTGTTTGATTGTGGATGTATTTCAGTACTGATGTACTGTCTGTCCAGAAGGTAGAATTCTTCAGTTTCATCTGTAGTTCTCTTTGTAGCATTCTATCCACTTTCACAGCCAATGTAGCTGCTGCAAGCTCGAGCCTTGGAATTGTGATCTGTTTTAGTGGAGTTACTCTGGATTTCCCCAGAACAAATACAACGTGAGCATCTCCCTCGTAGTTTGTAAACCTGAGATAGCTTACAGTTCCATATCCCGACTCACTCGCATCACAGAAGTGATGCAGCTCAGCAGTCTTTACAGCCCCAAAACCTTGAGGCTTCATGCATCTTTTCACCTCAAACCTGCTTAGCTGACCCAGATCTGTGATCCATCTTTGCCAGAGCTTTGATATTTCCTCTGGGATAATTTCATCCCATCCACATTTTTGGATACAAAGCTCCTGTAGGATCTGTTTGGCTTTGAGGATGAATGGAGAAAGGAAGCCCAACGGATCATAGATAGAACTTACTGTGGAGAGGATTGCTCGTCTTGTGGGAGCTCTGCTTTTGACTGTCACCATGAAGGTAAAGGTGTCTCTGTGGATATTCCATTGGATGCCTAATACTCTTTCAAGAGGTGGGTTCTCTCTGTCCAGGTCAAGTTGTTTCACTAGTTTGGCTCTGTGACTTTCAGGAACAGTTGTGAGTACTTCAAGGCTGTTGCTTACCCATTTGGTGAGAGTAAAGCCTCCTAGAGCGCATGCTTCCCTGAGGCCCTTAGTAAGCTTGACTGCCTGCTTGGTGGAAGGCACCGACTTAAGACAATCATCCACATAAAAGCTTAGCTTAATTGTATCAAGTACATCCTTACTGAATTTGTCCGAGTTGTCCCTTCCTGTTTGCTGCAGAGCAAAGTTAGCAATACTAGGAGATGATACTGCACCGAAGAGATGAACATTCATCTGATACACTTCCAATGGCTTAGTCACATCCCCTTGTGGCCACCATAGGAACCTAAGGAAGTCCCGGTGCTCTTCGTGTACTCTTGTGTACTGAGATGAGGCCATTTTTCCAAATCAGCTTGGGTAAGTAGATTTTCCTTTGAAACAGGAATCTTAGCTTGAGTAAATATTTTAGGCAAGTCAACATATCCACTTCCATCCAGGTTGCTAACCTGTAATCCTGTGAGCTCATAACTTTTGACAGGTCGTTCCTGTCCCATTGTTCGCAGAAGAATTTCTGTCTTGCGTCCCTTAGCATTTAGCTGCTCCATTAGGTTCTCAGTGCAAAATGTTGCAGAGCTGCCTGGATCTAGAAAGGCATAAGTTAAGAGAAACTTGTCACCTTTTGCAACCTTAACTTGAACCGGAACAATCGCTAGCGCGCATTCCTTACCGGCCCCTGTTACTTTGTCAGCTGAAACTAGTGCACTATTGATGGATGTTTCCTTTGGTTCTGTAGGAATAAGAGTTGGTGGAGCTTCCTGTTTTAAACTCTTACCGTCAATTTGCAGCAGTGTAGGGTGTTTTCGATGACATATTTGACAGTCCAGTCTTCTCTTGCAATCTCTGCTCATGTGACCTCTTTTTAAGCATCCAAAACAATAACTATTCCTTCTCAGACATTCAACCTTTTTTTCCTGTGGCTCTGATTTAAGTCTTAAGCAATCCACTAGTGCATGTTTGCCTTGACAGATGCTACATAGGGCTGGAATAACAAGATGAGTGTCAGATTGTTGCTGCTCTCTTGCTGCTTGTGATTTGGTATTCCATTCTTCAGCTGCTTTTACCGTGGTGACAAAGCTACTGCCCCTTTTTGGTGTTCTGAAGTTTGAGATAATTTTTTTAGAGGGAGTTGGTTCTTTTATATCTCCGAACACTGGGTGTAGTAAGATGTTAGATTGTGATTCTATGAAATCCACAAGATGCTTGAATCGTGCTCGTGTGTTTGTCTTTTGAAATGCTTCATAGGCTGTAGTCCGCCATCTTTCTCTGAGCTTATATGGAAGCTTGGATACTATGAGTTTTAAGTTAGATGTAACATCCAGTTCGTCCATGTATTCCAGGTCATGCATGGCATTGCAACATTCTTTTAGGTACAGAGCATATGCATGGAGTGATTTCCCATCGTCTGCTTTAATGACTGTCCAGCGCCTTATCCAGATAAGCATTTGCAATTTTCATTTCATCACCAAAATGTTTTTTCAGAAGTTGCATGGCTTCTGAGTATCCTTTACGTGCATCCATGTGCAAACAGCTACGAACCAAATCTTTGGCCTGACCTGATGTGAACTGTTCAAGAAAGTAGAGCCTATCCTGGCAGCTACTAGTCTTATCCTCTATTAAATACTTAAATGCATGCATAAAGGATTGATAGGACAGGGGATTTCCATCATATACTGGTACCTCCCTTTTCGGTAACAAGGATAGATTTTGTTGCAAGATCACAAGGTCGGCAATTTCCTTTTGTGTTTGCACCAGAGTGCCAAGGTTATCATGAGAGGTGTTGGTTTCATGAATTCCCAGTTGTGGACTAGAGGCCTTTGTGGTCCTCTGAGAGCCCCTATCAAAGTGTCCAACTGCTCTCTGAAGTGGAGTTTTAGGTACAGCAGCTACTTGAATAAATTCCAAAGCAGAGGTCTCAGTAAATGTGGGCTCCACCGGCCTACTTGCTTCCTCATAATATTCATTCATAGCATCCCCATATGGTTCCTCCTCCTCATTGCTTAGGAGTACTTTTAATTTTGCATCCGCTGCTGCTATTTGTGCATCCAGTTCCACCTTTTCCATTTTTGATTTTATGATGGTTTCCTCCAGCTGTAAAGCGTGTATGTCCTTTAAAGCAGCAGATCGGCCTGATCTGCTGCAGCAGATGCTAATTTAGCAGCAGAAGAGGCCTTAGATGATGTTGATGATGATTTTGAGCCCTTTGAAACATTAGAGATGCTGTCCAGTGGTTGAACTCCTAATTGTGTACATTGTTCTCTTTTCCATATTTCAACCTCCTTAAGAAAATAGCTGAAATTCATCATCCTGGGCTCATACCAATCCGCATGGTCATCTAATTTTTCATCCTCTGACAAAAGTTTTTGTACAGATTGATGAACCTTGGTAAATTCACCAACAGCTTGTTTAAATATGTCCACACATTCAATAACATGATCCACATTTCCACCCTCCACAAGCAGAGCCTTTATTTCATTCAACTTTCTTGTGCATGATCCAAGTTTCCCTCTGCGTGATGCAGTCAGTGATTTTAAAAGATTCTCAGCCTCAACAGCAGTCTCAGGCTGTCGGATCATTTTGAGTTTTTTGGATTTCCTCTTAATACGATTGAATCGTTATTTTACTTCTTGACACATCCTCATTTGCTTCTCATGGGTTTTAATTACACATATCCTTCAAATATTTTACTCCCATTCCTTAACAACCGTGCGTAAAGTTGCGCATAAGGGCACTTTCATTTGCAGTTTCATTAATTAGTTTGCAAGCACGTTCATTCATTCCTTTGTTTGCTCACGACAGCGGCCACGCGCTCGCATTAGCGTCTGCGTCCTCCCATAAGCGCAGCAACTTTCTTCCTTTCGTCAGTCCGTTGTGGAGTTTTCCGACTAGTGTACTGCCTAATCCTTTCAATTTTCCTCTTTGAGGCAGTTGAGGTTAGGGTGCAGAGTTACCGACACACGTTTTAGTAAGCACGCGCGGAGACGACGCTCATCCAAGTCATTTATTGAACATAAATCTCTGGTTGACTTTCAAAACTTATAAAACAAAATTAAATGAGTAACTTAACAAGCAAGGTCCAAAAAACATTTCGGCATGAGTGTGTGGTCGGAAAACTTTAACACTCCGCCCATAACAACTCCAAAACATTCATTGATAAAATTAAATAGCCACCTGTCTGTGGGAGGCGCATTACAGACGTCACCATCAGGTTGAAATAAAATCAACATTTCTCACCTTTATACATTTTAAACTAGGATGTCTTAGATAATTTCCTTCATAATAATTTCTTTTATAAATAAAAATACCACAATTAACTGAAACCAAGTTTATATATTTTCTAATTATAGCTCCAGGATTCAATATGGCTCCAACAACACTGCTATTTAGATGTCTTAACTTATCGAATGTTTGTTTCTATTTATTACATGTTTTGAAGGCACTTCCCTGTATTATTGTTTGGCTGGGACTGGCAGGGTAAGGTAAAATTCAGGTTAATGTATCAATAGAGGAATTCCAGAAGAGAACAATGGTCAGAGACAGGTCAGAGAGGTGACATCTAGATTGGGGACATACTGGCTACTGATTAGGGGATATGTTGAAGAAAACTGTTTAAATGCTATATATGCAAATTGACTGTTAACAATTTACAGGGGTAGAGACAGCCCATTTCTAGGAAAATGTATAAGAACCAACTGTCAAGCTCCTCGGGGAGCCTTTTTCTCTGTAATCCCTTTAATGTGTTGCACTGTGAAACACTCCTCTTGTACAAGAACAATAAATTCAACTTAAACTTTAATACTTTGAATCTGATCCTCCTTATTTAAGGGTTTTTCTTTAAAATTCCCGTAACAAAAATGAAAGGACCAAGCATCGTACCCTGGGGGATACCTTGGGACAAAAAAGTGGTGGATGTGGTGCAGTTGCTGATGTGGATGAACTTTTGTCTGTTTTTGAGGTATGATTTAAACCATGAGAGGGCAGTGACAGTGATGCTGAGGGAGGATTTGAGGCAGGAGAGAAGAATAGTGTGGTTAATGGTGTCAAAGGCTGCAGTGAGGTCCAGAAGGATGACAACGCTGAGGTGATCAGAGTCTTCAGAGAAGAATGTCGTTGGTGACTCTGAGGAGGGCTGTTCCAGTGCTGTGTTCTGAGCAGACTCTGGATTTAAATGGATCAAACAGGTCATTGGAGATGAGATAAGTTTTGAGTTGTGTGGCAACAGTACATGCCAGGATTTTTAACAGAAAAGGGAAATTAGAGATTAGCTGAAAATTTGTCATGATATCAGGGATAAGTCCAGGTTTTTGGAGTATGTGGCAGCAAGGTTGAGTGAATGAGGTCTAAACCAGAGCTGAGGAAGGAGTTGACGGTTTCTGTAATGAGAGGGGGAGACAGTTATTGACAAGATGGGATGGGATTGGATCCAGGGCATGTGGAGCTTTCATTCCTGCCATAGGGTTGGACAGCTTTCCTGTCAACACAGGGGAGAACTGAGGCTGAAAGGTGAAGGAGGAGGAACAGGTGGGAGACTGGAAGTGTAGGGGTTAGGTGACGTTCCTTCAGAATGAGCTATGAAGACTAAGGAAGGGGATGAGATTTTAATATAATATAATACAAAATTGTATTAACTCTGAGAGACACACCACAAAATGCTCAAGACATGTTGGCAGAAAGGTAAGAATCTGAAGAATTTGATTTCTTATATGCAAAACAAAGTAAACAGTGTAGTGCTTGGTTTGGACACCTCTTTTGATGCTATTGAGTAATCTACATTGTTTATTCAATGTATTACATGTAATATTTTTGTAATGATGGAAGAACAGAAAACAGTCACAGGCTCACGTTTCTGTTTTATCTTTCATTTTTATTTCAAAATGAAAATGTCTACCACATGTCCATGATACGCCTCATGCTCATGAACCTGGAGCCGCTCCAGCCCATGTTCATGAAGTTCCTGTACTCTCCAGGCCTGAAGTACATCATCCTGCCTCTGTAGTTGGGCTGCTCGTACATCAGCCAGTGGCCGTCCATCACGTTGCAGGACATGCAGTTGTTCATACGGTAACGGTCCATGATGTTGTCACAGTCGTCCATCATCTCATACATCTGACCACCGAAGTTCTCCCTCTCGTAGATCCTCATCCTGTACTGGCCTCTGTACTGTTTTGGAAAAGAGAAATAAATCAATGTCTGCATATCAAGTTTTGTAAGGGATGTCAACTGTATTAGGCAGATGTCTTTTTTATACCTACCATGGGGATCATACGGCAAGACCTGATACCACTGTTCCATCCCCACATGCTCATGTAGTCAGCATAGTCGCCCCTCCTCATGAAGTACTGGTTTCCCATGTAGTTGGGATGGTCGTAGACCATGAAGCAGCCACTCTGCACCCTGCAGGAGTGGCATCTGCTCAGGTAGGAGGAAAAGTCAGCACAGTCGCTCATGCACTCCCAGGAGCGACCCTGGAAGTTCCTGTCCTCGTAGAAGGTGACCTGAAAAATGAGAGATGCTGTAATTGACTGAAGAAGCACTGACATAATTTGATGTTCTCTATAAATAAACACTCATGAAATTTGTAATTTGTGTTTGAAATTACAAGCTTACCCTGCCCATGCCCATTTCAGTGGTGGTCATGTTTGTGCTGTAGGTGAGCTGCTGCTGTTGGTGTTGTTACTGCTGCACTGCTGTCCTGTTTGGTGTAACCCCTGCTTTTATACCTGACCAGACCCTACAGAGTCAGTGGGACCCCATTGTTAAAACCCCTATGTGATATAAAGGCTCTGTCATTGACTGTAGTCAGCGCACACACACATAAACAAAGCACATATGGACACACAAAGCCTTCCCTTTTTCACTAAACAGTTAATAAATATCGCACACATCCCTCTTCCCTTCACCATTTAGTAGGGCCACCAAGGGTGCACACTTGGTAGCTCTTTTATCTATTTTTACGTCTGTATATATTGTAACTTACCTTCTGTTTGTTCGAAATTTGTCCCGCCACACAAGAGTCATTCTGTCATCTCACTTCTTGCATTCAGGTGACAAAACGGGGGCTTAACCATTGTCATGGCATGATGTGTGCTTTTATTGGTCATCTGAGTGATGAGTACTATGTGTATGTTCATAATGTTATTTTTTACAATGGTGAAAATGGTGAAAATATAGATCATCTTTATTTAAAATATATTTGTGTTATGGTAGTGGTAAATGTTTCACATATAATGAGTGGGTGCACACTTGGTAGCTCTTTTATCTATTTTTACTTCTGTATATATTGTAACTTACCTTCTGTCTGTTAAAATATATTTGTTAAGGGAGTGGTTTAAATTATTTACATATTTTGAAAAATATGTGAATGTACCTGGATAAAAAAAATGAAAAAAACAAAGTATAGTGATATAGTATAGTATACCAATACTATACTATACTATAATAGTATAGTATAGTATAGTAGACTATAGCATCGTGAAGTTTTCTTATATATGTTTGTGTAGTGTAGTCTCAGTATACTAATACTATACTATACTATAATAGTATAGTATAGCATAGTATAGTATTGTATGGTATAATGTAATTGTCTCTGGTATGGTACAGCATAGCCATCCATTTTCTTCCACATTGAAAGACACCTTACAGTCACCAATATACCTGTTAAGTGCTAGTGTTGGGAAGTTCTAGTCTTTTAACTGACTCAGAGACAATATGTGCCTGCGAGGTCACTCTAAACTCTTCTCGGTGGAATGACCTACCAACGGCTACTAGAACAGCAACATCCCTTTCTACCTTTAAAAAACTTGTAAAAACCTTTCTGTTTCGAGAATGCTTCCCTGCCTAACAAAACTAACAACTACTCTGTGCTCCTTTACACCTTTCTCAAGTTACGTCCTCCTCTGTAAGTCGCTTTGGATAAAAGCGTCTGCTAAATGCAATGTAATGTAATGTAATCCAGTATATAAACAGGTGAAGAAAGTAAATATCAAAGTTATTATAGGCCACATTTTAACAAATGAATCACATGTGGGCTCCCTGCTCTGTTTGTCTCTCGTCCAAGGAGTCCTTAGGTTGAAAAAGGTTGACAATTCCCGGTATGAACGTTATAAATCTAGTCTAACATATTATTGATGCAGCAGCGCCACCTGCTGTCCAAACCAACAAACTAGCAGCTGAAGTCAGATGTGCTCTCCATCTGTTCAATCCCATCACAGACATCCTTCCATGTTCTTCACAGTCGTAGTAGTGGCAGTGGTATTTACAGTACTCTAATTACTACTACTACTTACTCTTACTTTTTTTTTTAAGTAATCCGTTGCTTTAAGAATTTCTCCGGATAAGGAAAGAAAAACTCCAACTGCAGCTTTTTGTCAGACAGTACTCTTTCTTTACTGAACCACTTCTAGAGTCAGTCCAAAAAATACAAACACTCTTTTTCCACGCGACTGAAAAGACATGACTTCCTTTGTCTTTTAAAACAGGAACTTCAAAACAACGAGGTACATTACAAAGTCTGACGTTGTTTAAATTATTGTGGCTTAACTGGCCCTTACAGTATTCAAAGCAAAGTAGTCATTGTGCAAATGTCAGCAGTATTTTAATGCTGGAGTTGATTCAGGTGGGTGGAGATCATTGAAATACTTCACATGTTCTTGGGTTGTGTAATCTGTAAAAATACTTCAGATTTTATTTGTTGGTCTCATGTGTTGTTTGTAAAATCTGAACCTGCAGAGTAACTAGAAGGATAACAGCTGTCAGGTTCATGTAGCGCAGTAAAAACTCCAATACTTCAAATGTAGTGGAGTACAAGTACATAGAAAATGCACTAAAGTGCAGTTCTGGAGTAAATGTACAAATTGACTTTGTGTCTGACAGTGGAGCTGATCTCAGAGCAGTTCAGACTGCAGCTCTGACAGTCATCTCCACTTGTTGTGATTCCTCCGTCAGTCTCTGCTGGATAAAGCTCTCCTCTCCACTCCACCTCCCAGTAACATGGCCCAGTCAGAGCTGATGCTGCTGCTTCAACCTCTCTGGATCATCAGGACTCAGCTGATCCTCTCAACACAAACGCCTTTCTTACCACTCTCACTCTAACAGAGATGACTTCCTGATGAGAGAAGCAGACAGACAACAGAAGTCATGAATCAGTGTTTCCAGAGACTCCCTTCATCAGCTGTCAGTCAGTGATGCAGCACATCCAGTATAAAGACCAGCAGGACTTCAGTCCTGTTCAGACACAAGTGGAGCGGCTGTGTAGCGTAGCCAGCTTCCTGTCAGCTCTCATGTTAACGTGTTGGAGTGAAGCTCACAGACCTGCATCAAGTCTGTTGACTCTGCACATTTCACTCAAGTACACAGTGGAAATAAAGTGCTGACAGTCCCTGAACGCATCATCAGTGCAGAAACAGAGAGACATTCACTGCTCACTTTCATTTTCAGCTGTGGGTACTGGACTTCAGCAGAGGTTCTGCTCTGTACAAAGACCACATGCTCACTAAATGTAATGATGCTTCTTTGCAGGCTTCAGTCAGACTGATCTGAGAGCTGTGACAAAGATGAACTGATCAGTTCTTTATTGTTGGAATGAGAGAACAAACACTTTGAGATCAGATCTGATGAATGAGGACCACTGTCTCTGTACATCTTGGAATGCTGTCAGCTGGAATCAGCTTTATTTCCTGTAGACATGAACACAACAACAACAGTCGTCTTCACATCAACCAAAAACACATGATCACAACGAGCTTCTGGCTCATCTGATTGGCTGACTGTTCTCTCTCTCTCTGTCTTTCTGTCCAATCCTGAAGCCTGTCACCGTTCTCCTCTCACAGCTTCACTGAGGAAAGCAGCCGCTGAGAAGGTCGGAGGTTTACAGGAAATACTGGATCTGTGCTTTGATACTAACTGTGTTTAGTACAATACTGCTGAGACCAACATGGACTGACTGCAACCCTCTACTGACCTCATTGTGTGCAGAGTCTGCAGACTGCAGTGTGGACTCTCCACAAGATCAGACAGAAGCTTCACTCCTGAATCCTGCAGGTCGTTGTATCTCAGGTTCAGCTCTGTCAGATTGGAGGGGTTGGACTTCAGAGCTGAGGCCAGAGAAGCACAGCTGATCTCTGACAACCAGCAGTCCTCCAATCTGAATAAAGAATAAATGATGTTGGTAAAAATCCATTTATAATCCAATCAGATGTGTTCAGGTTTGAAATGTGCAGCTCAACATTACTATGTCCTAATCAATGAGCTTTTCTCTAAAATGAGTAGGGTGACTTTGTCATTGTGTTATTGTGGATCATCATAATGTCAGCCTTCTACAGACATCATCCAAACGTCAGCACAACATTCAGACAACCATTCAGTGTGTGTGTGTGTGTGTGTGTGTGTAATATTTCTACTTCAACAAGTAAACTTGATCATTTCAAACTAATCTGAGTTCAGAGGATCTTCTGTATACAGATGTGACCATTGACCAACAATTCTAAACATTCATTGACTTTAACCACTAACAGAGACATTTTCTACAGTTTCTTTAAGAAACACAAGTCTTTGTGACTGCAGACTAAATTTAATACAACAAACATGAAAATATGAACAAAAGGACATTTACAACTTTATGGATGTAAGTTATGTCTGAACATAAATTAGCTTCAATTGTTAATTAAACATCAGATCTACAATAGTAACAGAGAGTCAGTGAACTGACCTCAGAGTCTGCAGTCTACAGTGTGGTCTCTCCAGAAAATCACACAGCAGCTTCACTCCTGAATCCTGCAGGTCGTTCCAACACAGGTCCAGCTCTGTCAGATGGGAGGGGTTGGACTTCAGAGCTGAGGCCAGAGAAGCACAGCTGATCTCTGACAAACTGCAGCTACACAATCTGAATAAATGATGTTGATAAAAATCCATTTATAATCCAATCAGATGTGTTCAGGTTTGAAATGTGCAGCTCAACATTACTATGTCCTAATCAATGAGCTTTTCTCTAAAATGAGTAGAGTGACTTTGTCATTGTGTTATTGTGGATCATCATAATGTCAGCCTTCTACAGACATCATCCAAACGTCAGCACAACATTCAGACAACCATTCACGTCAACGCAAATTAATAACATGCTGCTGATGTGTGTGTGTGTGTGTGTGTTCTGAAGGATCAATATCAAGGATCAGACATCATTTGTTTTATTTATGTTGCTATGGCATCATCTGGTTGGCAGCCAGTTCTAGTAGCCCTGAACACTTCTCTGTGTTTTTTAGTATTTTTAGTACTTTGTTCATGTTTTTCTGCACTCATCTGCAGACATTTTGTGATCAAGCATTTACTTTGAACTGTGGAGATAAATGTTTTTGTCTGTCAGCTGTTAGCACTAGGTAGTGCAAGCATAGCGTGGAAAGGCCGCTGATCCCTGCAGAACTGAGAAGAAGCAGACGAGGATGCAGAGCTGGATCTAAGCACCAGGAGCAGAAAAGGCCATACAGACCATCCGTACCGTCTGTTATCATGGGGAATGGAAGATCTCTCCCCAATAAGATGGAGGAGCTAACGGCTAACGGCAGTCAGTGAACTGACCTCAGAGTCTTCAGTCTGCAGTGTGGACTCTCCAGAAAATCACACAGCAGCTTCACTCCTGAATCCTGCAGGTCGTTGTCACTAAGGTCCAGCTCTGTCAGATGGGAGGGGTTGGACTTTAGAGCTGAGGCCAGAGAAGCACAGCTGATCTCTGACAACCTACAGAGCCTCAATCTGAATAAAGAATAAATGATGTTGATAAAAATTCATCAGAAATCCAATCAGATGTGTTCAGGTTTGAAATGTGCAGCTCAACATTACTATGTCCTAATCAATGAGCTTTTCTCTAAAATGAGTAGAGTGACTTTGTCATTGTGTTATTGTGGATCATCATAATGTCAGCCTTCTACAGACATCATCCAAACGTCAGCACAACATTCAGACAACCACTCACGTCAGCACACATTAATAACATGCTGCTGATCTCAGTCAGGTCTGGAATAATCATCAAATCAGACATTTCTTCAGTTTCTTCTCATTTAGAACAATTTTATGAAAAATACTGAGACAGATGCTTTCTATAGAACTCCAAAATGGAACATGAAATAAATAAATCAGACTTCATGAAATAAATAATAAGTGAAGTCCAAACAAACCTGGTTAACACGTGTCCCTGCACTTGTGATGCTCTCATTTCACAGCACAGATTTAGACTATCCTCATGCTAACATGCTCATGCTAATTGCTAGCGCATCAGCGCATCAGCACTTACATGCTACTGTTAAAATGCCAATGCTAACATGCTAATGCTAATTGTTAATGCTAGCATGTTAATTGCTAGCGTGTCAACGCATCAGCGCTAACATGTTAATGCTAACATGCTAATGCTAATTGCTAGCGCATCAGCTTTAACATGCTAATGTTAACATGCTAATGTTAATTGCTAGCACTTACGTTCTAGCTGCTCCTGTGTCTAAATAAACATGTTAAAAATGACTATTTGAGGTGTGCTTTTTGACTACAGATCCCCGGCAACAGCAAACTCGTCACTGTCAAAATTTCTGTGGGAATTTTCTAGTACTGAATTTGCTGAGCAGTGTCAGTAATAATGCATGGGGGCGACGGGGCCAGAGTCAGGCACACTCAAAATTTCTTTAGAAATTTACTAGTTAAACATCAGATCTACAATAGTAACAGAGAGTCAGTGAACTGACCTCAGAGTCGTCAGTCTGCGGTGTGGACTCTCCAGAAAATCACACAGCAGCTTCACTCCTGAATCCTGCAGCTTGTTGTCACTCAGGTGCAGCTCTGTCAGATGGGAGGGGTTGGACTTTAGAGCTGAGGCCAGAGAAGCACAGCTGATCTCTGACAACCTGCAGTGCCAGAATCTGAATAAAGAATAAATGATGCTGATAAAAATCCATTTATAATCCAATCAGATGTGTTCAGGTTTGAAATGTGCAACTCAACATTACTATGTCCTAATCAATGAGCTTTTCTCTAAAATGAGTAGAGTGACTTTGTCATTGTGTTATTGTGGATCATCATAATGTCAGCCTTCTACAGACATCATCCAAACGTCAGCACAACATTCAGACAACCATTCAGTGTGTGTGTGTGTGTGTGTGTTCTGAAGGATCAATATCAATGATCAGACATCATTTGTTTTATTTATGTTGCTATGGTGTCGTCTGGTTGGCAGCCAGTTCCAGTAGCTCTGAACACTTCTCTGTGTTTTTTAGTATTTTTAGGACTTTGTTCATGTTTTTCTGCACTCATCTGCAGACATTTTGTGATCAAGCATTTACTTTGAACTGTGGAGATAAATGTTTTTGTCTTTCTGCTGTATTGACTCCTTCATGAATACATCAGGTGACCCATTCATAAAAAGCCCTCTTGTTTACACTCCAGAACAGCTGTTAGCACTAGGTAGTGCTAGCATAGCGTCTGTGGAAAGGCCGCTGATCCCTGCAGAACTGAGAAGAAGCAGACGAGGATGCAGAGCTGGATCTAAGCACCAGGAGCAGAAAAGGCCATACAGACCATCCGTACCGTCTGTTATCATGGGGAATGGAAGATCTCTTTCCAATAAGATGGAGGAGCAAACGGCTAACGGCCCTAACCAGGCTACAGAGGGAGTATGGAGAGCATCATGGCTGAATGAACTCGCTGTGGATTCGCTGCTGACTTTGGATGGCTTTCAACTTGTGAGAGAGCATAGGAGAGCAAAGGCTGAAGTGTCGGTGGCCTGTGAGCATGGAGGAGGTGGGAGAGAGGAGGATGCTGGCCAAACTGACATCCATCATGAGCGGCTCCTCTCACCTCCTGCATGAGACTGTGGTGGGCTTAAGTAGTTCCTTCAGCAACAGACTGATACTCCCACCATGGAAGAAGGAGATCGACCACAGCTCCTTCATTCCAGCAGCTGTCACACTCTTCAGCACCAGCATGACTTCTTGTAGATTTCTTACTTGTGAATAATTTATGATCAACAATGTGTATATGAGCTACTGTGACAAGTGAATTTCCCCAGTGTGGGATCATTAAAGTCTATGTGATCTGATCTGATCTGTGAAAACACTTTGAAATCAACAGAAAGCAAAGAAATATTTCTACTTCAACAAGTAAACTTGATCATTTCAAACAAATCTGAGTTCAGAGGATCTTCTGTATACAGATGTGACCATTGACCAACAATTCTAAACATTCATTGACTTTAACCACTAACAGAGACATTTTCTACAGTTTCTTTAAGAAACACAAGTCTTTGTGACTGCAGACTAAATTTAATACAACAAACATGAAAATATGAACAAAAGGACATTTACAACTTTATGGATGTAAGTTATGTCTGAACATAAATTAGCTTCAATTGTTAATTAAACATCAGATCTACAATAGTAACAGAGAGTCAGTGAACTGACCTCAGAGTCTGCAGTCTACAGTGTGGACTCTCCAGAAAATCACACAGCAGCTTCACTCCTGAATCCTGCAGGTTGTTCCAACTCAGGTCCAGCTCTGTCAGATGGGAGGGGTTGGACTTCAGAGCTGAGGCCAGAGAAGCACAGCTGATCTCTGACAACCTGCAGCTCCTCAATCTGAATAAAGAATAAATGATGTTGATAATGGATGCTGGGGTACGCGTCACCTCTCATTCCACAGACACCCGGCTCCTGGTCACAAGCTAGCCCTAGCTCCTTGCTAGCGCTTCACACCTGGATCATGCCGCCGCTGTACTCCACCTCCGATCTCCACTCACTAACAACCATCTGCCCCCGGACTGCATCAACATCCTCAGAGAAACTGGTCTACTTTGCCGTCCTCCACACAGAGGCTCTGGTCGTATGTTCAACTACAACTTTTCAACTCCTGACTCTATCCCATCCATCTGGTCCTGCTCACGAACCGCAACTTCCTCATTACGTCATCACAATAAACAACATGTGCACCTATCAAATCACCGCCCCCTTCCTCAGTCCTCACAACCTGTCATGAAGCAACGTCACCTGAAACTGGCTCTGCTCAACAGAGCCAGTTAACAATAAAAGTCTCATTCTGAATGAATTCATAACTGACAACAACCTGGATTTCCTCTGTATCACTGAAACCTGGCACAAACCTCTGGACTACTTTTCTCTCAACCAGACCACACCCACCAGATACACCTATATGGACAAACCCCGACCTGAGGGGCAGGGAGGTGGTGTAGCAGCATTCTACAGAAAGGACATTAATACATCCACCATCTCCATCCCTGCTGCTCCCTCCTTTGAACATTTCACTTTTAAACTCTCTGGTCCCACTCCTCTGGTCACTGCCATCATCTACCGCCCCCCCAAACCAAACCCATCCTTTCTGACTTTTCTGACTTCCTCGCCCAGTTATCGGCCATCTCACCTTCCATTCTTTTTCTGGGAGATTTCAACATCCATATCGACCCCCTGCGTTAACTGACAATCCCTCTGACCTCACCAAATTCTACAACAAAAGACTCTGCTCCTGTCTCAATCAGCTAGCCCCCATCAAAACTAAAACTGTCTCCTTCATCCACTCTGCCCCCTGGTACACTCCTGAACTACATAAAATGAAATCACGAAAACGACAACTTGAAAGACTCCACAAGAAAACCGATTTAACTGTCCATCTACAAGCCTATACAGATTACCTTCAGCAGTACAAGGATGCTCTCAGTACTGCCCGGTCAACTTACTACTCCCACCTCATACACTCTGGCTCCACCAACACCAAGGCTCTATTTTCTAAAGTAAATAAACTCCTCAAGCCCAGCAACAACACCTCCAACTCATTCACAACTGACAAATGCAACTCCCATCTTTCATTCTTCCAAACAAAAATCGACATAATTTATAATACATATTTATATTTGGTCCTCTCTGCCTCTCTTTCGTCCTGACCTTGCTTGAGTGCAGACGCTTCACTCTTTTGCTCTCCGCTTTACTCTGCTTTACTGTTTTTTTTCTATTATTGCAATCCTTTCCTTTTGCAAATTTTTTTTTGGAAAGCGGATCCTGGATACCTATATATCACTGGGAGTTTAGTTACCGAAGGCTGCCACTTTTATTTTAATCTGTTTTATTTTGTGAGCGTGGCCTATCAGCAGCACAAGCCTGCACTATCGTGACAGGGACTGAGGAGCTCAGCTAACAAAAGCTAATTAGCAGCAAGATGCCTCCCTTTTCCACGGATGATTACCACAAACTGCTCCAGAAGTCAGCAGTACTGGAAACTAAAATTCATCGGCTCGTAGTGAACGTGGAGGTAAATGGACAATATGGGAATGAAACCACTCTGCCAATGTCCTAAAATAATGAGCAGGCTAACAGAAAGCTAATTAGCACCACAAAGACACAGCAGGAGCCAGATGTAAATGCCACTAAATCAACAACTCCTTTCTGGAACTCACTTGGTGCAAAACCCAGGCATCACAAATTGCCTCCTCCAGATATGAGAAGACAGTTAACAGGCAGAACCCAGCACATGGAGGCTGCTCATGATGACACTGAGTGGCCTGCACTGCCATCAAACAGAAATGCATCTTCAACCCCGCTACCAAGGAGAAAACAACCATGGACTGGAAGTACAACAAAAACAAAGAGCAAATTGCCCCAAGACACAGGGATTCTACTAGAGAACAGATTTGCTCCACTTTCCCAAAATCCGGATTCCCCAAAAGAAAGCTCATCTTCCAGTGCAAGAGAAAGGTATGAGGCTAAATCATATGCTAAAAGGCCACAGAAAGAGCTAACAACTGGGCCTGAAATTCTGATAGTGGGTGACGGAGCTGTGGGTGAGATAAAACGCTTTTGCAGCAAGAAAAACACCAAAATACTCTGTTTTACCAAAGATATGGTGTCTGATATTTCAAAGAAGATCCTGAAGATTGCTACTGATCATCCAACAGTTAAATCTCTCATCATACACACAGGAGCCCTTGATGTTGTGAAGCAACAATCGGAGGTATTAAAACGGGACTTTGTTGATCTGATGCAGAGAGTCCAATGTCTAAATACTGAGGTGTTTTTCAGTGGACCTCTACCAACAGTTCGGCGAGGAGATGAGCGATTCAGCAGGCTGATGATACTAAACAGATGGCTCAAAGATACATGTGTTACTCAATCAATAAACTTTACTGACAATTTCAACATCTTTTGGGAACGCAGGCACCTCTTTAAGGCGGATGGATTTTGCCTTAACAAATCAGGAGTACAGCTGCTAAGCTCCAACATTTTTTATTTTCTGCGTCAGACACCAGCAGCCACTGCCAAGGACCAAAGACAAGACAATCCAAAACAACAGATAAGGCGGCGCTCTGGTGAGGGCGCTGAGATTAGGACTGAACAGGGAGGACAGCAGACCCAGAAAGAACCGGCAACATCATTATTCTCACCCCAACAAGTGGAGTCTCCCCCAGCCCCAACAGGGGATCCCAATCCCTGTGATGACAGGTAACAGAAAAGTGGTTAAACTGATGAGAAATAAAAAGGGTTCATTTAAATCTGCCAATCTACTGAGTATAGCATGTCAACCACGAAACTTACCAGTGTCTCCTGTTATCCCCACAAGGATAGCCCTACTCAATATCAGATCACTAGCCAACAAACCACTGATAGTAAATGACATGATTATGACCTATAATCTAGACTTTTTACTTCTTAGTGAAACATGGCTGACTGAATGTAGTTGTGCTACCGTTCTTAATGAGGCAGCACCAACAAATTACAGTTTTATGAGTAAGAGTCGAAATGGCAAGAAGGGCGGGGGTGTTGCTGCCATTTTCAAATCAGTATTTCAGTGCAAGGACATTACATTTGGTGATTTTAGTTCTTTTGAATATCTCTGTTTTTTTAATGAAGGGTGATCCAAAAGTCCTTTTTCTAATCATTTATAGACCGCCAAGGTACTCAGGAAAATTTATTAATGAGTTTGCTGATCTGATGTCAGTTATCTGCACTGACTACAACTTTTTTATCGTAACTGGGGATTTTAACATTCACATAGACAACAACATGGATACTAATGCCAAAGACTTCTGTTCTCTACTTGACACCTTTGGCCTTGTCCAACACATGAAAAGGCCCACACACACTCGGGGACACACTCTAGATCTGGTTATCTCTAAAGGTGTGGACATTCCTTCTGTTGTTGTTAAGGACATGGCTCTTTCTGATCATTTATGTGTGTTCTTTCTGTGTGCTCTTTACAGATAATTCCAAACATTCAGATAACCTCTGAGTCTGTTAGGAAAAGGTACATAAACGAGAATACTAGTGCTAAGTTTATGGAGGCAATGTCACCAACTGTGAGCGCAGAGACAGTTGATGAACTCCTGGATAATTTCAACTGCAAAATCTCAAATGTCATGGATGCTGTTGCACCTATTAAAACTAAGATGACCTTGAGTAGACAGAGATCACCATGGAGGAACACTATGATGGTAAAGCCATTGAAAACAGAATGCAGGAAAGCAGAGCGTAAATGGAGAAAAACTAAACTCCAAATTCACCACAACCTCTACAAACAAAGTCTCAGTAATTTCAACCATGAGTTAATCAAGGCTAGACAGCAACACTTCTCTAAAATTATTAATAAGAACATCAACAACACTGGCACTCTGTTTGCTATAGTTGATAAGCTTACAAACCCCCCAAAAGAGATAGTTTCAGAACTCTCTTCAAAAGAAACATGCAATGAATTTTCTCGCTTTTTCGATGAAAAAATCAAATCTATAAGGTTAAATGTCAACATAAATCTACAAAATGATAAAGTGATGCAATCCCTAAAACTGCCTAGGAATGAGTCAACTGTGATGTCAGAATTTAATACAGTTGATCAAAAAAACATAGAAGAAACAGTTCAGCATTTTAACCATCGACATGCTGTCTTGACACAATGCCATCTGACTTTTTTAAAGCTATTGTAAAATCTGTCCAAACAGATCTGCAGCAAATAATAAATTGCTCACTTCAATCAGGCACGTTTCCTAAACCCCTAAAAGTAGCTGCCATCAAGCCACTCTTAAAAAAGCGAACGCTGGATACTTCCAAGTTAACCAACTACAGACCTGTCTCAAATCTTCCTTTTATAGCCAAGATTGTTGAGAAAGTGGTTTTTAATCAACTGAGTAATTTCTTGAACTCCAGTGGACTTTTTGACAAATTTCAATCAGGTTTTCGAGCTCACAACAGTACAGAAACAGCTCTTATTAGAGTGTTAAATGACATAAGGTTGAACACTGACTCAGGCAAAGTATCAGTTCTGGTCCTGCTGGATCTCAGTGCTGCGTTTAACACTGTGGATCACAGTACACTGCTGAACAGATTGGAAACATGGGCAGGACTCCGTGGAACAGTCCTAGAATGGTTCAGGTCCTACTTGGAGGAGCGGAGTTATTTTGTGACCATTGAAAGTAATCAATCAGATCGAGTGGCTATGACATGTGGGGTTCCTCAGGGGTCAGTTCTTGGACCCCTTTTGTTCAGCCTATATATGCTGCCTTTGGGTCAAATTCTGCAGAATTCTAATGTCAACTATCATAGTTATGCAGATGACACACAGATATATCTTGCGCTGTCCCCAGATGACTGCAGTCCTATAGAGTCATTGTGTAACTGTCTAGAGCAAGTCAAAAATTGGATGAACCAAAATTTTCTTCAATTAAATCAAGAAAAAACTGAGGTCATTGTTTTTGGCAATAAAGAGAAGAGGGTTGCTGTCAGTAAACACCTTGAGTTACTGTCTCTAGAAACTAAAGACCAAGTCCGAAACCTTGGCGTTTTAATAGACTCAGATCTGATCTTCAACAGTCACATAAAATCAGTCACCAAAACAGCCTTCTACCAACTTAAGAACATATCCAGATTTAAGGGCTTAATGTCAGGGGTAGGCGATATATCGAATATACTTGATATATCGTGGCTTGTTCTACGTGAGATGTATGAAATGACTATATCGTGACCATCGAGTACTTGTCACGTAAATGTTTTAAGACGTCGGCATTTAATTCTTTGGAGTTTTGCCTGTCACTCACTGCTAGTGCTCCTCACAGCACGCAGCACACTGCCCCGCCCACCCAGAAAAATCCCCTGCCCGCATGCGTACTTTTTGTATCAAGTGAGGAGAGACAAGGCCCACTGGCCCACTCCGGAGGCGTACGCGCTGCGGTCACCGGAGCAGGTAGCTGCCAGTCTAGTCAATGAGAGCACTCACACAGGGCGCGTCTCAGAAGCGACTCTCCGTGCCACGGTGCGAGCATTCCGTAGCATTTCTATTTTTGACGCGAGACGCTCGCTAAACCTCGTAAATTTCAACAGAGCAGATCGCACCAGACAGGAAATCCGACACAGAATTAATATAATAAACTTCCACCCCCTTTCAAAATAAAACACAATACGCAGTTCATGTAGCTTATCACAACTTCACATCAACGTTACGTCATGACCGGTGGCACCAGGTGATCAAAGATCGATCAAAGGGTCTCAACATGAACGATGAGACTAATTGTTGAAGTGGAACAACACACAATCATTTATGACACAACAGATGCTTTTTATAATCTCCTCCACGTCGGAGAAACAAAGTCAGCTGTTTGTTGTTGTTGTTTTCTTCATACACAGTTTATCACGGGGTCTCGCGTTCATCCAGGATTCTCGCGTGATCTCGCGTTAATACGGCCGGCTGCTACGCTGCCAAGAAGCGTCCGGTGTGAGTTGACGCAGGGCAGAGGATGCAGCTAAAATGTGGCGCAGCCGTTACTTATCTAATAGAAGAGTCTACTTAAATCATTATACTGATGATATTTTTTGCATCAAAGAGTTGAATTTTATTTCAAATATTTTTATTTGGATTTTTCAGACAGGTACATACGCATGTTGATCACAGAGTAAAACAATGAATTCTTATTTTAACAAACATAAAGTGCAGGGTTTAACAAAAACAGTCCCACACCAAACATACCATACCAAGCGACCATGTGTTGCTCACTAAGTGTCAGGTGTGGATCCTCACCTGACAATGCCAAATAGAGCTAGAGTGGGGCTAGGGGCAAGATCCTTGCCCAATATTTTAGACAAAGTATTAAAAACATTGTTCTAGAACAGGGGTCACCAACCTTTTTGAAACCGAGAGCTACTTCCTGGGTACTGATTAATGCGAAGGGCTACCAGTTTGATACACACTTCTGAAATAGCCAATTTGCTCAATTTACCTTCAACTAAATGTCATTATTAATAATTAATGATATTAATCTCTGCAAAGACACTGATCATGTTAATGATTTCTCACAATGAATATCAACAATGATTTAACAAGATAGGAAACAGATAAATATCAATATGCAACACTTTATTTCTATATTTTGTCTTAGTGCAAGTGTTTTTCAAATTGAAAAAAAAATGTTCAAAAACATTTTCTACAACAGTCCTAGGAAATCACAATGTCCCTTTTTCACTAGCCAATAACATTTTTTAACAAACCATGAATTACTTTGCACCATGTTTGTACAAATAATAAATCATGTAAAATACAAAAATAAACTTTCAGATTTTTAAATAAATCTGATTATATTTTGAACTTCACACTAACATCTGCATCTGCAATTTGTTTACATTGTTAACATTTTACATAAACAATTGTTACATTTTACAAACACATTTAACAAATCATGAACTGGACACCTAATCTGGTATCCGTTTCTCTGTCAGTTAGTGGGAAGCCTGGCATTGCACGCTGTTTACCAGTATGTTGTACTCTGGTGTGTAACTTGACAGCGCAACTCTGAGTGAGTCTTGCAGATGTGCATCAGTGAGTGCCGCTTTGCCGTCGCTACAGTCGCCCCGCAAATAAGACAAACACATGCTCCTATCACAGTGGTAAAAAAAAAAAAAAAACTCTACCTCCCATTCGTCGTGAAAATTATGTTTTTTTTCTTTTTTCTGCCATCTTTTTATGGGTCAGTCATCTCCTCATTTTTGCTGCGCCCGCTTGTTTCGTCGTAGCGTCTGCGCAGACGCTACGTCTTGCGCATCATAGTGACCTTTGAACTATAACTAGGTCATAGTTCATTTATATTAAACATTTTTTATTTAAAAAAAATTTTTAAACAAGTTTTTTATATATGTTGTCATTTCCAGTTTACATATAAGTGTGATTTAAACAAGAATAGCAATCAAAATAAATTAGATGCAGCTCACTGGTAAGTGGCGCTATTTCAGCTATTTTTAGAACAGGCCGGCGGGCGACTCAGGTGGTCCTTACGGGCGACCGGGTGCCCGCGGGCACCGTGTTGGTGACCCCTGTTCTAGAATATCTGTATTTTGGGGCACTGCCAATACATGTGGAAGAGGGTACCATCGTTTGTTTTGCATTTGTCACAGACTGGACTTAAGCTAGGGTAAAAACTAGACAGTTTAGTCTTAGACATATGAGCACGGTGGACAATTTTGAACTGAAGCAAGCAGTGTCTTGCACAGAGTGAGGTTTTGTGTATTGCTCGTAATATAGAGTCCCACTGGTCATCTGGAAAGGGTCCCAGATCCTGTTCTCAGGCCAATCTGATCTTATCCAGGGACGGGCACGACAGTATTGAGATGTTCCTATATAACTTAGACATTGAGCTTTTAGATAACGGGTCAAAAGAAAAAAAAGTATTTATCGGGTTTATGTCTGGTTTTGAGGGAAAGCTAGGTAGGTGGGCGCGAATGTACGGTCTAATCTGTAAATATCGAAAAAAGTGGGTATTTGGCAAGTTGTATTTCATAGACAATTGGCTAAAGGAGGCAAAGTATCCGTCAACAAACAGGTCCGCAAAACGTTTGATACCATTCCTGTGCCATGTGTTGAAGGTTAGGTCAGAGCACGAGGAAATGAAGAGGTGGTTAGAGGCAATTGGACTCAGGAGGGAAAGGCATCTCAGGCCAAAGAACTTCTGAAACTGTGCCCATATCTTGAGGGTGTGATGCACCACCGGATTATCTAAAGGTTTTGGGGAAGGGCCATCGAGGGGTGATCATCATCTGCATATAACAAGACTTTATGAATTACTTTATAGTAACTAATTAGATTAATAGTAAAAGCTGGACCAGAATCAGAAGATACTAAATTCGACAGGAGCCACGGTATGAGCAACAATAAGGAGACAGACACGAGAGTAACAGTTGAGTAGCCACTCTTATCATTTTTAACAGTGAACAAGATGATTCGTCTGGTTTGTACAGAATTCAAAATTACCCAAACATTAAGAAAAAATAAAAAGTAGTGTGCACACTAGAAAATAAGAAAAATGTCTGTTGGGGCCCTTAAACAAAATAAAAAAAATGTTGTTTCAAGTTCATGTGTTGTAGAGTTACTGCGGTTCACCAGATTCCCAGGATCAAATAAGGCACTTTGGTCTTGTAGTGTAATGTCAGTGTGTAATGTTTGTGGGGATAGGTGTGCAAGTGGATCTCCTCGGTGCTGGACTTTCTACAGGGTACTTGGCTCGCCATCGGTTTCAGCAGGAAGTGTGTCTTGAACCACATTCAGTCCTCCAAAAAAAACCTGACCTATAGACAGGGTCAGAAAATTTACATTCAACACCGTTTGTCCTCAGATGCATCATTAGGGATATTATGTGAAAAGATGCACACCTTTACATCTAATTCTGACATGATTATTATCTTATATCTATTCAAATCTTAAATCTGTTAAGCCTTAAGTATCATTTATGAGAACTAAACAAGTGCTCACACATTAAACTGCTGTTCCTGTGAACAGGGTTTCAATAATAGCTATGGTAAGTATCCATTAACATTCAAAATATAATTTATCATAACCATATCAGAACCATGTGCAAATAAAATAACAGTCCACATCCTGAGTAAAGACTTAGAGGTATTGAAGAAGTGTGCTTAATATACTCTTACACTATATAAGCCTATTCATGAAAGAGAAATGCACCAAAAATGACCCTCTAGTAACTTTAAGCTCAGTTAAAGTAACATAGACGCCTTCAATAAACTACATAGAACAAATAAAATATTGTTACATTCATCACATATGAAATGACTCATTTTCCCTTTTAAATATATTCACATCAGCATGAAATGATAACCACAATGTAAACATGTTCAGAAATATTGCAGCATTATTCACTTCAGTTCACTCTCATAACCTTAATATCACCAATGCTTTCTTTAGCACTCGGATAAACAAGGGTAGAATAGCACCAGAGCAGCTAAATGCACATTTCTCCCCGTTGCTCGGTGTGTATAAAGGTGAAGCTCACCAGTGTCGGACCTCGTAGCAGCTCCCCTGATGAAGGACAAGCGGTTACCCTGTTAGCCACAGAGCTAGCATTAGCATTGACGACGGTAAGCGTCAACAAGTTTTTTCCATCGGATAATTGACTCGTCTTACCGACGCAACTTCTCCCCTTTGCTCCGTCACTCAGCTCCGTACTCCAGTGGGTAAGTGCTCCGACTCTTTTTCTCCTTTTCACAGGTAAACTCCGGGTTTTCCTCCTGTTTTCTCTCCTCTTTTAACATGCACTTTTCTGGCTGAAGTCGGAAAGGACAAGGACAACAGCGCGCTTTGCACTTCGCTTTTCTGGCTGAAGTCGGAAAGGACCGGGACAACAGCGCGCTTTGCACTTCCCTTTTCTGGCTGAAGTCGGAAAGGACCGGGACAACAGCACGCTTTGCACTTCGCTTTTCTGGCTGAAGTCGGAAAGGACCGGGACAACAGCGCGCTTTGCACTTCCCTTTTCTGGCTGAAGTCGGAAAGGACCGGGACAACAGCACGCTTTGCACTTCGCTTCGAGACGACAGGCTGAGCGTGGCTTGCGTAGCTTCTGATTGGCTGCTGAGACTAGGTACCCCCTACGTGGGGCTACGTGAACTGTGTGGTGCATTTCATTGCAATGGGAAAATTAACACTTTTGATTGAACATTACAAATAAAGATTAAAGCTGCAAGCAGCGATGGTCGGGCCCTCGCATATGCGCGCACGTCGAAATGTGCGCATGTGGAAATGGCCACACTGTTTGCCCAAAATTCATCATTTTTAAAACTGTTACTCAGGAAGTCTATGTGAACACACCTACCAAGTTTGAAGTGAATTGGATGAAATCCCTAGGAGGAGTTCGTTCAAACATGACCCCTTCTCAACCAGGCCGAAACACAGTAAATGGCGATTTTCATTATTAAATATCTTGCTTTCTGTTCATTGTAGCCCGTTGCTCCAAGAGCAACGCACCTCCAAAAACGCGCACCTAGGTGGCGCTGTGGAGGCATATGCGTACGTCTATGTGTGAGACCCCCAAAATACGTAATTTTACACCTGACATTGGGGGGGTAGGCAAATTTTCGTGAGTTTTCGGGGGGATAGTTTTTTGTAGGTCCTGGCATGTTCTACAAGTCGGCAGAGTTTCGTGACTCTGTGGCCAAAACTGTGGCGGGGCTGTTCCACTGGAAAATTCAAGGGGGCGCTATAGATCGCTTTTGCACCGGCACCTAATTAATTATGCAGCCGAATTGTGCATAATAGTGGTCTTAACAACCCCAACAAGTTTCAGACAGCTCTGACAAAGTATATGATAGCCGAACAGTTTTGCCCGAAAATTAGCCCAAAAGTCAATGGAGTCTTGTTTTTTTGTGAAAAAAACGGCAGCATCGACTGGCATCGAAAAGTCCAAATTTGGCAAAAATTGGACGCCGTACGGTTCACTGTAGCCTGGGACACCAAGAGACTTTTTTGTGCGTCTGGGCATGTTACATACTCCCACCGAGTTCCGTGTACGTGGGCGAAACCGTGGCGAGGGGCACCTCCAAAAACATACACGTAGGTGGCGCTGTGGAGGCATATGCGTACGTCCATGTGTGAGACCCCCAAAATACGTAATTTTACACCTGACATTGGGGGGGTAGGCAAATTGATCCTGAGTTTTCGGGGGGATATGGGCCGTCGAAAATGCGATTTACTTTAAGTCTGAAGAAAAAAAAAAAGAAAAAAAAAAATTAAAGCTGCAAGCAGCGATGGTCGGGCCCTCGCTGATATTCGCACGTCGAAATGTGCGCACGTCGAAATGTGCGCATGTGTTTTGGCACACTTTGGGGCGGGTCTCAATGTCCGTTGACCGAATTTGGTCTTTGGAGGTCAAAGCCTTGCTGAGATGTGAGCAAATGTCCTGTGATTGGCTAACATGAAAAGTTGGCATCAACTTTCAATAGGGCAACCCACAGTATCTGTGGATATCACAATTTCATTTCAAATACAAACACTTCATGAGATATGAGCAAAAACAATGTTTTGCTAATTATAGCGCCCCCTGGATTGGCTAACATGAAAAGTTGACATCAACTATCAATGGGGCAAGCCACAGTATCTGTGGATATCACAATTTCATTTCAAATACAAACACTTCAGGAGCTATGAGCAAAAACAATAGTTTGCTAATTATAGCTCCCCCTAGAGACGAAATGACACCATATTTGTTTCCTGGTCTGGGGACAGCGCCTCGAAGCATGACATCAAATTTGGTTCCGTTTCGCCAAAGCGTTCCTGAGATATGAGCTCACATGCAATTTTGTTAATTACAGCGCCTCCTAGTGGACAAATGACACCAAATTGTATTGGCACACTTTGGGTCGGGTCTCGAAGCCCGTTGACCGAATTTGGTCTTCGGAGGTCAAAGCCTTGCTGAGATGTGAGCAAATGTCCTGTGATTGGCTAACATGAAAAGTTGGCATCAACTATCAATAGGGCAACCCACAGTATCTGTGGATATCACAATTTCATTTCAAATACAAACACTTCATGAGATATGAGCAAAAACAATGTTATTTTATTAATTACAGCGCCTCCTAGTGGACAAATGACACCAAATTGTATTGGCACACTTTGGGGCGGGTCTCGATGCCTAAACGTCCTGTCTGCAACAGCGATTGGCTAACATGAAAAGTTGGCATCAACTATGAATGGGGCAAGCCACAGTATCTGTGGATATCACAATGACATTTCAAATACAAACACTTCAGGAGATATGAGCAAAAACAATGTTTTGCTAATTATAGCGCCCCCTAGAGATGAAATGACACCATATTTTTTTTCCTCCATATTTTCCTGAACTAGGGACAGCGCCTCGAAGCATGACATCAAATTTGGTTCCGTTTCGCCAAAGCGTTCCGGAGATATGAGCTCACATGCAATTTTGTTAATTACAGCGCCTCCTCGTGGACAAATGACACCACATTGCATTGGCACACTTTGGGGCGGGTCTCGATGCCCATGACCGAATTTGGTCTTCAGAGGTCAAAGCGTTGCCGAGATATGAACAAACGTCCTGTCTGATGGCGTTGCCGCCAACAGCGATTGGCTAACATGAAAAGTTGGCATCAACTATCAATGGGGCAACCCACAGTATCTGTGGATATCACAATTTCATTTAATATACAGACACTTCAGGAGATATGAGCAAAAACAATGTTTTGCTAATTATAGCGCCCCCTAGAGACGAAATGACACCATATTTGTTTCCTGGACTAGGGACAGCGCCTCGAAGCATGACATCAAATTTGGTTCCGTTTCGCCAAAGCGTTCCTGAGATATGAGCTCACGTCGAAATCGGCACCTTCGCCACTGATGTTTTCTTTCAATCAGCCCCGCCCACAGTTTTGGACAAGAGACTTTTTTGTAGGTCCTGCCATGTTGTACAAAATGGCTGAGTTTCATAACTCTGTGTCCAAAACTGTGGCAGGGCTGTCCCAAAGAAAAATTCCAGGGGGCGCTATAGAGCGCTTTTGCCCCTCCCCCTCATTAATTATGCAACCGAATTGTGCATAATATTGCTTTTAACAACCATAACAAGTTTCAGACAGCTGTTACAAAGTATATGATAGCCGAACAGTTTTGCCCGAAAATCAGGCCAAAAGTCAATGGAGTCTTGGATTTTCGTGAAAAAATCGGCAGCGTCCATTTTTACGCACCGTCACGGCCACGCCCTCTGATAAAAAGTTGTGATTTTGATAACTTTTCATTGTCGAGGCCTTGAGAACACACACGGCAAGTTTCAAGCACATCGGATGAAATCCCTTGGAGGAGTTCGTTCAAATGCGACCCCTGGAAATGAGGCAAAAACTCGAAAAGTCCAAAATTGACAAAAATTGGACGCCGTACGGTTCACTGTAGGCCGGGGCACTAAGAGACTTTTTTGTGCGTCTGGGCATGTTACATACTCCCACCAAGTTTCGTGCACGTGGTCGAAACCGTGGGGAGGGGCACCTCCAAAAACGCGCACCTAGGTGGCGCTGTGGAGGCATATGCGTACGTCTATGTGTGAGACCCCCAAAATACGTAATTTTACACCTGACATTGGGGGGGTAGGCAAATTTTCGTGAGTTTTCGGGGGGATAGTTTTTTGTAGGTCCTGGCATGTTTTACAATTCGGCTGAGTTTCGTGACTCTGTTGCCAAAACTGTGGCGGGGCTGTTCGAAAGAAAAATTCAAGGGGGCGCTATAGAGCGCTTTTGCCCCGCCCACTCATTAATTATGCAGCCGAATTGTGCATCATATTGCTCTTAACAACCCCAACAAGCTTCAGACAGCTCTGACAAAGTATATGATAGCCGAACAGTTTTGCCCGAAAATCAGCCCAAAAGTTAAAGGAGTCTTGGATTTTCGTGGAAAAAAAGAGACTTTTTTGTGCGTCTGGGCATGTTACGTACTCCCACCGAGTTTCGTGCACGTGGGCGAAACCGTGGCGAGGGGCACCGCCAAAAAAGCGCACCTAGGTGGCACTGTGGAGGCGTATGCGCGCGTGCATGTGTGAGACCCCCAAAATACGTAATGTTACGCCTGACATTGGGGGGGGTAGGCAAATTTTCGTGAGTTTTCGGGGGGATATGGGCTGTGGAAAATGCGATTTTCTCTTAAACGTCGTTCAGCGTTCGAAATACAATAGGGCCTCTGCTGTGCTCGGGCCCTAATAAAAACGAAGAAAAATAATAAACATTCGAAATACAATAGGGCCTCGCACCGCGTGCTCGGGCCCTAATAATAAACATTTGAAATACAATAGGGCCTCGCACCGCGTGCTCGGGCCCTAATAATATAAGAAAATAAACAGTCTCTCTTTTTTCTTTTGTTATAGCTGAGTGTTTTTTTACACCTGGCTACATAATGCTCTATTGACTGGACTTGACTGGCTCGAGTTTTGACCAGAACAAAGAGATCAGAACACATCACCCCAGTTCTTAAGTCCTTACACTGGCTCCCAGTTAGCCACAGAATAGATTTTAAAGTTCTAAAACTAGTTTACAAATCACTGAATGGTTTAGGCCCACAATACATAAACGACATGTTAGTAGAATATAGACCCAGTAGGGCTCTGAGATCTACTGACTCAGGTCAGATAGTGGAACACAGAGTTCAAACCAGACACGCTGAAGCAGCAATTAGCAGTTATGCTGCTCACAACTGCAACAAACTACCAGCAGGACTGAAATCAGCCCCAACTCTGAGCACTTTTAAATCCAGGTTAAAAACTTTTCTATTTTCACGTGCTTATGGCTGAGCTCTTTTAAAGAATTTGTAATCATAATCCTGTGATTCGTTTAATGTTTTAAATTGTTTTCAAATTTGCTGTTTTAATCATTTTAAATGACATTCTGATGTTTTTAATTAAATTTTCTTCTCTTTTTTATTATTATTATTTTTTTCTATTGCTGTCCTAACGTCCAATGTTTTTCCTTGCCTCTGTAAAGCACTATGAATTGCCTTGTGTACGAATTGTGCTATACAAATAAACTTGCCTTGCCTTGCCTCTCCTCTCCTCTTCATACTCTACCTGGTCCCTCTTGGCAACATCATTCGCCACCATGGTCTCCATTTCCACTGTTATGCTGATGACGTCCAGCTTTATATCTCCATCACCCCCACCACTCACTCCACTCTCTCCAACTGCCTCGCCGACATCAAATCCTTGATGCAGACCAACTTCCTCAAACTAAACTGTGACAAATCAGACATGCTCATCATCGGCCCCAAATCCCTCACCAAGACCACAGACAGTTCCCGCCTCAACATCGACAACTCCACCCTGTCTCCATCCCCCACAGTCGCAACCTCGTGGTCATCTTTGACAATAACCTCTCCTTTGAACATCACATAAACCAAATCACCAGAACTGCCTTCTTTCATCTTAAGAACATAGCCCGACTTCGCCCATCACTGTCCTTCCCCACTGCTGAAACCCTCATTCACGCCTTCATCACTTCCAGAATTGACTACTGCAACAGCATCCTCTATTGCACACCATCCAAAACTTGAAATAAACTACAGTACATCCAAAACGCTGCTGCACACCTGCACCCGTGATCACATCACTCCAGTCCTCCAGAAACTCCACTGGCTCCCAGTTCCACAGCGTATTCAGTTTAAAATCCTCCTCCTCACACACAAAGCCCTCCATAACCAGACTCCTTCCTACCTCACTGACTTGCTCCATCAGCACAATCCATCCCGCAGCCTCCGTTCATTTGATGCTAACCTCCTTACTCCACCTCCCAGGACCGAGCACCGAACCTGGGGCGACAGAGCCTCCTCTGCAGCTGCCTCCTCCCTCTGGAACTCTCTCCCCAAACACATCCGTGACTGTACTGACCTGCCCATCTTTAAATCTGACAAAAACCTTTTTAAAATTGCTTTTAATGTTTAATGTCTAATGTGTTTTTAGTGTCTTATATTGTTTTGATGATTTGATGTTCTTCTTTGTAAAGTGTCTTTGAGTACCTTCAAAAACGCTTTTAAATAAAATGTATTATTATTATTATTATTATTATTATTATTATTATTATTATTAAAATCATCATCTCTAGAACTGGATCAAATGTGCAAAGTGACATGAATGTTGTCTTCCTCTGAAATGTAACCTTGGACCTCTCTGTAGAAATATAGTGGATTATTTAAGCTCCTGTTTACTGGCTCAGTCACAAAGGGACATCGATTCCTAAATGGAAGCATCATTACATGTTGAAGTGATCAGACACGATACTTCAAACACTGTGTGTGTGTGTGTGTGTGTGTGTTAGTTCTGAAGGTTCTGTATAAAAAGACATTTTTCCTAAAAAAACGTGTTGTTCTTTTCATGTTTCATGTAGAGATGTCTCACATGAAACTAAAATAAATCTTGGTTTCATGGCAGCACATTAAATCTTAATAACATGAATCCAGTTTGAGTACAGACTCAATTCAAACTGTTCACACTGACAAACTTTAAAAAGAGCTGCTGTGATTTGTGCTCAGACAAACACAGAAAACAAGAAGACTGAAAGAAATGTCAAACTTCTGATCTGGATTTAAATTTGGTAGATATACACTGTACAAGAGCAGAACACATGAACTGACCTCAGAGTCTGCAGTCTACAGTTTGGACTCTCCAGTCCAGCACACAGAAGCTTCACTCCTGAATCTGTCAGGTTGTTGTTACTCAGGTCCAGGTGTGTCAGATGGGGGTTGGACTTCAGAGCTGAGGCCATGACTTCATAGTCAGTCTCTGAGAGTCCACAGCCAGTAAGTCTGTGATGACAGAGAATATAAAAGTTAAAGTCAAATAAAATCTGACATTTTATTCTAAAAATGGACTCTGTGCATTTCAGTTGTTCAGTCTGAGCTGGTCAGCCATTGATCACAAGGTTTGTAGACAAACAGTCCCACATCATTTCCTGTTTGACCAAATGTAAGAATTTGCTGCTTTTATCTATTTCATATCATCTTAAATTCAATGTTTTCAGGGTTTTAGACTGTCGGAGAAAAGAAGCTTCCAAGACAGAATAGATCGCTAACCATCGACGTTCCATGAACATAAACAGACAACAGTGTCTCCAGACTAGAATGTGCTGACAGTAACACTAACATGGGGAAATACATTCTCTCTGACTAGTTCTGGGCGTATAGTATGTGTGCTGTTATCTGTAGGGTTTAAAGTCTGACCACCAGCATGAGTTGGGCAGAATAGAGAGCGACTCATATGCATACCTGATTGGATGTGAGGATGTCTCTGATTCTCCTTGATCAAGCTTCAAAAAATATTACAGCAGAAGACATCAGAGGCTCCTGAACACTTTCTTCCCTCCTGACCTGGTGCCATTGATTTCAGGAATTTCTCCACAACACCAACCAGTTGATCAAATAAATGAAAGCTACATTTATTGAACCCTAAGTCTTATTTTTATCTCCTTCACTTCTATTTATTTGGTCCTGGCACAGATTTAATCAATGATCTATTTCCCCCGCACATCATTTCTCATGTTCCTCTTCACATTTCATCAGACTGTGTGACGCTGAACTGAAAACACTGATAGTTAAACACTTTGAGCAGCAGCCATTTCAGCAGCTACCTCACTGAAGCTAACCTTTGTGATCAAACTACAGCAGCCAGTGCTCTTCATCTTCATCATCCAGATACTCACTACATTACAGATTATTACACTTACAGTAACGTAAGGAGCTGCTGTCAACTCGACTCACATCTTTACTTCACCTGTCTTTAACCCCCGAAATACCAAATGCTAGCAGAGACAAGAGGGAAAGAGAGAGAGCTTCCTTACTGTTTAGAAATCAAACTCATCTCTCATGGAGCAAAACATGAAAAGAATTCATTGTTGGGAACTGTGTGTGTGTGTGTGTGTGTGTGTGTGTGTGTGTGTGTGTAGAAGAAGAACAGTAAACAAACACACTATAGAAACACAGTGCACACACTGTATACACTGTAAAAATAAAATGATGACTGTCAAAACATTTTCAGCACAAACTCTTCAGTCCTCCAGTTTTTCTGCTGGATTTGTGTGGAGCCTCCATCAGCCAAACAAAGACAATTAGAAGATGACAGAAGATACTTGTGTTCACTGACTTGATAGCAATAAACACAAAAAAGATTTTTCTAGACATTTGTAGTTGAACACATGTAGAATTATTTCAATCAGCAGCTCGGATTCAGGAGGAGCAGTGTGGTTTTCGTCCTGGCCGTGGAACTGTGGACCAGGTCTATATTAGCGCGGTCCTGGAGGGTGCATGGGAGTTTGCCCAACCAGTCTACATGTGCTTTATGGACTTGGAGAAGGCATTCGACCGTGTCCCTCGTGGAGTCCTGTCGGGGGTGCTCCGGGAGTATGGGGTTCCGGACCCATTAATACGGGCTATCCGGTCCCTGTACTCTCGGTGCCAGAGCTTGGTCCGCATTGCCGGCAGTAAGTCGGACCTGTTTCCTGTGGGAGTTGGACTCTGCCAGGGCTGCCCTTTGTCACCGGTTCTGTTCATAACCTTTATAGACAGAATTTCTAGGCGCAGCCAGGGCGTTGAGGGGCTGCGATTCGGTGGCCTCAGGATCAGGTCGCTGCTTTTTGCGGACAATCTGGTCCTGTTGGCTTCATCGGATCGTGACCTTCAGCTCTCTCTGGAGCGGTTTGCAGCCGAGTGCGAAGTGGCTGGGATGAGAATCAGCACCACCAAATCCGAGACCATGGTGCTCAGCCGGAAAAGGGTGGAGTGCAGCCTCCAGGTCGGGGTTGAGATCCTGCCTCAAGTGGAGGAGTTCAAGTATCTCGGGGTCTTGTTCACGAGTGAGGGAAGGATGGAACGGGAGATCGACCGGTGGATCGGTGCGGCTTCTGCAGTGATGCAGACTCTGCACCGGTCCGTCGTGGTGAAGAAGGAGCTGAGCCGAAAGGTGAAGCTCTCGATTTACCAGTCGATCTACGTTCCTACCCTCACCTATGGTCACGAGCTTTGGGTAGTGACCGAAAGAATGAGATCGCGAATACAAGTGGCCGAAATGAGCTTCCTTCGCAGGGTGGCTGGGCTCTCCCTTAGAGATAGGGTGAGAAGCTCGGCCATCCGCGAGGAGCTCAGAGTAGAACCGCTGCTCCTCCGCATCGAGAGGAACCAGTTAAGGTGGCTCGGGCATCTCGTGAGGATGCCTCCTGGACGTCTCCCTGGTGAAGTGCTCTGGGCACGTCCCTCCGGGGACTATGTCTCTCGGCTGGCCTGGGAACGCCTTGGGGTCCCCCTAGAAGAGCTAGAAGAAGTGGCTGGGGAGAGGGAAGTCTGGGCCTCCCTGCTGAAGCTGCTGCCCCCACGACCCGTAGTGGAAAAGCGGTAGAAAATGAACGAACGAATGATTTTTATAGACGTTTGTAGTTGAACACATGTAGAATTATTTCAATCAGCAGCTTTAATACTAGTTTAAGAAAACTTTCAGAGTGTGAAGTTTGATATTGTGCATGTGTGTAAAGTGTGTATCTTTACTCTAATACTGATGGCTTCAGCTTTACGTTGCTTTATAATGTTGATAATCACATCTGGACTTACACAGCCTTTCTGCAGTTCCTCACAGCTGGAATCAGTCTCCGTTGTCCCTCCTGTGATGTTTTGTACTTCTGCAGGTCCAACTCATCCAGAACCTCCTCTGACATCTGCAGCATGTAGGCCAGAGCTGAGCAGTGGATCTCAGAGAGTTCCTTCTCTGATCTGTTCTCTGACTTCAGGAACTCTTGGATCTCCTGATGGACTGAGTCATCGTTCATCTCCATCAGACAGTGGAAGATGTTGATGCTTCTTTCAGGAGAGATATGATCACTGTTCATCTTCTTCAGGTTGTTGATGGCTCTCTGGATGATTTCTGGACTGGCGTCTGTCTGACCCAGCAGGCCTCCTAAGAGTCTCTGGTTGGACTCCAGAGAGAGGCCATGAAGGAAGCGAACAAACAGGTCCAGGTGACCATTTTTACTTTGAAGGGATTTCTTCATGGCCTTCTTCAGGAAGACATCCAGGGTGTAGTAATCCTCCTCCTTCTCTGTCAGGAAATCCTTCAGTACCTCTGTCTTCTTGTTGGTGTAACAGTGGAACAGGTAGACTGCAGCCAGAAACTCCTGAACGCTCAGATGAACAAAGCAGTAGACTGTTTTCTGGAAGATCACACTCTCTCTTTTGAAGATCTGTGTACAAACTCCTGAGTACACCGAGGCCTCTGTGACATCCAGACCACACTGCCCCAGGTCTTCTTGGTAGAACATGATGTTTCCTTTCTCCAGCTGTTCAAACGCCAGCCTCCCCAGCTTCAGAAGAACTTCCCTGTCAGCCTCCGTCAGCTCCTGTGGACTCGTCTCATGTCCTTCATCGTACTTCTTCTTCTTCCTCTTTGTCTGAACCAGCAGGAAGTGTGAGTACAGGTCAGTCAGGGTCTTGGGCAGCTCTCCTCTCTGGCCTGTGGTCAACATGTGGTCCAGAACTGTAGCAGTGATCCAGCAGAAAACTGGGATCAGACACATGATGTGGAGGCTCATGGAGGTCTTGATGTGTGAGATGATTCTGCTGGACAGATCTTCATCACTGACTCTCCTCCGGAAGTACTCCTCCTTCTGAGCATCAGTGAAGCCTCGTACTTCTGTTACCCTGTCAACACATGAAGGAGGGATCTGATTGGCTGCTGCAGGTCTGGAAGTTATCCAGATGAGAGCCGAGGGAAGCAGATTCCCCTTGATGAGGCTTGTCAACAGCACGCTGACTGATGACTCCTGTGTGACATCAGACACGAGCTCTTTGTTCTTGAAATCCAGTGAAAGTCTGCTTTCATCCAGGCCGTCAAAGATGAACAGAAGTTTACAGACAGCGAGCTTCTCTGCTGTGACCTTCTGTAATGTTGGATGGAAAACATGGAGCAGCGTGAGAAGACTGAACAGCTCATCTTTGATCAAGTTCAGCTCCCTGAACGAGAGCAGAACCACCAGACTGACATCTTGGTTCTCCGAGCCCTCTGCCCAGTCCAGAGTGAACTTCAGCACTGAGAAGGTTTTTCCAACGCCAGCGACGCCGTTGGTCAGAACGACTCTGATGTGTCTCTGTTGGTCAGGTAAGGCTTTAAAGATGTCGTGGCATTTGATGGGAGTGTCATGGAGGGTCTCCTTCTTCTTGGAAGCTGTCTCAAGCTGCCTCACCTCATGTTGGGTATGAACCTCTTCACTCTGTCCCTCTGTGATGTAGAGCTCAGTGTAGATCCTGTTGAGGAGGGTTCCACTTCCTGTTTCATCACTTCCTTCAGTCACACGTTCACATCTGGTCTTCAGACTGATCTTATGTTCATCTAAAACCTCCTGCAGACCACCACTCACTAAAACAGAGAAACAAGTTTGAGACTAAACAAAGAAAATGTGACAATCTGCTGATTATTTCAGCAGCAATAAAAAGTGATGGATAGAAGAATATCTAGAGAAGGAAATGGACAGTTTTACTTTGGACAGTGCTGGTCTGACTGGCTGTCTGCAGTCCACGTCTTGTTCTGGATCTTTCTCCACACTGGGGACAGGAGGAGTCTCCTGATGAAGCAGACTGGTCCCAGTATGAGGTGATGCAGTGTCTGCAGAACCAGTGTCCACAGCTGGTAGAGACCGGATCCTTCAGGACGTCCTGACACCAAACACAGCAGGACGGCTGCTCCTCCACAGGAACATGACTCCTCTTCCTCTCTCTGTGAAGACATTTATTTATCACTCAAATGATTTGTTGACTGTTGGTGACAAAGATCAAGATTTGGACAACACTGTCTGGAAGCTCAGATGTTCACACAGTAAAAGTGTCGTTACTTTTCTGTTTGAATTCAGCTTTCAGTCTGTGATGAAGATGATTTGATTTCATGAACATTCATTAACAGCTTTTCCTGTCTGTCTGTCTCATTAAACATTCAGTCATCTGCCTGTTGTTTTGTTATTCATACAAACTCAGCACTTCCTGCTGACAAATCTTTCAGTCTTCATCATCAATGCATCAGGCTTGGTGCACGGACTCTGTTATTGTTGGAAGGCACTGCTCTGCTAACCTAGAGTTTCTCATGGTTAGATTTAAACCTTTATATCTGCCGAGAGAGTTTACTATGACAATAATAACAGCTGCATATATACCACCGGATGCTGACGCTAAGCTTGCAATGGCAGAACTTCATGCAGCCATCAACAAACAACAAACTGCACACCCTGAGGCTGCCTTCATTGTTGCAGGTGACTTCAATCACTCTAACCTGAGTACAGTGCTTCCCAAATTTAACCAACATGTCTCCTGCCATACCAGAGAGGACAAGACTTTAGACCACGTCTACACAAACATCCCTGGAGCCTACAAAGCGACCCCCTCCCCCACCTTGGTCAGTCCGATCACCTTTCTTTGTTCCTGACCCCCACTTACTCACCACTCATCAACCGTGTGAAACCATCTGTAAAGACCTTTAAAGTATGGCCAGCGGGGGCGGACTCCATGCTTCGGGACAAGTTTAACGACACAGACTGGAGTATTTTTGCCTCTCAGGCTACCTGTGCCTCTCACATAGACATTGACTCTTACACACACTCAGTGGTGGATAGGGATGTAACGATACATCGTGACACGATTAAAATCGGTACAAATGCGTGACGATTCGCACCGGTTGATAGAAAAAATGAATCGCGATTCTTCGCGAATGTGAGACAAGTCGGATATGTTCTTTTTTGTCTTTTTTTATTAGAAATAGGTTACGTTATCTTTAAAAAAGTCACTGGTTGGCGATTCATTTGTTCAACGTCAGGCGTCAAGTTATGTGACTCACGTCATTACGTAGGTATGGAGCACAGAACTATGGGAAACTATGGCGACGGTAGGCAACAACTTTGAGATAGAGGATGCGCCGAGCGGTTTTAAATCACCTGTTTGGCAACATTTTGGATTCCCAGTATATTCAGATACAACCGGTAAAAATAGGACAGACAAAACACAAACAGCATATTAGCCGCCACCATAGCGAAAAGCTAAGTAACGCTACGCCACCTCGTCAGCGAAAATTGCCAAAGGGGCAAACCACCCTGACGAGAGGCTTTTCGTCTCCTCTTCCCCATCACAACCAAAGAGCGCAAGAAATTACCAAGGCAATTGGTTATTTTATCGGAAAAGATTTGAGGCCATTTTCCGTCGTTGAAAATGATGGCTTTCGGCTGTTGATGAGCACGCTGGAGCCAAGATACTGCATCCCGTCACGACAGCACTTCAGCCAGGTGGTCGTGCCAAAACTCTACCAGGAGGTAAGAGCTCATGTGGTTGAAATTCTCCGGAGGGCTGATACAGTGTCTATCACAACCGACGGGTGGACATCTAGAGCCACGCAGAGTTATGTCACTATAACTGCTCATGTGATCAATGCCGAGTGGGAGTTGGCTGGTTTTGTGCTTCAGACGCGACCTCTTTTGGAGTCACATACAGGGACTAACATAGCCGAAGTGCTAAAGGAGGCCGTGGCGGAATGGCAGCTGGAAAGGCAACAACAAAGTATCGCTGTAGTCACAGACAATGCGAGAAACATGGATGTGGCAGTGAGGGAAGCCGGGCTGGCACCGCACATCAAATGTTTCGCCCACACTTTAAATTTAGCCACCCAGGCTGGTTTGAGCGTGCCGCGTGTCGCGCGCTTGCTTGGTCGGATCCGGCGGATTGTGAACTACTTCCACAGGAGCCCGACAGCCTCTGCTGTGTTGGCTGCGAAGCAAAAACAACTGTTCGGCTCGGACATCACTAACCACAAGCTAATTGTGGACGTTACAACACGCTGGAATAGCAGCCTGGACATGTTGGAAAGGTATCTTGAACTGCAACCGGCTGTGGCTGCTGCTTTGCTTAGCCCAGAAGTCCGTCGTAACGCCCGCGAAATCGACACACTGGACAACTTGGACATCCGTGATGCCGAGGACATCATGAAACTTCTGAAACCTTTGAAGACAGTCACCACTGTGCTAAGTGATGAACAAAACCCAACAGTGTCTCTAATTGTGCCCTTAAAGCACACGATTGAGCAGAGCATGTTGCCTGTGGAGGAGGACTCCACCACGGTGAGCATGATGAAGAAAGCTATCTTCAACAATTTATTAGACAGATACACTGGGCCTGGGAACAACCATCTGCTGGACTGCACTGCGTTAGACCCCAGATTCCGCTCTCTGCCTCATCTTACCGAAGATCAGCGCCAGGATGTGTTCCAGAGGGTGAAGGAGAAAGCTGTGCAGATTCACAACCAGGTACTTATTTTACTTTAAATTACTAATAGTAGTACTAATATATATTATTTTTTTAATAATTATTTTTTAATAATTGTGCTGTTTACAGACCAATTCCCCTATGAAGGAAACTGGAGGTGTAACCGACACCAGTGCCTCTACACATGCAGCAGAGCTGCCTGCTGACCAGGCAGACATGGTGGATGCAGACCTTCAACAACCACGCCTCAAGAAGACTGCACTGGAAGATCTCCTAGAAGGGACTTTCACAGAAAGTGTAGGGGCAGCACAGACCAATCACATGTGTGGGATTGAAGCAGAAATTGTCAGGTACAGAAGTGAACTGTCTATTTCCCTCACAAGCTGCCCACTCAAATGGTGGAAGGAGAACAGTAAGTTTTACCCACTGCTTTCACCTCTAGCAAAGGCTCACCTCACCACACCAGCAACCTCTGTCCCTAGTGAAAGGGTCTTTTCGACCGCAGGGGATGTTGTTACCTCACAGAGATCTCAACTTCGGCCTGAGAATGTTGACATGTTGATTTTCCTCAAGAGAAACCTGAAAGTTTCAAGCTACACAAGCCAGTCTTAGTTTATTTGAAGAGTTTTTATGTTTTGATGTTATTATTTTGAAGTGGGATTTGTTTTTAAAAATCCAGTTATTCTTTGTTATTTAAGTGATTAACTGCTTAATTTGCACTTTTTTTTTTTTGGTCAAGATTTTATATTGTTTTGTTATTTAAGATTGAATTACACCAGTTTACTTGTGAGATTGTTTTCTCAAGAAAGGAGATATGTATTTTGTTTTAAGATGCACTTTAAGTTGTACTTCATAAGAACACAAAGGTTTGAGGGAATAATTTTTTTTCCTACAAATAAAAAGAATTTTATTTGGTCATAATTTGTCTGTAGCTCATTTTGATAAAAAAAAAATCGTGAGAAAATCGTATCGTGAACAAAAAATCGTGACTCGAATCGAGTCGTGAGTTGAGTGTATCGTTACATCCCTAGTGGTGGAACACATCTACACTACATTTGACAGTGTTACCACAGAGAAACAGATCACCACGTACCCCCAATCAGAAGCCATGGATGAACAAGGAAGTGAGACTCCTGGCGTTCAGATCAGGTGACGCACTGGCCTACAGTACATCCAGGGCAGCTCTAAAGAGGGGCATCAAGAAGGCCAAGCACGAACACAAGCTGAAGGTGGAGGAACACTCTGTCAACTCTGACCCCCGACGCATGTGGGAGGGCATTCAGGCCATCACGGATTACAAAACCAGTAACTTATCAACCACCATGGATGTGCCCTTCCTCAACGAACTGAATGACTTTTATGCCCGGTTCAACAAGGACAATAAAGAGAAGGCTACAAAGATCAAGCCCTCAGATGACCACCAGCCACCCACCCTGTCACACACAGACGTTCAGAGCACACTGAGCCGGATCAACGCAAGGCTGCTGGCCCTGATGGCATCCCTGGACGTGTGCTCAGAGCTTGTGCAGAGCAGCTTTCAGGAGTCTTCAGACATTTTCAACCTGTCTCTTGCCCAAGCAGTCGTGTCAATGTGTTTTAAAACCTCCTCCATTGTGCCAGTGCCAAAACACTCCTCCCCTAAGTGCTTGAATGACTACCGCCCTGTGGCACTGACTCCTATTGTGATGAAGTGCTTTGAGCTTTGACTGGTCCTGGCACACCTCAAGGACTGTCTGCCCACCACACTTGACCCACACCAGTTTGCCTACCGTAGCAACAGGAGTACTGAGGATGCCATATGCACAGCACTGCACCGTGTACTCTCACACCTGGAGAAAAAGAACACTTATGCAAGAATGTTGTTTGTTGACTTCAGCTCAGCATTCAACACTGTCATTCCCTCCAAGCTAATCACTAAACTTGTGGATCTGGGAATCAACAACTCCCTCTGCAACTGGATTATGGACTTTCTGACTAACAGGCCCCAGCATGTTAGGTCAGATCACAACTGCTCCACCACCGCACTCTGAACACGGGCACTCCCCAGGGATGTGTGATGAGCCCCTTCATCTACTCCCTCTTCACCCACGACTGCAGACCTATGTTTGGATCCAACTCCATCATAAAGTTTGCAGACGACACCACAACGACAACGATGAGTCTGCATAAAGGACAGAGGTGAAACACCTAGCTGCATGGTGTGCTGAAAACAACCTGCTCCTCAACACCAGCAAAACAAAAGAAATCATCGTGGACTTCAGAAGAGAGAAGGGAGACACACATGTCTCACTCCACATCAACAACATGGAGGTGGAACGAGTCCCCAGCTTCAAATTCCTGGGGACCCACATATCCGAGAACCTGTCCTGGTCAACCAACACTTCCAGCCTGGTAAAGAAGGCCCATCAGCGTCATTTCTTCCTGAGGATTTTGAAAAAGAACCACCTGTCAGCTGACATCCTGGCCACCTTCTACCGATGCGCAATAGAGAGCATCCTGACCAACTGTGTAACAGTCTGGTATGGGAGCTGTTCTGTTGCTGACCGCAAGGCACTGCAGCGGGTGGTGAAAACTGCCCAACACATCATAGGAACTCCCCTGCCAGCCATTGAGGAGGTCCACAAGAGGAGGTGTCTGCACAGAGCGCGCAGCATCCTCAAAGACTCCTCCCACCCAGCCCACAGACACTTTCAGCTCCTCCCGTCTGGAAGACGGTACAGGAGCTTACAGACTAAAACCAGCAGGGACAGAAACAGCTTCTTCCCCTCAGCTATCACCCTATTGAACTCTGCCCAAACATGATCACCCCTGGACTTGCACAGCTGTTCATACTCTGTTAAAAAAAACAAACAAAAAAAAAAAACCCACATACATCTGTACTGTATAGTTAGCCCTCTTGTACAGCATTGTAATACATCTGAATATTAGTTTAGTCACATCTGTATCTTGCACTCTGTTCATTTATTAATTGCACTACCTGTACATTATTTGTATATAATCTGCCCATAATTACTGCCCACATAATTATCTGTACATACTCTGCAAATAGCTATACACACCTTACACCTTTGCACTACTGTAAATACTGCATTTATCTGTATCTATTGCACCTTTCTATTGCACTTCTGATTAGATGCTAAACTGCATTTCGTTGCCTTGTATTTATAGATGTGTAATGACAATAAAGTTGAATCTAATCTGATTTAATCATCTTCATCATCAATGCATCATCTTCATCAGGTCAGTTTACAGTAAAAACAGTCTCTTACTTTGTGTCTAAGGGTCCAGGTTCATCACTGAAGTGTGGAGGAATACCTTTGGACCAGTCACTCTTCATAGACAGACAGATGGATCCTGGAGACTCTGCTCTTCGTCTGTTGGACTGAACTCTGCAAACACCAACATGTTTTTATTCAGTTGTGGAAATGTATGTGAATTAACTGTGAATTGTGGGTAATTGAAACAGACTGTATCATAGAGGATAAAAACATTCCAACAGATTTATTTGTAAGTAGAACTTTATCAAGTTTGAATTATTTCATTGAACAATATTATGTAGTCCACAGGCTCAAATGTGTGTCTTCAACAGTCTCTGTGTGCTCTGGGCTCTAAAGGGTGGTCCAGGTACAGAAATCACCTGTGCAGGTAGGGGGCGTGGCCTCAGTAGCCCTGCAGTAAGCAGTGTGCTATGTGCATGTGACTGAGGAAGAGCAGATATTCAAGTGGACCTGCAGGAAATCTGGTTGTTTTAGTCAAGATGATGATAGAATATATTTTCCAACTATATTTAAGTTCACTGTTCTACAGTTTTGTAAATTCCTGATGATTCCCATAAATTCCAGTTTGAAAGTTTCCAACCTTGAATGTTCCCAGAATTTTGCAACCCTGATTCATGTATATTTATTTTCAGGTGTTTTGATAATGGGATATGGGTTTGTAAATAGGTGTTTATACTGTATATATTGTATTTGTTGATTTATGTAAATATGCAAAATGCAAAAACCTGTTAATGGTCTGAACTAATTAGTCATGTGACCAATAACATTTGTATTAAAGGAAGTCAGAGTGTTTGTTGGGTGGCTGAGAGTTGTGGAGAATTGGAGTTGAGTTGGAGAGCATTGGATTGTTGGATGTTGAATTGGATGGCTTTTATTGTCGGTAAAGTCTTTAGATTTTTGGATGAGTTTTAATAAACACAATGTTCGTCGCCACCTGAAGAGTGTTTTCTTGTCAGTTTGCCTCCTGACCGCTCATGCAACTGACAGTCCACTGACTAATGACTGAAAGCAAAGTGTTCATCAACGTGAGCAAAGCTTTTCTACAAAATGACTTCTTCACCACATGCTGCACAATTATGATGATGAAGTGATTTAAGATGCATCTGGTGGATCAGAGCAGCTGATCTAAGGAAGATTCTGAAAATGAACGACACGTTTGAAGCAGATTCTTTCACATTTGGAAGAGTTACAAATCTTTACAGCGACTTCAACATGAGAGCAAAAATATCTGAAGATTTTCTTCCAGGTTAAATTCTGAAATGGAGGTTCTCAGGTGTTTTACTGCAGGAATAAAATAAGATCCATCTGAGTTTGAAACAGTATCTGCACTCATAGGTCTGCATCATGAAGACAAGTCTTTGAGCAGTTTGTCTTCATCATCAATGCATCTTTGAGCAGTTTGTCTTCATCATCAATGCATCATCTTCATCAGGTCAGTTTACAGTAAAAACAGTCTCTTACTTTGTGTCTGAGGGTCCAGGTTCATAACTGAAGTGTAGAGGAAAATTTTTGGACTGGTCACTCTTCATAGACAGACAGATGGATCCTGGAGACTCTGCTCTGTCCTCCTCTTCCTCCATCTTCTGGACTTCAGTCAGTCTGAGAGGTGAAACAAGTTTCACTTGAAATCACCATTCCCTTCAAATGATGTTCAGGACATTTCAATGTGGCCGTCAATAATCTCAGAGACAAGTGAAGAAGGGCTTTCTATGCTCTAAAACATTCTTTAAATATAGATATAGCTTTTAGAATCTGGCTCCAAATATTCACATCTATAGTTGAACCAATCATACTGTAGGGTAGTGAAGTGTAGGGTCTTCTCATAAATCAAGAATCCAGAGAAACATGTGACAAACAGCCAATAGAAAGCCTGTAAGAGCATTCTCAGTGCACAGGAACATCCCCAACAATGAACGCGGAGCTGAACTCGCCAAGTTCAACTTTTAATTAGGATCCAAAAAAGAGCCAATCAAATTCTACAATCACTGATCAAAGGAAGTGAGCCCAACTCCTCCATTACAGCTCACACACACACACACACACACACACACACACACACACACACACACACAGGATAATATCTATGTTATTGAACTTAATGAATTGGGTTTTATTTCCTCATCTCGTTAATGAGTTGTATTATTTGTGACTCTTTGGTAATATTGATTATTTTCCAATAAAACTCGACTGAACTGAATTTATAACTGCGTTGCAAGATCTCGCGAGAGTTGCTGCTGCTGCTGCTGAGACAGACGGGTGTCGATCAAAGTTGAATTTCTCTGATTGGTCGCTGTGAAAAATCTTTTTAGTGTCACAATGTTCACAAGTTTCTTCACCGTCTCTGAAAACACAACTGAGTACGTAGACGAGGACAAACTAGAGGCATTCACGACGACAGCTACGTGTTCTCTTGCTGTTTGAAACTGCGTCACACTGACGGGCACCAGTTAACACGGTCACTCGTTGAACCGAAACACCGGCGAGTCGGAGAAATGAAGTAGTTTGTGTTGAGACAATAATAAAATAATGTAATAAATCAAATGTTGGATTAACACTCACCCTGCCTCAGCCTTCACTTCTCCTCCTTCTGCTCTGCGACCTCAACATGGAGTCTGAACAAACTGACACGTTTTTCTGGTCCAACCTGTTCTATGTTTACAGGAAATCAGGTGTGTGTGTGTGTGTGTGTGTGTGTGTGTGTGTGTGTGTGTAGTATTATTGTTTCTGTCTAATTGGTATCCACACAGCACCAGGTGTATATAATAGTATTGAACTCAGTTTGAGTTGAATGGTGATGGGGAGCACAGCAGTTCTTACCGACATCCAGCTGAAAAGCAGCTTCATGTTAAAGTTCCAGTCACCAACCAGCTTCACGCTAATGTTTGTTTGTCATTTCTTTATGTTTGCAATAAATGGGAACCAGAAGCAGAAGAAACCTTTGCACATTATTTTATTTTATTCTCAAAAGCACCATTAGTGACTAATCAAGTTTGTTTTTGGTAGTCACAACATATACTGTTATTATTATACAGTGTTTTTATTATTATACAGTGTTATTAACAATAGCATTACCATCATATCATCAGTACTGTTACCATCATCTTGACACTGCACCTTATCTACCTGTTTATCTTGTGTTTTTTAAGTGTCCTTGTCCCATTCTACCTCAGTATTTTATTCTATTGTATTGTAGCGACCCTGCAGTAATGTGTTGTGTGTTCAATGTGAGTTCTGTGGTTTGCCATGTTCCGTGTGTGGATAGAGACGGCAGGAGGCTGCAGAGTGGGACCTGTTATGTTCTTTTGGCGTGGTCATGGCTACAATAACCGAGTTCTGTAATAAGACTGTTTAGCAATAAAAGCCGGTTTGCTAAATAACGTCTCTTTATTCCTGACGCGTCCGGCTGGACGTTACATTGGTGTCAGAAGTAAAACCGCCAAAGTTTTGCTAACCTCCGCTAGCGCAGCTACCCCAGACCTGGCTAACTCCACCTGCAGCAGAACAGACGAAAAAGACCGGAGGTCGTCCGAAAATCAAAGAGGAGCCGATGGACGATGCTTATGCTGGTATGTCGGGACATGAGGCGGTGTTAAACCGTTCTTCAGAGCATGTGGCCTCGCTCGTGGGGTGCGGAGCAGCGCGCCGGCGGGAGGACGCCCATGGTCAGCGCCACGTGGCTGGATGGCGGCACCAGCTGTAACAAAGTTCAAATGAAGACGCCGAAGTACTCCGGTAAGGCGGACTGGGAGGCCTTCCACACCCAATTTGAACTCTTAGCACGGGCTGCAGGCTGGTCAGAGGACATTAAAGCCTCCAGCTGGCCCTGTGCCTTAGAGATGAGGCTTCAACATGCTTGCTGCTGCTTTGCCCGGCCGAAAGAGAGAACTATGGAGCTTTAGTGGGTGCTCCTACGCCCCTGCCCCCCACATCCCGTATACCAGTTATGGAACAGCCTCCTGCCCCTGATCAGCAGCCCACAGCAGGTTAGGAGGACAGACTGGCAGCAGTACGGGAGATATGGAGGCGCAGCTGTGATAACCTGGAACCTGGGCAGCAGCAGGAGTTGTGGCAGCTGTTGCTGGACTTTAAAGACATTTTTGCTCTTACAGAGGAGGACAGTGGGTCTGACACACCTGGTGCAGCACGAAATTGATACCGGCGATGCACGGCCCATCAAGACACGCCCCCGCCGTCTTCCCATGAGGCACCAGGCTGCTGCAGACAGCGCTATTGACGAGATGCTGAAGACTGGCATCATCGAGCCCTTCTGACAGCCCATGGGCCTCGGGGGTTGTGACGGTCAAAAAAAGGGAAGTCCAAACATGAGGTTCTGTGTGGACTACAGGCCACTAAACAGTGTGACCAAGAAAGACTTGTAACCACTGCCCCGAATCGACGAATCTCTGGACTTTGTAACCGGCTCGTCCTGATTTTCCTTATTGGACCTTTGCAGTGGATATTGGCAGGTGCCCCTCAGCCCCTCAGCCAGACCAAAGACTGCTTTCTGTACCGGCAGAGGATTGTGGCAGTTTCGAGTCCTCTGCTTTGGCCTGTGCAACGCTCCGGCCACGTTCGAACGACTGATGGAAAAGGTGCTGGGTGACATTCCCCGACAGGAGTGTCTGGTCTACCTGGACAACATACTGGTCCATGGGGACCTTGGGGGCCCTGCGGTGGGTTCTGCAGAGGATATCGGCGGCCAGTCTGAAGCTTCACCCAGACAAGTGTTTCTGGGGCACAGGGTTGGAGAAGGGGGCATTAGCACATTGGAGGAGAAGGTGCAGGCAGTGAGAGACTGGCCAGCTCCCACCAACCTGCGTGAGCTGAAAAGCTTCATCGGATTGACGTCTCACTACAGGTGGTTTGTGCGCGGCTTCTCTTGTATAGCTGCGCCTCTGTTCCGCCTGCAGCAGAAAGACGGCGATTTCTCTTGGACTCCTGAGTGCGAGCAGGCCTTTAGCTCTTTGAAGAAGACCTTGACAGAGTCTCCGGTCCTCACCCCCCCAAACCCCAACCTGTCACTCGTCTTGGACACAGACACTAGTGATGTTGGGATGGGGGCGGTGCTGAGTCAGGTGGGGGTGGAGAAGGGGGAAAGTGGTGGCGTACTTCAGTAAGACTTTCAACAAGGCTGAACGGCGCTACTGTGTGACACGGAGAGAACTGCTGGCTATCGTGAGGGCAATAAGCCACTTCAAGTACTATCTGTGCTGCCTGCCTTCCACTGTCCGAACTGCCCACTCTGCCCTCCAGTGGTTAATGTCCTTCAAAGAGCCAGAAGGGCAGATTGCATGCTGGCTGGAAGAGCTGGCACCGCACATGTTTCAAGTGGAGTACAGGGCTGGAACCTGCCATGCCAATGCTGACGCTATGTCTCGGCGTCCCTGTGCTCTTGACGGCTGCAGATACTGTGAAAAAAGAGAGGTCCGGGAGAAAGAGGCCTTTCTCCATCCCGCAGGTTGTTGACTCACCTGAATGGAGAGCGCAGCAGGAGCAGGATGCTGATCTGCACCCTGTGCCGCAGTGGGTCGAGTCACCTGTGCTTACTGCTCTTCACACAGCCTGAGCTGCCATGCAGCTGCCTTGTGGAGAGGGAATGTACTGCATGAAAATGAACGAATCACTAACTGAGACTATTCATTACTCCTGATTCATATAAAAGATAAGTTCATATTGAACAATGCATTCACGACCGACACACCACTATTAAAAACCCTCTAAAGACCCTAAGCACATTTACGTGTTTTCTGATTTTACTTTCTACCATATTTTTAGCATTTCTGTATGCATAATGTTGAAAATCTGCCAGGTTGTGTATTTTTGCATGTTCTTGAATTTTTTTATCGATTTTTTATTTTTAGCCTAATGTCAACAACGTGAACTAAAATGCTAGCTTTTAAGACCCTACGCACATAAATGTGTGCATTGAAACCCATTCAAACCACTATTTTTGATCCTGCTCAAATACAAAGTATAAAACATGCATATTCTCATTCTCCGCTTCATTTGAGTAGGGCCGGTTTTTGCTATGGGCAATGTGGGCGACCGCCCAGGGCGGCAATCTATGTGAGGGCCCTGGAAAAAAAGAGAGAAAAAAAAAAACTCGCAGTTTTCTATACTGCTCATTTTCACGTCAAGTTAGTGGAGTGGGCGCCCTCATTGTCACGTCAACTTACTCCTGAGAGTCATAGAGGTTGTGTGTGTGTCAGAAGAGGGAGCGAGGGATAGACTGATCCCAGGCGGCAGGCCACACAACACAAACTGCTTCCAAATAAATTGTATTTCATTCATTGAATTAACATAGACCCATATACCTACATTTAATTAATTGGGTCATGTGAAAAATTTAAAAAATAATAATAATCTGTTCAGTCATCTATGTGACCTCACGTGACTCCGGTTGATTGACGGGCGAACCGACAGTGTTGGCAAAGGTATAGTGGTTAATGATGTCGAGTCTTCATCATGGACCAAAGTAAAAAACCAAAGAAGCATCAGGTGGCCAGTTTAGACAACGAAGAAAAGAAGAAGAGGAGAAACGGCCAAAGATAAAGGTATGCAGATTTCTGTGAGTGACGTCAGTGACAGCAGGCTGTAGGCTATTTATTAGCCTCTTGGTAATATGTTGCTATTAGCCACAGAAGATGACTGTATTTGGTCGTATTTAGTTTTGCTGAACTAGCAATTATTAGAATTGACATCATGTCATGCAACTAATTTCACCCATAGGCAACCTAGTCTGGTTTGTGTTTGCTGTGGAATTTTTTATTACTGTACACTTATGCTAACTTAAACTACTTCTAATATACGTTGATATGGCATTTTGTAAGCTACATGTGATATAGCTTTTTAAATAATGTCACAAGAGCGTCTCTCTGGACTTGCCATCATCAGCATCAATTATACAGTTGCACAACAGATTTCGTATGATGATGTAATTAATGATTTTGCATCAAAAAAGGCTAGAAAAGTCAAGTTGTGGATTGCACTTCAAATCAAATCAAATCAAATCAATTTTATTTGTATAGCCCAAAGTCACAAAGTACATTTGCCTCAGAGGGCTTTACAATCTGTACAGGGAGTGACACCCTCTGTCCTTAGACCCTCGGTTCGAGTGAGGAAAAACTTGCCCACAAGAACCCTTTTAACAGGGAAAAAAAGGTGGAAGAAACCTCAGGAAGAGCCACAGAGGAGGGATCCCTCTCCCAGGACGGACAGACGTGCAATGGATGTCACATGTACAGGACAAATTAACACAAACATATTGTACAAATTACAATAACTGACAAAATGACAATGAATCACAATGAATGATAAAAATGATTACAGTAACAGATATGGTAGTAATAATGACAGTAATAATGCGTAGTGGACGTCGTGCAGGATCACAGCAGCAGCCACGATCCACGAGAACCTGCTGGACGACAGAGCACAGAAACTCCGGGGAAGTTTGGTCAGTAACATGCATTAATGAGACAGGTCCACAGATGGAGAGATGGAGAGATGGAGAGAGAGAGAGATATATAGAGAGAGATATAGAGATATATATATAGAGAGAGATAGATAGGTAGATAGATAGATAGATAGAGAGGGTTTTCGGTAAGGGAGATGTGACTGCATCTTCAACCAATACCGTGCCTGGCTAGGCATAACCCTGGGTGGGGGGTGGAGTCCCCCGGCAGTCTAATCCTATGGCAGCATAACTAAGGGATGACCTGAGCCAGCCCTAACTATAGGCTTTATCAAAGAGGAAAGTCTTAAGTCTACTCTTAAAAGTGTTGACCGTGTCTGCCTCCCGGACCCAGAAAGGTAGTTTGTTCCACAGAAGAGGAGCCTGATAGCTGAAAGCTCTGGCTCCCAATCTACTTTTGGAAACTATAGGAACCACAAGGAACCCAGCATCCTGAGAGCGCAGTGTTCTAGAGGGGTAGTAAGGTATTATGAGCTCTTTTAGATAAAATGGTGCCTGACCATGAAGAGCTTTGTAAGTAAGGAGAAGAATTTTGAATTCTATTCTAGATTTACTAGGTAGCCAATGCAAGGAAGCCAAAATGGGAGAGATGTGATCTCTGATCTTGGTTCCTGTCAGAACACGTGCAGCAGCATTCTGAATTAACTGCAAAGTCCTAAGAGACTTATTAGAGCAGCCTGATAACAAAGAGTTACAATAGTCCAGCCTTGAAGTAACAAATGCGTGGACTAGTTTTTCTGCATCCGCCTGAGAGACAATGCGTCTGATTTTAGCGATGTTACGTAAGTGGAAGAATGCAGTCCTCGAAATTTGTTTTATGTGGACGTTAAAGGACAAATCCTGATCAAAAACAACTCCAAGATTCTTTACAGTGGAGCTGGAGGCCAGGGTGATCCCATCTAAAGTAACTAAGTCTCTAGAAAGAGAGTTTCTGAGGTGTTTGGGTCCAATTACAAGAACTTCAGTTTTGTCTGAATTTAACATAAAAAAATTGTAGGTCATCCAACTTTTTATATCCTTAAGGCATGCTTGGAGTTTAGTTAACATATTGGTTGCATCAGGCTTGATCGATAAATATAATTGGGTGTCGTCAGCATAACAATGAAAATTGATAGAGTGATTCCTAATAATGTTCCCTAAAGGAAGCATATATAAACTGAATAGAAGTGGTCCAAGTACAGAACCTTGTGGGACTCCATGACAAACTTTGGTCTGCATGGAGGATTCATCATTGACGTGAACAAACTGAGATCGATCTAAAAAATACGACTTAAACCAGCTTAGGGCAGTTCCTTTGATGCCAATTTGATGTTCCAGTCTCTGTAAAAGAATTTGATGGTCAATGGTGTCAAATGCAGCACTAGGGTCTAACAGGACAAGTACAGAGATGAGTCCTTTGTCTGATGCCGCTAGGAGGTCATTTGTAACTTTGACTAATGCGGTCTCTGTGCTATGATGCACTTTAAATCCTGACTGAAAATCCTCAAATAGACTATTGTTATGGAGAAAGTCACACAGCTGATTAGCTACAGCTTTCTCAAGTATCTTAGACAGAAAGGGAAGGTTTGATATCGGTCTGTAGTTGGCTTAGACCTCTGGGTCTAGAGTGGGCTTTTTAAGAAGAGGTTTAATTACAGCTACCTTAAAGGACTGTGGTACATATCCTGATAATAAAGACAGATTAATCATATCCAATAACGAATTACTAACTACAGGTAAAACATCCTTGAGCAGCCTGGTTGGGATGGAGTCTAAGAGACAGGTTGACGGCTTAGCTGCAGAAATGATTAAAGTTATTTGATGAAGGTCGATGGGAGAAAAACAGTCTAAATACATAACAGGTTTTACAGCTGTTTCAAAACTTGCTGTATCAGAATGCAGATCAATGCCTGTTGAGGGCAAGAGGTGATGGATTTTGTCTGTAATAGTTATAATCTTATCATTATAGAAACTCATGAAGTCATTGCTACTTAGACCTAAAGGAATAGATGGTTCAGTAGAGCTGTGATTCTCTGTTAGCCTGGCTACAGTGCTGAAGAGAAACCTGGGGTTGTTTTTATTCTCCTCAATTAAAGAAGAGTAATAGGCTGCTCTGGCATTACGGAGAGCCTTCCTGTATGTTTTGAGATTATCTTGCCAGACTAGATGAGATTCTTCAAGTTTAGTGGCACGCCATTTGCGTTCAGATTTACGTGCCTCTTGCTTTAATTTACGAGTCTGCTGGCTATACCATGGTGCTAGCCTTCTTTGTTTAATTATCTTCTTTTTCAGAGGTGCAATAGAGTCTAGAGTTGTCCGTAATGAGCCTGTAATACTATCAACAAGATGGTCTATTTGTGAGTGGCTAAAGGAAGTAGACAAGTCCTCTGTTACAGTTAGACATGGCATTGAATTCAATGCTGAAGGAATCACTTCTTTAAATTTGGCTACAGCACTATCAGATAAACATTGGCTGTAGAAGCTTCTACACAAAGGCTTATAGTCCGGTAGTATGAACTCAAAGGTTATTAAAAAATGGTCAGACAGAAGAGGATTCTGTGGTAAGACTATTATATTGTCAGCTTCACACCTGTAGTTAATGTTAAGTTCGCCCAGGGCGTAAATGTAGCCAGGACCGCCTCTGCATTTGAGGCCTCGGGCTTTAAGTGTGTGGTCTGAGCTGTTTCCTTGGCGGTGACGTCATTTTTGCTATACAGTTGTTCCTCGCTATAACGCGGTTCACTTTTTGCGGACTCTCTGTTTCGCGGATTTTTGTTAGTGTAATTTTGCATGCTTCTTTTTACAGCGTACTGTACAGTATGAACGCGCATTGTGTTCTGCGTCCTAAATTGGCTAAGGGAGAACCGCACATGTGTTCTGCGTCCTGATTAACTAAGGGAGTACTGTACAAAATGTGTGTAAAAAGTTGCATAAAAGTGTGTGGTTAGGGGTTTTACGGCCTTAAAACATGTATAATAATTGTAAAACTTACTTCGTGGATACCGTTTATTGCGGGGTTTTTTTTAGAACGTATCCCCCGCGATAAACGAGGGACCACTGTATATGTAAAAGGGAGGAAATACCTGCTTTTTCCGATAGAGGGTGTCATATATTCAGTGGCGATGTAGTGGAAGCAGAGAAAAACTCTGCCGACACTGTCTTAGTTGTATAACAAATTTATTACAATAAGTTCAGTATCGTAACAAGGAAAACGTTACTTGGAGAGCCCGAATGATGAGACTCTCCTGATCTATGTGGGACAAGCACTTATATACAGTGGAGGTCATTCCCCCAAAATATACAATCAAAATAACTCACCCCAAGACATGCAATAAAATAACGCAAGTCAGAGGGACAGATAGATAAGAGAAATTCCTTTCCCAGGATACCCCACCTATGGGCCTTAACCTTTGACCTGACCTCTTATCTATCCAGTTAAAAGAAAGAAACCATATAAAACCCCCTCAACCTACATCACATCTTAAACATCAACACATCTGACAGCAGCATCAAGATTCAAATAACCTCAGATTTAGGAATGGACCAAACAAGTATCTTGATGTAAACCATATTATATAATAGTATTAGCATTAGTATGTGACTATGCATCTATGTGCAGACACCTCAAGGGCACTGGCACTACATCCTCCCCCTCCTCCCTAGGGATGGGAATCAAGAACTGGTTCTTGTTGTGTTTCAATTCCATGGAATCGTTTGGTAGTTTATCTAACGATTCTCTTATCGATTCCAGCAAGCACGACAAATTACGGCACGTAACTTACGCAAGTTTCGCACGTGCAGTGCAATCAGTAGTAAACAATGTCACCCACTCGGTTCAAACGCCCCAAAGTTTGGCTGCATTTTACCAAAACAGATGGCAACAGGGCGACTTCATCATTGCAAAGTGGAGATAACAGCGTCAGGAGGGAACACGACAAACATGCAGAAACATTTGCGCACACAACATGCCATATTTTTAAATGAATGTCGTGTTTTTGACACGCTTCGGACTGGAGATGAATCTCAACCTAGCAGCAGCGGCAGCAGCCAGGCTATGAGCACCTCTGCAGTCTACGGAAGGTAAATAACACACTGCCTACCATGTTAGCGCCATGTACTTCTTTGTAAAACATGTTATAACAGTTCACATTAAACGAATGCCTTCTGCATTACATTTAGAATATGACCATCACGAGAGAAAGAGTCTGGCTGGCTCGGAGGCAGGCAGCTGTACTAGTACTCGCTCCAGTTCACTACCTCCTCGAGATGATGCTGATCAAACTGTTTGTTCTCCTTTTTTCCCCAAATGAGAATCGATAAGAAAATCGACAAAGAATCGAATCGTTAAGCAGAATCGATAATAGAATCAGAATCGTAAAAATCTTATCAATTCCCATCCCTACTCCTCTCTCAACACAAACTCTGAGGCATTAAGTTTGTGTGGGTGTGTGAGTAGTTGTGTGTGGGAATGTATGCATGTGAGTGTGTGCGCGTGTGTGCACGCGCACGTGTCCACAGCATACACGTTGCATTACCTCAGGACCCAAAGCCCAAAGCGCAGTGAGCTTTGAAGTGGCATTTTTCATTACTTTTCCATATCCTCTGTTTCATGTGTATTTTTTATTTTTTTTTGATAATTTTTTGGGCCTTTTTTAGGCCTTTAATAATAGTATAGCTGAAGATAGACAGGAAGCAGGGGGCAGAGAGAGGGGGAGTGACACGCAGTAAATGGCCGTCCGATGCGGGATTCGAACCGGGGCCAGATGCGCTTAGCCCACTACGCCCACGACCGCCCCTTTCATTTCCATTTTTTATGCAAATGTTCAAAGCACCACAACATTTTTTGTTGATAAATACGTAAAACACACATCTACCAAGGGGTCCTGCACAACTTTGAAATTAACAAAACACAGCACCTTTCCCAGTACATGAAAGTTAGAGTACCAAAACGGGTTGTGATTTTGTTTACACACCTGCAGCACGTTACACATAAGCGCAAAAGAGGAGCAGAGCTTCTCATTTCTCATTTGGCACGATGGCGAAACATTACAATACAGCAGAAGCGCTCGCAGCGATAATGGATCCCATAGATCACAAATCGGACACATCCGTAACCTCGGAGAGTGATACGGATACTATGAATGCCAGGACGCTCCAGTACCAGTCTACAAGAAACACCCCAGGACCCACCTGCTATGCGGTGTCCAGAGTTGGGGAGCTGGGTCAAAGCTTTGATTTATTTTGTACCACGGAGATGGGAGATCTTGTCGTGCGCTACACAAACCTACATGGGAGGAGAACGATCCACGGATGGACAGACCTGGATGCCACCACAATTCGGGCATACATCGGGCTCCTTCTTTTGGCTGGCATGTACAGGTCCCAGGGCGAAGCCACCCTCAGCCTTTGGGATACCGAGTCCGGACGGCCCATTTTCCAGGCAGTCGTGTCACGGAAAATGTTCGTTACGATCAGCAGGGTCCTGCGTTTTGATGACCGCCTGTCCAGACCGCGGCGCCGGGCAGAAGACAAGCTTGCCACGATTAGGGAGTTCTGGGACCTGTCGATAGCCCAGCTCCCGCACATGTTCAAACCTGGAACTGATGTCTGCGTTGATGAGTAACTGGTGCCCTACCGGGGACGGTTTAACTTTAGGCAGTACATGCCCATGAAGCCGGGCCAGTATGGCCTGAAAATGTGGGTAACATGTGACATGGAGACATCCTACGCCTGGAGGGTTGCGGTCTACACCGGAGATCATCTGGTGCGCCTGTAGAGTGCAACCAAGGGCGGAGGGTTATCTTAGAGATGACAGAGGGCCTGAGCGGAGCGACTGTCACATGTGACAGTTTTTTTTCCTCCTACGGGCTGGCGGAGGAAATGCAACAGAGACAGATTGCCCTGGTTGCCACGCTCCGAAAAAACAGACCGGAGCTCCTGAGGATAAGAGGGAGAGAGGCCCGCTCCTCCGTCTTTGGGTTCACAGCGACACACACCGTGGTGTCGTACTGCCTGAAGCGAGGCAAAAATGTGCTTCTGATGAGCACAAAGCACCGGAAATCTCCAGTGGGGAGAAAAGGAAGCTGACCATAATCCTTGATTATAACTGCTGCAAGGGGGGAGTGGACACAATGGATGATGTATGTTTACGCGATCCATAAACACACACACGTGTTTATATATTATTATTTTATTTATATTACTATCCAGCATTTATGTGCTATGTTATATGTCTGAAATGTTGTACTATTCAGCATTTCTTATGTATAAAAAGGTTTTCATTATCTTTGTTCTGAATCTGTTCCTTTTTTCCTTATTTCCTTTTTTTGTTTTGTAGATGGTCGCAACATACTCTTGCAGAAGGAGGACCAGACAGTGGCCCTTGGTGAACTTCTTCAATGTATCGGACATCAGTGCCCTGAACAGGTACATCATATGGAAAGCCATCAATCCCACGTGGAATCAGGGAAAGTCATACAAATGTAGGGTCTTCCTTGAGGAGCTGGGGAAGGCACTGATAGTCCCACAAATGGCACGGAGACAGCGCCTCCCTAAAGCACCAGGTCCGGCCAGCCTCGTCTTAGAGGCTCAGGCTGGCCCAGGTCAGTGCACCACAGGAACCACCCCCGCACCTCCAGGGCAAGGAGGCAGTGTGCACTCAAAATGCTCAACCACTATGCAAGGAACATTACTGCACAATCTGCAGCTCCTGCCTCCCATGAAATGTTGTGTACTGTTATGTTATATTGTTGTTGTTTATTATTGTTATTCATATTGTTCTTGATCCGTTTTATGTTGTATGTTATAATAAATAGTGGAAATGTCAATATGTGAGTTTTTTTGTTACAGCACAAAAAGGTAAAAAAAACAAAAAAAAAAAAACATTCATATTTGATATATGATAAGGACTGATGCTGGTTTAAAAAATATTTTAAAAATTTCAAAAAAAAATATTTATAAGATTTTTCTAGCTTGATATGTTCATGCACACATTTATGTGTCGAAGGGTCTTTAACATAAGTATTTTATGAAATATGACACTACAAAAAAAATAAATAAACAAAAATAAATAATGCATATAAATAAATATTGCTGCTAATCTTTGACATACACCAAGATGCAATAATCAAAACATTAATAATCCAGTTTGCATGAAGTATATAAAAAATAAGTAATTTTTTGCGTTTTTAGTCCAAAAAATTGAGGTGCATCATGACAAACACTTGGCCATTTAAGGGTTAAAAATAAAAGAAAGTCATAATTATTTGATATGTATGATTAGGACTGATCTAAAAAAATATTTTAAAAAAATATTAAAAAAATAATCATTTATAAGATTTTTATAGCTTGATATGTTCATGCACACATTTATGTGTCAAAGGGTCTTTAATGTAAGTATTTTGGCGGACTGTGGGAGGAAGCCAGAATACCTGGAGAGAACCCACAGAGACCCGTGGAGAATATGCAAACTCCACACAGAAAGTCCGCAATCGAGGTTCAAACCAGGAATCTTCTTGCTGTGAGGCGACAGTGCTAACCACTGCGTGGTATAGTATAATATAATATAGTATAGTATAGTGTAGTATATAATAGTATAGTATAGCATTGTGCAAGTTTTCTTGTATATATTTGTATAGTGTAGTCTCAGTTTCTTTTAAGATGTATCAGGATAAAGTGGATGTTCTTCGGAAGGCTATGGGGGCAGGTCCCATCACCCACAAAGGCAAACACTTCTACATCAACACAGATTACTTGGCCGCCGTCAGGAAAAAGAGAGCAGCCTTCACCGAGGTGAGAGGATTGCTACGCCGGTGCACGGGTGCAAAATATGGTCACCAGTATCCAGCTACACTGAATTCACAACCCCAACTGGCGAACAGGTATCTTTTGAAGACCTGGTCAAGGCAAAGCACTACATCGAGACCAATCTGCGCCCACAAGAGACGGAGTGAGAGTAACAGATAATTCACGGGGCCATAACAGATATCTTATGCTGCATATTAACATTGCAGTAGACTGCACACGCTGACTTATATGTTGACTGGTTACCACACTGCAGTTGGATGCATTTTATGTGGACTATCGACAATGCTAAGAACATTTTTGAGTTGTCTGAGGAATATAAATGGGGATTTTTAAAAAAAGAAAAAGAACCTGGACTGAGGATCTATGATGAATAATTATGCATAGCTTCCTACAGTATGTGAAGGGTTTATGTTGACACCATGTGTCATGGAGAATATCTTATTTAAAATGTTAATATTTTTCTTTGTGCTCCTCTTTCTCCACCACGTAAGTGTAAGTACTCGATGTTTAAGTCTCAATTTGTTACTATAACCCTAATAGTGCCATTTCTTTATTGTCTAATTTACTTAATGAATCCCCGTATCACTATTATAACTAAATTTATTTGATTTGATTTTTTCCTTGTACATGTTAAGAACCTATCAGTCTGTGTTTATCTGTTTTTGTTCGTGTCAGTTTTCTTTTGGGTTCATTTGTGGTTAATGGTTGAACTCAAACATACATACTCAGATACAGCCAACACGTAGGACTGGTTCATTACAAACTATTGCAAACTATGATTCTGAGTAATGTAAACAATCGACAAGGAGCAATTTTGTCCGTTAGCTGGATTGTCAAAGGGCTGAATAATTTGGTCAAACAGAGCAAAATATTTAGTCATCTAAAATCATTAAAACCTAATGTAATATTGCTACAGGAGACACATTTAAATATCGATTCCCAAAAAAGAACAAGTTGTAAGTGGATTGGACAAATATATCATTCAGGTTTTAACTATAAAGCAAGGGGAGCAGCAATTCTAATTAGGAAAGGGATTCCATTTGAACACTGAAGTAATATCAGATGCTAATGGCAGATATATTGTTGTAGTGGGCAAGCTATTTAATACACCAGTAATACTGGCATTTGGGGACCACTTTGGGCAATGCACAATTCTTTCTTTCTTTTAACTCTCCCAGACCTTGATTCCTATAAACTGATTCTGGGTGTAGACTTTAACTGTGTCCTTCATGCCCAGCTAGACAGATCAAGTGTAAGGTCAAACAACACTCTCTCGTCAGCCGCAGTGGTTATTAAATCCTTCCTTCGCTCTTATGGCTTGTCAGACCCTTGTCAGATAAAAAATCCAACTACAAAGCAATTCTCCTTCTCCTCTCCCATGTATCACAGTTACTCCAGGATTGATTATTTTATTGTCGATAACCAACTACTACCTTAAATTTCCAACAGTGAATTCACAGTATAGTATTATCAGATCACTGCCCAGTGCAGTTGGATATAATTTTTCCAGCCAATGTAGCACCCCAACGAACTTGGCGGCTAGACCCCCAATTACTTTTATGTAAGCATTTTAGAACATATCTCAACAATCAGATCCTCCTTTTTGGAAATTAATGAAATTTAGGATGTATCAAGTTTTGTGGGAGTCTATGAAAGCTTACATTAGGGGCCAAATTATCTCTTATGTGGCACACAGGGATAAGGAGCGTTCCACACAACTTAAAGAGCTGGCTGACAAAATTGCAGGTATTGACTATGCTCTTTCACCTGCGCCAGATCTCTTTAAGGAGAAATTAATGTTGCAAACTAAGTTTAATACACTCAGGACATAAAAAGCTGAAAAAAATATTTTTAAATCCAAACAGGTATACTATGAACATGGAGATAAAGCAGGGAGGCTCCTTGCACTTCAACTTAAACAACAGTCAGCTGAACAAATTATCCCAGGACTCGACACAGGTGCTGGACTTGATATCCCACAGCCCTCGAGTCATTGATGACCAGTTTAAACAATATTATTCCACTCTATATCAATCTGAGGTAGATAGTAGCTCATCAGAGATTCACTCATTTCTTGATTTGCTCGATATCCCAAAGCTTCCCTGGATGCTCAGTCACTTTTAGAACAGCCATTGTTGCTTGAGGAAATAGCAAATGCTATCAGGTCATGTCGGACAGGAAGGGTGCCAGGTCCGGACGGATTCCCCATGGAGTTTTACAAGCAATTCTCTTCAAAACTCGTTCTCATCCTTAAATCTGTTTATGATGAATCTTTGACAAATGGAAAATTACCGCAAATGCTCACCGAGGCCACAATTTCAGTCTTAGTAAAAAAAATAAGGATCCTGTACAGTGTAGCTCATACAGACCAATAAGTCTTCTGTGTTGCAATTCTAACATTTTTAACTAAAACCCTTGCACAACGAACCCTGTAATTCCCACAATTATTAATGAGGACCAAACAGGCTTAGGTGAGGGTCCAGACAAAGTGCAGCTCAAACATCCCCTGATGACATGAAAACTGATGGAACCAAGTTTCCCTTGCCCGGACGCGGGTCACCGGGGCCCCACCCTGGAGCCAGGCCTGGGGGTGGGGCTCGTTGGCGAGCGCCTGGTGGTCGGGTCCCTACCCATGGGGCCCGGCCGGGCACAGCCCGAAAAGGCGACATGGGCCCCCCTTCCCATGGGCCCACCACCCATGGGAGGGGTCTCAGGGGGGGAGCGGTGCAAAGAGAGATGGGCGGCAGACGGAGGCGGGGACCCTGGCGGTCCGACCCCCGGTTGCAGAAGCTGGCTCTGGGGACGTGGAACGTCACCTCTCTGGCGGGGAAGGAGCCTGAGCTGGTGCACGAGGTTGAGAGGTACCGGCTAGATATAGTCGGGCTCGCCTCGACGCACAGCGTGGGTTCCGGAACCAGTTTCCTTGAGAGGGGCTGGACGCTCTACCACTCTGGAGTTGCCCCCGGCGAGAGGCGCAGAGCGGGGGTGGGACTGCTTGTTTCCCCCCGGGTACGTTGGGGTTCACTCCGGTGGACGAGAGGGTAGCCTCCCTTCGCCTTCGGGTGGGGGGGCGGGTCCTGACTGTCATCTGTGCTTATGCACCGAATGGCATTTCAGAGTACCCACCCTTTTTGGAGTCTTTAGAGGGGGTGCTGGAGAGCGCTCCCTCTGGGGACTCCCTCGTCCTCCTGGGGGACATCAATGCTCACGTGGGCGGCGACAGTGAGACCTGGAGGGGCGTGATTGGGAGGAACGGCCCCCCTGATCTGAACCCGAGTGGTGTTCTGTTATTGGACTTCTGTGCTCGTCATGGATTGTCCATAACACCATGTTTAAGCATAAGGGTGTCCACATGTGCACTTGGCACCAGGACGCCCTCGGCCGTAGTTCGATGATCGACTTTGTGGTCGTGTCGTCGGACTTGCGGCCATATGTTTTGGACACTCGGGTGAAGAGAGGGGCGGAGCTGTCAACTGATCACCACCTGGTGGTGAGTTGGCTCCGATGGTGGGGGAGGATGGCGGTCAGACCTGGCAGGCCCAAACGTTCTGTGCGGGTTTGCTGGGAACGTCTGGCTGAATCTCCTGTCAGAAAGAGTTTCAACTCCCACCTCCGGGAGAGCTTCGCTCATGTCCCGGGGGAGGCGGGGGACATTGAGTCTGAGTGGACCTTGTTCCGTTCCTCCATTGTCGAGGCGGCCGATCGGAGCTGTGGCCGTAAGGTGGTCGGTGCCTGTCGTGGCGGTGGTCCCCGAACCCGCTGGTGGACACCGGCGGTGAGGGATGCCGTCAAGCTGAAGAAGGAGGCCTACAGAACCTTTCTGGCCTGTGGGAGTCCTGAAGCAGCTGACGGGTATCGACATGCCAAGCGGAATGCGGCCTCTGCGGTTGCGGAGGCAAAAACTCGGGCGTGGGAGGAGTTCGGTGAGGCCATGGAGAGCGACTTTCGAACGGCTTCGAGGAGGTTCTGGACCACCATCCGGCGGCTCAGGCGGGGGAAGCAGTGCACTATCAACACTGTGTTCAGTGGGGATGGTGTGCTGCTGACCTCGACTGGGGACGTCTTGGGTCGGTGGAGGGAATACTTCGAGGACCTCCTCAATCCCACCAGCATGTCTTCCTTTGAGGAGGCAGAGTCTGGGGACCCCGTGGTGGTCTCGCCCATCTCTGGGGCTGAGGTCGCTGAGGTAGTCAAAAAACTCCTCGGTGGCAAGGCCCCGGGGGTGGATGAGGTCCGCCCGGAGTTCCTCAAGGCTCTGGATGTTGTGGGTCTTGGTTGACACGTCTCTGCAACATCGCGTGGACATCGGGGGCGGTGCCTCTGGACTGGCAGACTGGGGTGGTGGTTCCCCTCTTTAAAAAGGGGGACCGGAGGATGTGCTCCAACTATAGGGGGATCACACTCCTCAGCCTCCCCGGGAAGGTCTTTTCGGGGGTCCTGGAGAGGAGGGTCCGCAAGATTGTCGAACCTCGGATCCAGGAGGAGCAGTGTGGTTTTCGTCCTGGCCGTGGAACTGTGGACCAGCTCTATACCCTTAGCGCGATCCTGGAGGGTGCATGGGAGTTCGCCCAACCAGTCTACATGTGTTTTGTGGACCTGGAGAAGGCGTTCGACCGTGTCCCTCGGGGGGTCCTATGGGAGGTGCTCCGGGAGTATGGGGTTCCGGACCCATTGATACGGGCTATCCGGTCTCTGTACTCTCGGTGCCAGAGCTTGGTCCGCATTGCCGGCAGTAAGTCGGACCTGTTTCCCGTGGGAGTTGGACTCCGCCAGGGCTGCCCTTTGTCACCGGTTCTGTTCATAACTTTTATGGACAGGATTTCTAGGCGCAGCCAGGGCGTCGAGGGGCTGCAATTCGGTGGCCTCAGGATTAGGTCGCTGCTTTTTGCGGACGATCTGGTCCTGTTGGCTTCATCAGATCGTGACCTTCAGCTCTCTCTGGAGCGGTTTGCAGCCAAGTGCGAAGCGGTTGGGATGAGAATCAGCACCTCTAAATCCGAGGCCATGGTTCTCAGCCGGAAAAGGGTGGAGTGTAGTCTCCGGGTTGGGGATGAGATCCTGCCTCAAGTGGAGGAGTTCAAGTATCTCGAGGTCTTGTTCACGAGTGAGGGAAGGATGGAACGGGAGATCGACCGTGGATCGGTGCGGCTTCTGCAGTGATGCGGACTCTGCACCGGTCCGTCGTGGTGAAGAAGGAGCTGAGCCGAAAGGCGAAGCTTTCGATTTACCAGTCGATCTACGTTCCTACCCTCACCTATGGTCACAAGCTTTGGGTAGTGACCGAAAGAATAAGATCGCGAATACAAGCGGCCGAAATGAGCTTCCTTCGCAGGGTGGCTGGGCTCTCCCTTAGAGATAGGGTGAGAAGCTCAGCCATCCGCGAGGAGCTCAGAGTAGAACCGCTGCTCCTCCGCATCGAGAGGAACCAGCTGAGGTGGCTCGGGCATCTCGTGAGGATGCCTCCTGGACGTCTCCCTGGTGAGATGTTCCGGGCACGTCCCTCCGGGAGGCGGCCCCGGGGAAGACCCAGGACACGCTGGAGGGACTATGTCTCTCGGCTGGCCTGGGAACGCCTTGGGGTCCCCCTGGGAGAGCTGGCAGAAGTGGCTGGGGAGAGGGAAGTCTGGGCTTCCCTGCTGAAGCTGCTGCCCCCGCGACCCGATCTCGGATAAGCGGAAGAAAACGGAACGGAACGGAACAAACAGGCTTCATTCCGGGACAATCATTTTTTAACGTGAGAAGATTATTTAATGTGGTATTTTCCCCTCAGTCAACTGCACAGCCTGAAGTTATTTTGAGCCTTGACACTGAAAAGGTATTTCGATAAAATTGAATGGACCTTTCTTTTTGCAACCTTAGAAAAATTTGGAATGGGGCACACTTTCTGTAGGTGGATCAGAGTCCTATATTCAACACCTTTGGTGGCAGTAAGGACGAATGGCCTGATCTCAGAATACTTTTCGCCCCACAGAGGCACAAGACAAGGTTGCTGTCTGTCGCCCTTCCTGTTTGACATTACAATCGAACCACTGGCAGTTGCTATTAGATCAGATTGCAGGATTAGAAGTATATCCAGGGGTGAAACTGACCATAAAACCTTGCTTTATGCTGATGATCTTTTGCAAATATCAGACCCAATTGAGAGCATTCCCCATCCTCTCCACTGGCTGCAAAAATTCAGTAGCATATCAGGGTATAAAGTTAATTTATCAAAATCTTTATTATTTTCATTGAATAATCTGGCAAAACAGATCCCTTCTGCGTCTCCCTTTGTCTTGTTGCCAGTGTGTTTCGTTTTGTGTGTCCGCTACAGTTCTTGTCCTAAGTCCACAGCCAAAGTAATTGTCTTCAAACCTGTTTTCGCCTTAGCGTTGTTCCTCTTATGAGTGATTTTGCTTTGTATTGTTCTTAGTTCAGTTTAGAGATTTCTAGTTCTAGATTTTCAGTTCAGACTTTTTGTTTTTTTCTCCTCAGGAGTGATTTGTGTTTCTCGTCCTCAGATTAGTGTGCCTCCAGTTTCAGGAGTGATTTTTAGTTTAGTTTAGTTTAGTTTAGCATTTACTTTATTAGATTAGGTTATCCTTCGGCTGGAGCGTCTTTTGTTTGAGTCAGAGTTTTCTTAGTCATAGATAGTTTGAGTAGTACTTCCTCCAACTGGAGGGATTATTATTTTGATACCTTTCATAGCCGGTTTATTTGCTCTCCTTAGAGCTGGAGTTTTCGTAGCTTTTGTCATAGCATTAGGAGGTTTCATAGCACTTTGTAAGGGGTGAACTTTGCTGCCACTTAATAAAGCCTGCTGTTTTTCACACCATCTCTGCGCCTGAGTCCTGTGTCCTAGTCTGGTCTCTGAGAGTTAGGTGGTCCCACTAAACTTCAAAACACCTGAACTGAACTCTAATCTAGTGGTCCAAAACTCGATTAAGATCTGGGTTCAGTTCAGAAAAGATTTTAATTTGACAAGTATATGAAGCTTCTCTCAAATAATGTTTAATCATCTTTTTGCACCTTCTCAAATAGACCAGGTATTTGCCGTTTGGCACAGAAGTGGCTTGATCTACTTTCAAGATCTTTTCACTGATGATGGCTTTGCATCATTTAAATTTCTATGTGAAGATCATAATTTACCAAAGTCTTATTGTTACGGGCCAGTAAGACTGTTTTTAGCAAGGTTGTACTTTTGTTACTTTTTACCGTTTCCAGTTTTATGTTTGAATGCTTTTATTTGTGTTGTGCTTTTAATTTGCATGTTTTTACTTGTGTTGTGTTTTTTTAATTGGCATGCTTGTGATTTTAATTCCTAGTGCCGTAAACACACACACATTTTAATGTTGAGTCACCACACCTGGGAGGTTCCCCCCGTTTCCTCAACAGATGTCAGTGCAACTAATCAGCAAGAAGAGAGAGGTCCTTGGCAGGAAGTAAAAGTGGAGGAGAAAGTGAGGGTGGACACACGAGAGGAACGCCAAGCAGATGAAGTTAGACATCTGGAGCATTGGCCGAATCAAGAGAGATCCAGAGTGTTACAATGTGACATACTCACAGTGGCAGGGCATAATGCTCTGACAGGCCAAGTATCCCTTTGGGCCCTAGTAATGCTCTGGAGTGTGTTTGTGCCGTTGTGCTGTAGCCTGTGCGTTGTGTGGACACCCAATTGGCCGTGCGTTTGGTGTTTAGGGACTTCCAGGATGCTGCCAGAGGGCAGCAGTCGAGGTACCTGCAACACTAGACGCGACGGCAGACTCCCCCCTACGAGTGCCATGATACCTGGAAGGACGTTGACGGAGGGGAGCAGACGGGACAATGGCACCACTGAACCGCCATTATACCCGGTCTGCTACCACTATAGGCTTTTATTCCCCACTCGTTTATAGACTGTTTTAACTGGACTGGTATGCTCTTAAAGAAACAAGATTTTAATTATCTGTCCCTCTTTTATGGTAGATCTTGGTATTGTAATAAAAGATTGTATAGTGCACCCACACATCCACGGTTTTATGTCCTTTCACTTGGTCACCATCAGTGTGCTCTCCCCCCGATTTATCTTAAGAACTTGTAACCTAATTTAAAATAACCTTTCTTCATCAATTACAGATATAGCAACTCAAAAGTTCCCGTGTTTCCGTGACGGGGGCCGTGACTGGTCCTCGACTGGTCCTTCGCAGGTCTGTGACGGTAATGTAATCCCCCGCGATGACGTAGTCACTGAGGCCCCGACTGGAAATGCCCCTAAGCACTGTGTGTGAAAACCAGCTGCAATGCCTCATTTGTCCACGGGGAGGAGCAGCGATGTTCCGCTAACACCGTAGACTGTCTAAAGACACATCTGACTTACGGGTGAATCAAGTATGAAATAACTCAAGTATGTTTGGTTTTAATAAAGTTTGCAGTATAAGCTTACGAAACCATCACATATATTTAGGCATTCCATGAAAGACTTTATTCGCAAGGAGGCTAGGCCAGGCACAAAACAGGAGCTCGTCGAGGACATACAGACGTTTTGGCAAACGAGAGTCACCGTGGACTTTTGCAACAGACTTATCTCTGGACTTTCAAAAGTTGTGCGGTGTATTATTATAATGGAGGGGGGCATAGTGGAAAATAAACAGTGGTGTCCATGTAGAATAAAAACATAACATATATACTGCAAACTTTATTAAAACCAAACATACTTCACTTATTTCATACATATTGTAACGGACTGTGTATACACTGTGGCTGTTGAGTTGTGTTCAAGTAAGTTAGGCTGCAGTGTATGGGGTGACGCCTGGGGGGGTGGCGTTGTTAGAGGCTGTGAAGCCTGTCAGTCATGGCAGTTGCCATGGCGTTGAGGGGCACGAAGTAGCCACCTGGGATTGGCTGAGGACCCGTGGGGGGTGTGTTCAGGTGTGTGTGTAGAAGAGAGCGGGGATAGAGCTAATGTGTTAATGTTATATGCTGCTGTGCTTGCCTGTTTTTATTGTTTTTTGACGTTGGCTACGGCCACAGGAGCCTGTGTTCCAGATTAGGAATAAAGTCCAGCAAAACCAGTTGCTTCGTAGCTTCATTGTTCCGGGTCACTACAATATTCTTTCCATTTACGCCATTTAGCCTATGGAATGGACGAAAATAAAAAGGAGTCATTCATGTTCATGAGCACACTCAAATCATACGGCTACTGTATAGTATACAGTACTCAACCAGCTGCATTTTCCGCTTTGTGATCTGTGACACTGGGAGACCAAAAAGCCCATCAAGTGCAAACAAAAGGTTGAGCAATGAGAATGCTAATGAGGTGTTTGTATGGTTTACCTGGTCTAAAGTGTGCACTACAGTAAATACCTGCATAACAAAGGGCTTCCAAAACGCTCGTCTCTGCAGCTCTATGTCGCGCACAACAACACCAAGCCCTCCCCTCCAAATAACCTGTTAATTAAAAAAAATAAACTCTCGCTTGTATCGGCAGGTCTGACACACAAGCCTGGCAGCCCCGGGACTGATGAACCGTTTTTTGTTGTTTACATGCAGATAAGCGAGAGAGAGTGCACGAGCACAAGAGAAGAGACGCTCCAGTAATTATGCAAAGACTAGTGGTGGCCATAGATTAATCGCTTCAAACGAACAGCTGATCGCGCCAATGCCAATGCTCAAATCATACGGCTACTGTATAGTATGCAGTAGTCAAACCAGCTGCATTTTCCGCTCTGTGATCTGTGACACTGGGAGACCAAAAAGCCCATTACTGTAAGTGCAAACAAAAGGTTGAGCAACGAGAATGCTAATGCGGTGTGTAAGCTACGTCATCTCCAGGTAGAACAACTGTAAAAAAGTTCTGTGAGAGAAGCGCCATCTCCTGGTCATACCCTGTAATTACACGAATGGGTGGAGTTACATTAAAAAATAGACACGCCCAGGAGAAGGAGGGGGGTCACTCCGGCCACGGAACTTGGCAGGCAGTTGGCTGGAAGTCGGCTGCCATTCAAGTGGCTTTCAGCTTGAAAGGGAACTTTTGAGTTGCTACTACTCATCCACCCCCCCCCCCCCCCCCCCCCCCCCCCCCCCCCCCCCCCCCTCTAAATTTTTTCCAGGGTATCTATCTCCACCGTCCGAAGACCTACTGTATTTGGTCCTTAATGTGAATCCATTCAACAAAAGAGCAATATATGCATTAATTCTGGATAGCTGCTCTCATACATGGGACAAAATCAAGGCAGCATGGGAAGGAAAAGTTGGAGAAATAATACCAGAAGACATCTGGAAAAATACCATACAGTGCAAACACACATCCACAGATTGCATTGTTTTAATGACATACTGTCAAATTTTTACTCTAATGTTGCACCGAACTATCCTAGATATTCCCCACTGCAGCCTTACCCTTTGATAGCTATCTTCGGTGTAGTTAGGGATGAGCTAAAGCTGTCCTGCCTCCATACATTTTTTTATTTATCTATATTTATTTATTTATTTATTTTTAATTTTCTCTCTCTATGACTGCTGTTCTAATCTTTACAATGCCCATTCTATGCCAGAGGTCTGGAATGTTGATGTCAGGTCCCCAAGGATCAACACAGATTGGTTTGAGTCTTTTTTTTTTTCTTCTTTCTGTCTGATATGTGAGTGTTTAAGTGGATGTGTCTGTGGGGATGCCACCTGGATGGGGTAGGGGGTGGAGGTTCACAACTTTTATAAGAAATGCTTAACTAATGATGTCAATGATCATCAATCACTGTTTTCAATATGGAAAAATGATAAATAAAGTTGTAAAAAAGATGATGATGGAAGAACAGAAAACAGTCACAGGCTCACGTTTCTGTTTTATCTTTCATTTTTTATTTCAAAATGAAATTGTCTACCACATGTCCATGATACGCCTCATGCTCATGAACCTGGAGCCGCTCCAGCCCATGTTCATGAAGTTCCTGTACTCTCCAGGCCTGAAGTACATCATCCTGCCTCTGTAGTGGGGCTGCTCGTACATCAGCCAGTGGCCGTCCATCACGTTGCAGGACATGCAGTTGTTCATACGGTAACGGTCCATGATGTTGTCACAGTCGTCCATCAGCTCATGCATCTGACCACCGAAGTCCTCCCTCTCGTAGATCCTCATCCTGTACTGGCCTCTGTACTGTTTTGGAAAAAATAAATGAATGTCTGTATATCAAGTTTTGTAAAGGATGTCAACTGTAATAGGCAGATGTCTGTTTTATTACTTACCATGGGGATCATACGGCAAGACCTGATACCACTGTTCCATCCCCACATGCTCATGTAGTCAGCATAGTCGCCCCTCCTCATGAAGTACTGGTTTCCCATGTAGTTGGGACGGTCGTAGACCATGAAGCAGCCACTCTGCACCCTGCAGGAGTGGCATCTGCTCAGGTAGGAGGAAAAGTCAGCGCAGTCGCTCATGCACTCCCAGGAGCGACCCTGGAAGTTCCTGTCCTCGTAGAAGGTGACCTGGAAAATGAGAGATGCTGTAATTGACTAAAGAAGCACTGACATCATTTGATGCTGTAAATCTGCAGAATATTCTCTATAAATAACAGTCATGATATTTGTAATTTGTGTTTGAAATTATAAGCTTACCCTGCCCATGCCCATTTCAGTGGTGGTCATGTTTGTGCTGTAGGTGAGCTGCTGCTGTTGGTGTTGTTACTGCTGCACTGCTGTCCTGTTTGGTGTAACCCCTGCTTTTATACCTGACCAAACCCTACAGAGTCAGTGGGACCCCATTGTTAAAACTCCTATGTGATGGAAAGGCTCTGTCACTGACTACAGTCAGTACACACATTCATAGACAAAGCACATACAGACACACATACCAACCCTCTGTTTCTGACGAAACAGTCAAAAATTGCACACATCCCTCTTTGCTTCACCATTTAGCAATGCAACCGTGGGTGCACATTTGGTATCTCTTTTATCTACATTTACTTCTGCATATATTTACACAGATTATTCTAACTTACCTTTTGTAAGTCTATCCCCGTATCATCTTGCTTTTTGGCATTCAGGTGACAAAACAGGGCCATAAATATTATCTGTCATTAAATGTAATGATAATCCTTGATTTTATTTGTTATGTCAGTGATATAATTATGTTTTGTTTATAATGTTAATTAGTGCCATCACAATTATGTTTTCAGTTTATTTAACCAGGTACATGTGGATGTACCTGGTTAAATAAATTTAAAATAACATAACATAATAGGTATAGTAACATATTATAGTATAGTGTGGTACTACATAGTATAGTGGTCAAAGTATTCTTGAATGTAACAGGATAGTGTAATGGTACAACAAGACAATACGTTTAGGAAGGCTTTGTATATGAGGAGGAGGAATTTCAACTGCATCTGCTATGGGAGGTTCTGGTGACATCTGTTGATGTCGTCATGGGTGCAAGTGTATGTCTAAAGGCAAGCAGCAGAGTTCTAAATGTATTGGAGTTTGTTTAAGGTTTTGGATGGGGTGCTGTAGAGGAAGCTGTGGCAATAGTCTATTCTGGAGGTGATTAAGGTTATTGGAGCAGAGAAAATGAGTGATGGGCAGAGTTGGACTTGGAAGTTTTTGAGGTGAAAAATCCCCCGCAGTTCTCATGATTTAATTTATGTGTTATTCAATGGAATAGTCATTGTCAACGATCACTCAGAGGTTGTGACTGTGTGGGGAGGAATACACTGAGGAGTTGTCAATGGTGAGGCCGAAACTGTGAGTGGTTTTGGTGAGGGATTTGGGGCTGATGATGATCATGTCTGATTTGTCAAAGTACAGTTTGAGGAAGCTGGTGTGCATCCAGTATTTGATGTCAGTGAAGCAGTTGGAGATATTGGAATGAGTGCAAGTGGTAATGGATTTGGTAGACATTTAGAGTTGAATGTTGTCAGTGTAACAGTGGAAGCAGAAACCCTGATATTAAATGATGCTGCCGAAGGTAAGCATGTAGAAAAAGAAAAGGAGAGGACCAAGCATGGAACCCTGGAACAGAGGAGAGGTGTAGGAGATGGTGTTGTTGATATGGACAAACTGTCTGTTTTTGAGGTATGTTTTAAGTCAGGAGAGGGCAGTGCCAGTGATGCTGAGGAAGGATTTGAGGAAGGAGTACGGTGTTCATTTTAGGACATCCTTAGATCTCAGACTCAGGTGTCAGACTCAAACGAAAAGGCATCAGAGTCGCCTAAAAGTCACTCAGTTTCAGAAAAACCTTTGTCATCTTCAGACAAAACGGCCTCATCCTCACACAAAATGGCATCATCCAAAATGGCCTCATCCTCACATAAAACGGCCTCATCCTCACATGAAACGGCCTCATCCAAAACGGCCTCATCCTTACACAAAACAGCCTCATCCTCACATGAAACAGCCTCATCCTCACATGACACGGCATCATCCAAAACGGTCTCATCCTCACATGAACCAAGAAACAAATGCGAAACCGAAACCACACGTCTCATCTGTCAACTTAACACACAAAATCATAGCTGGTTCCTAGTCTTCTAGCAAATTCACATGGATTGCTAAGAATAGCTACAATATTGTTGCTGTTTAGGCTAAATAAACAGACCAAAATAAATATGGCGTATTTTGATTCTTCAGCTGAGTGTTTGTAGTCTCCAAGGCAACCGGAGGACTGAAGGATAGATGGTCGTGTTGATCAGAGATAGTTGATCATAGTAAAAACGTCTCTGCGGTTGATGAACTGGTTCTGAAAGTTTTCACGAGCTTATAGCTTGCAGAAAATAACGACTTCCTATTATACCACAAATATGTTGGCTTGCTGTACCAGTTAACATAAACAACACCACTGTGTCACTGTAAAAGCTGTTGGCTACTTTTGCCAATTCATTAAGCTATTCAGCAGCTCCCTCCTCTGGCCAACGCTGGCTATAGGTCTATGAGAACTTGTTTTTTTTGGTTTGTTTTTTAATCGTAACGCCCATAAAGGGTTCATACAAAAAAACAAATGATTTTTCATTCAAAATTTTTAAATAAATGATTTTGTATTTATTTTGGTTTGTTTATTAAGCCTAAACAGCAACAATATTCTATTCTCAGCAATCCATGTGAATTTGCTAGAAGACTAGGAACCAGCTATGATTTTGTGTGTTAAGTTGACTGACGAGACATGTGGTTTCGGTTTCACATTCATTTCTTGGTTCATGTGAGGATGAGGCCTTTTGGATGAGGCCGTTTCATGTGAGGATGAGGCCGTTTTGGATGAGGCCGTTTCATGTGAGGATGAGGCCGTTTTGGATGAGGCCGTTTCATGTGAGGATGAGGCCATTTTTGATGATGCTGTTTTGTGTGGGGATGAGGCCATTTTGGATGAAGATGACAAAGGTTTTTCTGAGCATGATGCCGTTGGTTGATGCTATTTTGTGTGAGGATGAGGCCGTTTTGTCTGAAGATGACAAAAGGTTTTTCTGAGACTGAGTGACTTTTAGGCGACTCTGATGCCTTTTCGTTTGAGTCTGACACCTCAGTCTGAGATCTGAGGATGTCCTAAAATGAACACCGTATGGGAGAGAAGAATAGTGTGGCTGATGGCGTCAAAGGCTGCAGTGATTTCCAGAAGGATGACGATGCTGAGGTGAACACTCTGCAGAGAGAAGCATGTTGTTGGTAACTTTGATGAGGGCTGTTCCGGTTTTGTGTTGTGAGCAGACTCAAGATTAAAAAGGTTCTAACAGGTCATTGGATTTGCGAGAGGTTTTGAATTCATACGTGCCAGGATTTTAACAGAAAAAGGAAATTATGGATTGGCTGGAAAATTGTCATGATATCAGGGTTGAGTCCAGTTTTATGTATATGGCTGACAGCAGCAACTTTGAACTTTGAGGAGAGATGAATTTGAGGTTTGTGAAGGATATTTTTCTTTTATCTTTTGAGTTAGGAATATGGGTGTCGATATCCATGGTGACTGCCCTTTGGTTGAGGCTGGAAAGGTGATTTGTAGTGAGACTAGACCCCTGTCTGAGCAGTGGGACCTGAGAAGCCAGTTTCAGGTGATGGCCCTTAATAATTGGTTTTGTGGACAAAGGAAGATGGTGAGATTTGACTGTAATATAATACAAAACTATAATAACTCTGCGACACACACCAAAATTATGAAGTTTCAAATGAGGTCATAAACATCTATAATGACATGTTGGCAGAAGAATCTGAAGAATTTGATTTCTTATATGCAAAACAAAGTAAGCAGTGTTGTGCTTGGTTTGGACACCTCTTTTGATGCTCTTGAGTAATCTACATTGTTTATTCATTGTATTACATTTAATATTTTTGTAATGATGGAAGAACAGAAAACAGTCACAGGCTCAAGTTTCTGTTTTATCTTTCATTTTTATTTTAAAATGAAAATGTCTACCACATGTCCATGATACGCCTCATGCTCATGAACCTGGAGCCGCTCCAGCCCATGTTTGTGAAGTTCCTGTACTCTCCAGGCCTGAAGTACATCATCCTGCCTCTGTAGTTGGGCTGCTCGTACATCAGCCAGTGGCCGTCCATCACGTTGCAGGACATGCAGTTGTTCATGCGGGTAACGGTCCATGATGTTGTCACAGTCATCCATCATCTCATGCATCTGACCACCGAAGTTGTCCCTCTCGTAGATCCTCATCCTGTACTGGCCTCTGTACTGTTTTGAAAAAAAGAAAATAAATTAATGTCTGTACATCAAGTTTTGTCGTGGCTGTCACCCATAATGGAATTACAGTATGACCATAGTCTGTTTTATACTTACCATGGGGATCATACGGCAAGACCTGATACAACTGTTCCATCCCCACATGTTCATGTAGTCAGCATAGTCGCCCCTCCTCATGAAGTACTGGTTTCCCATGTAGTTGGGACGGTCGTAGGCCATGAAGCAGCCACTCTCCACTCTGAAGGAGTGGCATCTGCTCAGGTAGGAGGAAAAGTCAGAGCAGTCGCTCATGCACTCCCAGGAGCGACCCTGGAAGTTCCTGTCCTCGTAAAAGATGACCTGAAAAATGAGGGATACGTTGACTGACTGTAGAAGCACTGACATCATTTGATGTTGTAAATCTGCAGGATATTCTCTATAAATAGTCATAGTCATGATATTTGTAATTTGTTTAAAACTACAAGCTTACCTTGCCCATGCTCATTTCAGTGGTGGTCATGTTTGTGCTGTAGGTGAGCTGCTGCTGTTGGTGTTGTTACTGCTGCACTGCTGTCCTGTTTGGTGTAACCCCTGCTTTTATACCTGACCAAACCTTACAGAGTCAGTGGGCCCCCATTGTTAAAACCCCTACGTGATGGAAAGGCTTTGTCAGTCACTGACAAAGCCTTTCCATCAGAGAAACCGCATACACACATACATACCACTATTTCGTTCCTTGCTCGCTTGTTTAAATTTGCACACATCCCACCCTCTCATTGTTCAGTAGCACCACAGGTGCACATTCAGTAGCTCTTTTAGTGATTTTTACATTGACACAGTTTAATCTAATTCATCTTTCATGTGTTAAAAATTTACACTTCACACAGACTCACCCTGTCATCTCACTTCTGGTGCTCAGGTGACAAAATATTGTCCGTCTTTAAATGGTATGATAATATGCGCTTCTATTGATCGTGTGACCAAACATTTTTGTTTTGTTTTGTTGTTTGTTTTGTTGTTACATTGTGTGTCACTTGTCTTTTAAATAAAGGGAAAAAAAGGTGAATTTTTTTAAAATCTTTGTGTAAAATATAGTTGTGTTAAAAGGGTGCTGGATTGATTTATATATTATGAAAAATATGCTCATTATATTTTTATAAAAATATTAGGCCTAGTGGGAGAGGCTACGGATGTAAAAATGGTTGCCTGAGCCATAGGGAAGTAAGTCTAGAGTTGTTATGGTGAAGGTTGAACTTTAAAATAAGATCCAGATAGAGATTGGATTGTATTTTTCTTTTGTTTTATGTTATTCAAGTCATTGAACACCTCATTTTTGTGTGTGAACATGTATATAGAGTATTTTGGTTCATGTATACAGTATATTTTGGGGTTTGTAAATATTTGCACAGTTTGCACCTTGGCAGGCTGGAAACAGATCACAACATCACTGTTTTTCTGACCCGGGTATTTTGAAGGTTTTGAGGAGATTGACATAGAACCCTTTGTCTTCACAAAGTGTTGTGTTTCATTTCAATAACTATTCTGAACTTCTTAAATGTTGCTTTGTAAACACACCCCATAGTAAAATAATAATAAAACAACCTTAAACTAATACCTAAACTCATGAAAACTAAACTGAAATAAACAAGCTCACTGTGTTGATATCATCTGTTAGCACAATTCCTAATAGCTGATGTTGCACAATGTATTTTGAATTTGGTTATAATTTGCAACACAATTCAGATGAGTATAGAGTGGAGTATGAGCATTTTAGTGAAGATTTAGATAGCAGTGCACAAAACCGTACATGGCAAAATAGTGACCTATATAATTCTAAAATATATAGTTTTTTATAACAGTTTTAGATGGTACTCACTATTTGATCATTCACCTTCAGTTGAGTTGATACTCTTATACCATGTAACCAGTTATTTGTATTGTATTTATGTAATTTATGGTGCTGTCTTGACCAGGTCTGTCTTGAAAAAAAATAGTTCATACACAATGAGACTGTTACTTGGTTAAATAAAGAAAATAACAAAAATACTTAAATAGTGCGTATAGTATAGTATAGATAGTATAGTATAGTGTAGTGTAATAGTATAGTATCGTATAGTATGTATAAGCGAATATAGTATAGTATAGTGCTAGTTGTATATCTAGCATAGTTATAGTATAGTATAATATAGTATAGCATTGTGTACATTTCCTAGTATATGTATATGTCTATATAGTGTAGTCTCAGTTTCCTTTAAGATGCATCAGGATAGTGTAATGGTATACAGGACAATAAGTCCAAACTTTGGAGGGCTTGTATTTGAGGAGGAGGAATTTAAACTGGACCAGAACCAAGTGGAGGTTCTGGAGGATGTGGGTCATGGGTTCAGGTGTGGTGTGTCAGATAAGCAGAGTTTCTGAATGTGTGGGAAGTTTGTTTGGGACAAAAGAGAGGAGGAGGAGGTGCAATTGTTGACATGGATGAACTATTGCCTGTTTTTGAGATAGGGATAGAGGTGTCAATGTCCATGGTGATTGCCATGTTGTCAGAGATGTTTACGTTTAGGCTCGAGAGGTGATGTACAGGAACACCAGTGGAGCAGACCAGATTAAGGCAGTGACCAGAGGCGTGGGGATGTGAGAAGCCAATAAGGTGATGTTCCTTTGTAACAAGTTGTGAGGGCTAAGGAAGGGGATGTGATTTCTCAAGTTTTAAATGAGGTCATGAATATCTACAAGACACATCAGCACAAGGGCCGGACCCAGGTCTTTAGTGGCCCTAAACAAGATTTTGTTTGTTTCCCCAAAACATTCCTAGTGCAATCAACAAATCACACATACAGCTAATAACTGAATGAACACACACACAAAATAGACCGATCAATTCACATCAAATCTTCTTTCTTTGGGGGTTGGCAAATATAGCTACAAACTAAAACACTCTGTGAAAAGTAAATGAAGGTAGTAATCTATGTTGTTTATTTAATGTATTACATGAAAACATTTTTTGTAAGAATGAGAGAACAGAAAACAGTCACAGGCTCACGTTTCTGTTTTATCTGAATTTTTTTAATTTCAAAATGAAAATGTCTACCACATGTCCATGACACGCCTCATGCTCATGAACCTGGAGCCACTCCAGCCCATGTTCATGAAGTTCCTGTACTCTCCAGGCCTGAAGTACATCATCCTGCCTCTGTAGTTGGGCTGCTCGTACATCAGCCAGTGGCCGTCCATCACGTTGCAGGACATGCAGTTGTTCATACGGTAACGGTCCATGATGTTGTCACAGTCATCCATCATCTCATGCATCTGACCACCGAAGTTCTCCCTCTCGTAGATCCTCATCCTGTACTGGCCTCTGTACTGTTTTGGAAAAAAAGGAAAAGAAATGAATATCTGTATATCAAGTTTTGTAAGGGATGTCAACTGTAATAGGCAGATGTCTGTTTTATTACTTACCATGGGGATCATACGGCAAGACCTGATACCACTGTTCCATCCCCACATGCTCATGTAGTCAGCATAGTCGCCCCTCCTCATGAAGTACTGGTTTCCCATGTAGTTGGGACGGTCGTAGGCCATGAAGCAGCCACTCTCCACCCTGAAGGAGTGGCATCTGCTCAGGTAGGAGGAAAAGTCAGCACAGTCGCTCATGCACTCCCAGGAGCGACCCTGGAAGTTCCTGTCCTCGTAGAAGGTGACCTGAAAAATGAGAGATGCTGTAATTGACTGAAGAAGCACTGACATCATTTGATGCTGTAAATCTGCAGAATATTCTCTATAAATAACAGTCATGAAATTTGTAATTTGTATTCAAAATTACAAGCTTACCCTGCCCATGCTCATTTCAGTAGTGGTCATACTTGTGCTTGGGGTGAGCTGCTGCTGTTGCTACTGCTGTCCTGTTTGGTGTAACCCCTGCTTTTATACCTGACCAGACCCTACAGAGTCAGTGGGCACCCATTGTTAAAACCCCTATGTGATGGAGAAGCTTCTTCACTGACAGCATATACACACACACAGACTCACATACCAATATTCTGTTTCTCACTAAACAGTTAATAAAAATCACACACATCTCTCCTCACCTCTTTCCGTTACCATTTAGTAGCGCCACCAAGGGTGCACACTTGGTAGATCTTTAATCTATTAAAACTTCTGCATACATTTACACAGATTATTCTCTTACCCTTTGTGTGGTTGAAATTCACCTCGCCACACAGAGTCACCCTGTCATCTTGAATTTGGCATTCAGTTGACAAAACAGGGGCATAACTATTATCTGTCAATAAATGTCATGATAATGCGTGCTATTATTGGTCATGTGACTGACAAAACTATGTTTATAATTTTATTTTGTGCTAACACAAATGTGTTTCCATTAAAAGTAAAAGGTGAAAAAATATAGATAATCTTTTGAGTATATTATAATATTTGTGTTAAAGGAGTAGCAAACTATAAATGTTACGAAAAAGGACATTTAATTTATAGAAATATTAGGCCTGGTTGGTGGGCTAAGGGTACAAAAGGCGCTGCCTGGGTCCTAGTGAAATGACCCTAGAGTGGTTATGGCGGGGGAAGCACCTGTTAAACTTTGAAGTGAGATCCAGATAGAGATGGATTGTTTCGTTTTGACTTGAATTTGAGTTATTGAAAAAACTACTTTTGTGTGGACTTGTATATAGAGTACTTTGTATATTTATGTTTATATATAGTATATGCTTTGGGTTTGTAAATATTTGCGATGTCCATGGTGATGTATAGTGACACCAGTGGAGCACCTGAGAACCAGTTTCAGGTGAGATTCCTTTGTAATGAGTTGTAAAGGTTAAAAAAAAAAAACAGAGTGAAGCAGTTTGTACCAAGTTGTAGGTGGGACGAGTTGCTGTTTGTAGATGGAGTTGAGGAAGCTAGTCAGCCGGGAGTCAGGAAAAGCCAGAGACAACAAAGGCAAAACAGAGTGAAGAGAATAGAGATATTGGAGCCAATGCCAGACCTTGATATTTCTGAGGCGGAGTTTATTCCCTCTAGTGTGACTTCAGTTACAGCGGCAGGACCCTTCCCTATAGTGCCTCTTTGATAAAATTGTTTGTGATTCGACCCAAGTTACAGAAAAAGGCTATGAAGGTTTTTTTCTAAAGGGAGAGCAGTTTTTGTCTTTGCAGTAAGTGACCATCTAGTTCAGGAGTCGGCAATCTATGGCTCATGAGCCAGATGTGGCTCTTTTGAAGACTACACAGATCGAGGTGAAAGTAAGCCGATACAGTCCGGTACTTGCGTACCACTAAACATTCAGTGGCGGTACGCAGTACCAGGAAGATGGGAGAGAGCGGCTGCCTGCTATGAAGCCCTCATTCAGAACCAGTCACGGCCGCACTCTGGTCAGAAAATAGATCCTCTAGCAATATGCAGTCTTGAAAACTACTTTGTCTGTTTAAACTTCCTTTTAACTCATTCCAAATTGTTTCTGAACTGTCCGTGCTGTGTTTTAGTCCATGCTGGACAGAGCCTTGGCCGGCCATCTCCCTCTCTCCCCCTCCTTCTCAGAGAGAGCCCGATGCTTTCCTCTGCGCCCAGTCTTCGAAACATGTACCACACGTTTAATGTCTTTACGTTTGTTGCAAATGCCCCAATGAAAATCAAGTAGGGAGGAGTAAACAGTTGTGTTTCATGTTATTTGTTCAATTTAACTATAGAACAGCTCGGAAAAGAAACAGCTTATGAACTAACTACCGGAAAGTTCACTCAGCAGATACGGACCCACGAGCGGTTGCTATGGTGATCGGTGCACGTCGGCAGGGCTAGTTTTAGCATATGGAGCAATGTGGGCCTTGATCCCCGGCGGCAGAACTACGTGGAGGGCGCACGAACCGCTTACTCAGAGTTAGCCAGAGCGGGCCACCCCCCTCCCGGGGGTGGGGGGTGTTTGCCCAGGGCGCAAATGATTACACAGAACCGGCGCTGATGATCGGAACCATGCAGCAACCAGAAGTATGTTATAGTTATTATTGTTAGCTTCAGTATATACAACGTTATTAAAAAGAGATCATTGCAATGCGAGACTTATTATACTCGTGAATTCCTGTCTGACGTAAAAATGCACGCATTTATTTTGTATTCTTTGGGAAAAAATGCGTATGATGTGCTCTCACAAAATACATTTAAGATGTGGCTTTCATGGCTCTCTCAGCCAAAAAGGTTCCCGACCCCCTTCTGACCTCATTCAGCATGATATTCGGCTTCTGTTACCCACACCAAAACCTATCTGCAGAGTACGAGCAAAGCTCATACCAGCACTGGAGCAAATGTTGACCATGGGGGTTATAGAGGTTTGAAATGCTTGAGCTAGCGATGGCTTATTCTGTCGTCTTTTTCTAGCAAAAGTTACATTCCACAGGCAGTGTCTGTAGCTTGCCCAGTTGTAGTTCAGGAAAAAATCCACTTCAGAAACGTTTTTGTAATAAAGAAAAAATATAAATTTCTCTGTTTTATTACTTAGTTTCAAAGTTAAGGTTTCACTGAGATACAAATCAATGTGGCTGGCTAACACACTTGTTGGAACTAAGAGAGGAAAAAGGAGCAGGTAAGAAAACCGTTAGCTTCCACCGCTCTCTAGCACTGACTGCTCGGTCACAAAAAAACAAAAACAAAGGGGAAGTACACCTTTTTAT
>JAFMOB010000374.1:0-74820 GCA_018985215.1 Larimichthys polyactis | reverse complement strand
ACTCCTTCCTGGGAGAAGCTGAGTTGATATTGGGATTAGGGTTGGCATCCTTTAACTTTTCTCTCTCCTGACCTGTATGTGTCCCATCTCCATCAATGGAGGCCTGTGTTGTGTCATTCAGTCATCATTCACTTAGCCTCACTTGCTGATGAGGAAACCTCCCATCCATCGTAACTTACAGGCGAACCAGCGCCGCAGAGGGCAGAAGTATTCAAAGTGAAACTGCTGGAATTCTGGTGTCTTGCGGATGTCTCTCAGGAAGGCAATGTCAAGGTCTGATTCTGTCAGCATGATGAGAAGCAGCAGCAGGGCGAACAGCAGTCCGATGGTAACCAGGAACAAACGTAACACACTCAGGATGAACTTGTTCAGCTCCTCTACGTCGCTCTGTGGTGACGGCCTGCTCCTGACCATACGCACTGCTCTCCTGCCAGAAGCGAAATCCGCCGCCTGCCCCTCCTTCGATGCACCTGCCCCTGACTCCTTCTCCTCATCGATGCTGCAGGGAGCACCGTTGAGGTGACGAGCCAAAGGCATCTCCATCCCGTGCTCGGCCACAGGCGTAGGCAGCACGCTATCTGAGGGGCTGTAGGCCTCATCGGAGATGACTGCTGACGTGCTTGCCTCGCTGCCATCCACCATATGGCCCCGAGAGGACATGAAGGAGTCGCCATGGGAGACCGAGCGCACAGGCGTGGAGTGGGCGCTGTCTCGAAGGGACTCCAGACCTGACAACACACAGCAGAGGAAGGCACTTCATAAGGGAGATATATTTAATAACTGTGAGATATTACTGCAACACGTTGACATTTAAATAAAGATTCTGACGTGACTTTCTTTGGACCTTATAAGACTCATGAGAAATGTAGGATTCATGTCACGTTTTGTCTTAAAGCTTCTTTCTCTATGCAAATTATTCTGTGAACTACTAAATAAATAACATGTGAGAAAAAGAGTATTTAAAGAAAACTCTACATTAAACACAATCCAGACTCTGAACTTAACACTAATTTATCATTTTTTGGGAGGCAGCCAAGCTGGGAATAAATCTGTTCATATTCTCTCCAACCTCACACATGCAGTTGGAAACCACACAGCACCAGACAATACTGTATCTATAGCAATGCACTGTTTGTGTTATGACTGTGAAAAATACAGGATCTAAAGTAATATTTGATGAAGAGACCTCCAAAACGTGTGTGTGTGTATGTGTGTGTGTGTTAGTGTTTGTTGCTCTTTCCTGTTAGGCTAGTAAAAAAAACAAAAGAGCTCCACTTTGAATTGATCCACTCTGACAACGTCAGACTGTCAAATCACATTTAACTTATGAGACCCAGTCATGCAATTTAAATAAGATCTACATTATTTTAAAGCACAGTCAAAATTGAATAAAAAAAAAAAAGCTTTTACATTTTTGGTGGCATCAACCACATTAGACTGAAATAGTGCAGATAAGTGCAATTTGACAGATAATTAAAATGTCACAGATGAAAACATTCTCTTTCAATTTTTTCTGTATTATTGCTTGAGCGAATTTACCACAGCACTTATACTTATAATTAGTTTCCTTCTGTGCAAATCAAACTTCATCACAGATGGCGTCAGTATTTTCCATTGTTATCTGTTCTGTAAACTCATGAGAAGCGAAAAAAGGAGCTTATTATTGTGTCCAAAAGTGTTAATGTGTGACTGCAGAACCTGTCTGTGTTTTTAAACAGTTTGAAGATGAGGTTTAAGGTAAAATTATGTTCTGCCTCTTTGATTTTGAGCCCGGCTTGCTTAACTGTCAGAATATTCAAGTACATTGTTGAACACTGTGCAAAAAATAATTATTCTGACGTGGCCTGTAGGAAAGGTTGATTTTAGGTTGTTTTTAATGGTCAGCTTGTCACTGGTCCTCTGCTCTCGTCATGTAATCTATGTCAAATAGAAATACTCCCAATGGCAACTCTGAACCTTAAAGTAAACATGAAACATGAGAACAACTTCCTCTAAGAACCATCAGCTCACCCTTGCCCCTAATGCCTCTGGAAGCGAAGAACAGGACTGCATTACACTTCAATAACACAGTATTAGACAACTAGAAAAATTTCTAAAGAAATTTTGAGTGTGCCTGACTCTGGCCCCGTCGTCCCCATGCATTATTACTGACACTGCTCAGCAAATTCAGTATTAGCAGTTAGCATGTTAACATTAGCATGTTAGCATTAGCATGTTAGCATTAGCATGTTAGCATTAGCATTTTAACGCTGGCATGTTAACACTGATACGCTAGCAGTTAGCATTAGCATGTTAGCATTAGCATGTTGGCAATTAGCATTTTAGCATTAGCATGTTAACAGTGATACGCTAGCAGTTAACATTAGCATGTTATTATTAGCATGTTAGCATTAGCATTTTAGCATTAGCATGTTAACATTAGCATGTTAACACTGATACGCTAGCAGTTAACATTAGCATGTTAGCATTAGCATGTTAGCATTAGCTTGTTAACATTAGCATGTTAGCATTAGCATGTTGGCAATTAGCATTTTAGCATTAGCATGTTAACACTGATACGCTAGCAGTTAACATTAGCATGTTAGCATTAGCATGTTAGCATTAGCATGTTAGCATTAGCATTTTAGCATTAGCATGTTAACATTAGCATGTTAACATTGATACGCTAGCAGTTAGCATTAGCATGTTAGCATTAGCATGTTAGCATTAGCATGTTAGCATTAGCATGTTAACGGTGATGCGCTAGCAGTTAGCATTAGCATGTTAACATTAGCATGTTAGCATTAGCATGTTAGCATTAGCGTGTTAGCATTAGCATGATAACGCTGATGCGCTAGCAGTTAGCATTAGCGTGTTAACATTAACATGTTAGTAATCAAGATGTATTCAATTCCTAGTGGCTAATGTTAATTAGCACAAATTTTAGCATTGGTCGCTAATGTTAGCAAATGTTTGCAAATAGCATGTCTTTACAGCTTGCGCTAACGCTCTGCTGTCTCTGTCTGCCATTTTACACAGACAGGTTCAAATTAAGTGCTAAGAACTACTAAAATGGCCGCCGCTCAGGTTCTGCTGGCCCCTCCCCCCTCTCCTCCTAGGAATTAAATACATGTGTGCTTGTTCTGTCTGTGTGTGTGTGTGTCTGCCTGTCTGTCTATGTGTTTGTGTTTGTGAGAGATGCATGCTTGATGTTGCCAAGCAACCAGGGTGAGCTGCAGGTCAGAGTAATTAGTCACAGGTGCTGCATGCAGCCTCTGTCCCACTGAGATGCACAGTATATGTCTGAATGATCCCCCTCGAAGGTGGCCAAAAAAAACCTACAATCAAACCAAAATCTGAAATGACCGGGAGAATGCTCGTCTTGTGTATAATGTCTGTGCCAAGTTTCAGGCGGAAATTGTAAAAACTTTGGCCGTAGGACTTAGAGAAAGCACAATTGCTCCCTGCGTCTTCTAGAAAATTCTCGGCTCAAATTAACATGGAAGTCTATGAGGCTGTGGAGGGAGGTACTCGATCAATTAGCCTGTATGGAGCCAAAACTATATAGGAGACAGCTTTAACAGTGTTATCACTGCGATCACCTCGAATTTTCCTACATTTAAGGGGATAATCGTGTCTGTAGTGGGGCATTTGCGGCCACAGTCGCAGTTTACAAATTTATTTTTCGACGACTTTTTCTCTCCCCCTCCACTCTAGCGATGACATCACGCACTCTAGGTCTGGAGAGTTCTCCCAATACACATCCATTCATTTTTTGGCTTCGTTTTTCTGGATTTTTGGCAAAACCGTTTGCCGAAACTCTTAGAAAAGTCTTAGCCATCGATTCCCGGCCGAGCCGGTCGTTTTGATACCCGTTTTGTGTATGTGCGACAAAAACTCTGGGAGGAGAAGCGAGCCGAAAAAAACACGGAAGAAACGGAAGACGAATAATAATAATAAGAACTAGAAAAATTTCTAAAGAAATTTTGAGTGTGCCTGACTCTGGCCCCGTCGTCCCCATGCATTATTACTGACACTGCTCAGCAAATTCAGTATTAGCAGTTAGCATGTTAGCATTAGCATGTTAGGATTAGCATGTTAGCATTAGCATGTTAACGCTGGCATGTTAACACTGATACGCTAGCAGTTAGCATTAGCATGTTAGCATTAGCATGTTGGCATTAGCATGTTGGCATTAGCATGTTAACACTGATACGCTAGCAGTTAACATTAGCATGTTAGCATTAGCATGTTAGCATTAGCATTTTAGCATTAGCATGTTAGCATTAGCATGTTAACACTGATACTAGCAGTTAGCATTAGCAGCATTAGCATGTTAGCATTAGCATGTTAGCATTAGCATGTTAACGGTGATGCGCTAGCAGTTAGCATTAGCATGTTAACATTAGCATGTTAGCATTAGCATGTTAGCATTAGCATGTTAACATTAGCATGATAACGCTGATGCGCTAGCAGTTAACATTAGCATGTTAGCATTAGCATTTTAGCATTAGCATGTTAACATTAGCATGTTAACACTGATACGCTAGCAGTTAGCATTAGCATGTTAGCATTAGCATGTTAACGGTGATGCGCTAGCAGTTAGCATTAGCATGTTAACATTAGCATGTTAACATTAGCATGTTAGCATTAGCATGATAACGCTGATGCGCTAGCAGTTGACATTAGCGTGTTAACATTAACATGTTAGTAATCAAGATGTATTTAATTCCTAGTGGCTAATGTTAATTAGCACAAATTTTAGCATTGGTCGCTAATGTTAGCAAATGTTTGCAAATAGCATGTCTTTACAGCTTGCGCTAACGCTCTGCTGTCTCTGTCTGCCATTTTACACAGACAGGTTCAAATTAAGTGCCAAGAACTACTAAAATGGCCGCCGCTCAGGTTCTGCTGGCCCCTCCCCCCTCTCCTCCTAGGAATTAAATACATGTGTGCTTGTTCTGTGTGTGTGTGTGTCTGCCTGTCTGTCTATGTGTTTGTGTTTGTGAGAGATCCATGCTTGATGTTGCCAAGCAACCAGGGTGAGCTGCAGGTCAGAGTAATTAGTCACAGGTGCTGCATGCAGCCTCTGTCCCACTGAGATGCACAGTATATGTCTGAATGATCCCCCTCGAAGGTGGCCAAAAAAACCTACAATCAAACCAAAATCTGAAATGACCAGAAGAATGCTCGTCTTGTGTATAATGTCTGTGCCAAGTTTCAGGCGGAAATTGTATAAACTTTGGCCGTAGGACTTAGAGAAAGCACAATTGCTCCCTGCGTCTTCTAGAAAATTCTCGGCTCAAAATAACATGGGAGTATATGAGGCTGTTGGCGGGAGTAGTCGATCAATTAGGGCGTCAGGAGCCAAAACTATATGTCTGACAGCTTTGGCAGGCGAATGTGAGTGATTAAAACAAATTTTCCTACGTTTCGATGTATGAATCGTGTCTGTAGTGGGGCATTTGAGGCCAGGGTAGTGAAATCCGTTTTATTTTTTCACTGATCGCTCTCTCCCCTCTCCACTCTAGCGATGACATCACGCACTCTAGCTCTGGAGAGTTCTCGCAATACACACCAATTCATTTTTTGGCTTCGTTTTTCTGGATTTTTGGCAAAACCGTTTGCCGAAACTCTTAGAAAAGACATAGCACACGATTCCCGGCCGAGCCGCTCGTTTGATACCCGTTTTGTGTATGTGCGACAAAAACTCTGGGAGGAGTAGCGAGCCAAAATAAACACGGAAGAAACGGAAGAGGAATAACTAGAAAAATTTCTAAAGAAATTTTGAGTGTGCCTGACTCTGGCCCCGTCGTCCCCATGCATTATTACTGACACTGCTCAGCAAATTCAGTATTAGCAGTTAGCATGTTAACATTAGCATGTTAGCATTAGCATGTTAGCATTAGCATGTTAGCATTAGCATGTTAACGCTGGCATGTTAACACTGATACGCTAGCAGTTAGCATTAGCATGTTAGCATTAGCATGTTAGCATTAGCATGTTGGCAATTAGCATTTTAGCATTAGCATGTTAACAGTGATACGCTAGCAGTTAACATTAGCATGTTAGCATTAGCATGTTAGCATTAGCATTTTAGCATTAGCATGTTAGCATTAGCATGTTAACAGTGATACGCTAGCAGTTAGCATTAGCATGTTAGCATTAGCATGTTAGCATTAGCTTGTTAGCATTAGCATGTTAGCATTAGCATGTTGGCAATTAGCATTTTAGCATTAGCATGTTAACAGATACGCTAGCAGTTAACATTAGCATGTTAGCATTAGCATGTTAGCATTAGCATTTTAGCATTAGCATGTTAGCATTAGCATGTTAACATTGATACGCTAGCAGTTAACATTAGCATGTTAGCATTAGCATGTTAGCATTAGCATGTTAGCATTAGCATGTTAACGGTGATGCGCTAGCAGTTAGCATTAGCATGTTAACATTAGCATGTTAGCATTAGCATGTTAGCATTAGCGTGTTAACATTAGCATGATAACGCTGATGCGCTAGCAGTTAGCATTAGCGTGTTAACATTAACATGTTAGTAATCAAGATGTATTTAATTCCTAGTGGCTAATGTTAATTAGCACAAATTTTAGCATTGGTCGCTAATGTTAGCAAATGTTTGCAAATAGCATGTCTTTACAGCTTGCGCTAACGCTCTGCTGTCTCTGTCTGCCATTTTACACAGACAGGTTCAAATTAAGTGCCAAGAACTACTAAAATGGCCGCCGCTCAGGTTCTGCTGGCCCCTCCCCCCTCTCCTCCTAGGAATTAAATACATGTGTGCTTGTTCTGTGTGTGTGTTGTGTGTGTGTGTCTGCCTGTCTGTCTATGTGTTTGTGTTTGTGAGAGATGCATGCTTGATGTTGCCAAGCAACCAGGGTGAGCTGCAGGTCAGAGTAATTAGTCACAGGTGCTGCATGCAGCCTCTGTCCCACTGAGATGCACAGTATATGTCTGAATGATCCCCCTCGAAGGTGGCCAAAAAAAACCTACAATCAAACCAAAATCTGAAATGACCAGAAGAATGCTCGTCTTGTGTATAATGTCTGTGCCAAGTTTCAGGCGGAAATTGTATAAACTTTGGCCGTAGGACTCAGAGAAAGCACAATTGCTCCCTGCGTCTTCTAGAAAATTCTCGGCTCAAAATAACATGGGAGTATATGAGGCTGTTGGCGGGAGTAGTCGATCAATTAGGCCTGTACGGAGCCAAAACTATATGTCTGACAGCTTTGGCAGGCGAATTTGAGTGATTAAAACAAATTTTCCTACGTTTCGATGTATGAATCGTGTCTGTAGTGGGGCATTTGAGGCCAGGGTAGTGAAATCCGTTTTATTTTTTCACTGATTGCTCTCTCCCCTCTCCACTCTAGCGATGACATCACGCACTCTAGGTCTGGAGAGTTCTCGCAATACACACCCATTCATTTTTTGGCTTCGTTCTTCTGGATTTTTGGCAAAACCGTTTGCCGAAACTCTTAGAAAAGACATAGCACACGATTCCCGGCCGAGCCGCTCGTTTTGATACCCGTTTTGTGTATGTGCGACAAAAACTCTGGGAGGAGTAGCGAACCGAAAAAAGGGCGTAAGATTAATAATAATAACTAGAAAAATTTCTAAAGAAATTTTGAGTGTGCGTGACTCTGGCCCCGTCGTCCCCATGCATTATTACTGACACTGCTCAAAATTCAGTATTAGCAGTTAGCATGTTAACATGCAGTTAGCATTAGCATGTTAACGCTGGCATGTTAACACTGATACGCTAGCAGTTAGCATTAGCATGTTAGCATTAGCATGTTAGCATTAGCGGTTAGCATTAGCATGTTAGCATTAGCATGTTGGCATTACCATGTTACATTAGCATTAAAACTGATACGCTAGCAGTTAGCATTAGCATGTTAACATTAGCGTTAGCATTAGCATGTTAGCATTAGCATGTGAACGTGATGCGCTAGCAGTTAGCATTACATTTAGCATTAGCATGTTAACATTAGCATGTTAGCATTAGCATGTTACATTAGCATGTTAACGCTGATGCGCTAGCAGTTAACATTAGCATGTTAGCATTAGCATGTTAACATTAGCATGTTAGCATTACAATGTTAACATTAGCATGTTAGCATTAGCATGTTAAACGCTGGCATGTTAACACTGATACGCTAGCAGTTAGCATTAGCATGCTAGCATTAGCAGTTAGCATTACCAATGTTAGCATTAGCTTGTTAGCATTAGCATGTTAGCATTAGCATGTTGGCAATTAGCATTTTAGCATTAGCATGTAAACACTGATACGCTAGCAGTTAACATTAGCATGTTAGCATTAGCATGTTAGCATTAGCATTTTAGCATTAGCATGTTAGCATTAGCATGTTAACATTGATACGCTAGCAGTTAGCATTAGCATGTTAGCATTAGCATTTTAGCATTAGCATGTTAGCATTAGCATGTTAGCATTAGCATGTTAACGGTGATGCGCTAGCAGTTAGCATTAGCATGTTAGCATTAGCATGTTAGCATTAGCGTGTTAACATTAACATGTTAGTAATCAAGATGTATTTAATTCCTAGTGGCTAATGTTAATTAGCACAAATTTTAACATTGGTCGCTAATGTTAGCAAATGTTTGCAAATAGCATGTCTTTACAGCTTGCGCTAACGCTCTGCTGTCTCTGTCTGCCATTTTACACAGACAGGTTCAAATTAAGTGCCAAGAACTACTAAAATGGCCGCCGCTCAGGTTCTGCTGGCCCCTCCCCCCTCTCCTCCTAGGAATTAAATACATGTGTGCTTGTTCTGTGTGTGTGTGTGTGTCTGCCTGTCTGTCTATGTGTTTGTGTTGTGAGAGATCCATGCTTGATGTTGCCAAGCAACCAGGGTGAGCTGCAGGTCAGAGTAATTAGTCACAGGTGCTGCATGCAGCCTCTGTCCCACTGAGATGCACAGTATATGTCTGAATGATCCCCCTCGAAGGTGGCCAAAAAAAACCTACAATCAAACCAAAATCTGAAATGACCAGAAGAATGCTCGTCTTGTGTATAATGTCTGTGCCAAGTTTCAGGCGGAAATTGTATAAACTTTGGCCGTAGGACTTAGAGAAAGCACAATTGCTCCCTGCGTCTTCTAGAAAATTCTCGGCTCAAAATAACATGGAAGTCTATGAGGCTGTTGGCGGGAGTAGTCGATCAATTAGCCTGTATGGAGCCAAAACTATATAGGAGACAGCTTTAACAGTGTTATCACTGCGATCACCTCGAATTTTCCTACATTTAAGGGGATAATCGTGTCTGTAGTTGGGCATTTGCGGCCACAGTCGCAGTTTACAAATTTATTTTTCGACGACTTTTTCTCTCCCCCTCCACTCTAGCGATGACATCACGCACTCTAGGTCTGGAGAGTTCTCGCAATACACACCAATTCATTTTTTTGGCTTCGTTTTTCTGGATTTTTGGCAAAACCGTTTGCCGAAACCCTTAGAAAAGACATAGCACACATGTCCCGGCCGAGCCGCTCGTTTCGATACCCGTTTTGTGTATGTGCGACAAAAACTCTGGGAGGAGTAGCGAACCAAAAAAGGGCGTAAGAATAATAATAAGAACTAGAAAAATTTCTAAAGAAATTTTGAGTGTGCGTGACTCTGGCCCCGTCGTCCCCATGCATTATTACTGACACTGCTCAGCAAATTCAGTATTAGCAGTTAGCATGTTAGCATTAGCATGTTAGCATTAGCATGTTAGCATTAGCATGTTAGCATTAGCATTTTAACGCTGGCATGTTAACACTGATACGCTAGCAGTTAGCATTAGCATGTTAGCATTAGCATGTTAGCAATTAGCATTTTAGCATTAGCATGTTAGCATTAGCATGTTAGCATTAGCATTTTAGCATTAGCATGTTAGCATTAGCATGTTAACATTGATACGCTAGCAGTTAACATTAGCATGTTAGCATTAGCATGTTAGCATTAGCATGTTAGCATTAGCATGTTAACGGTGATGCGCTAGCAGTTAGCATTAGCATGTTAACATTAGCATGTTAGCATTAGCATGTTAGCATTAGCGTGTTAGCATTAGCATGATAACGTTGATGCGCTAGCAGTTAGCATTAGCGTGTTAACATTAACATGTTAGTAATCAAGATGTATTTAATTCCTAGTGGCTAATGTTAATTAGCACAAATTTTAGCATTGGTCGCTAATGTTAGCAAATGTTTGCAAATAGCATGTCTTTACAGCTTGCGCTAACGCTCTGCTGTCTCTGTCTGCCATTTTACACAGACAGGTTCAAATTAAGTGCCAAGAACTACTAAAATGGCCGCCGCTCAGGTTCTGCTGGCCCCTCCCCCCTCTCCTCCTAGGAATTAAATACATGTGTGCTTGTTCTGTGTGTGTGCTTGTTCTGTGTGTGTGTGTGTCTGCCTGTCTGTCTATGTGTTTGTGTTTGTGAGAGATGCATGCTTGATGTTGCCAAGCAACCAGGGTGAGCTGCAGGTCAGAGTAATTAGTCACAGGTGCTGCATGCAGCCTCTGTCCCACTGAGATGCACAGTATATGTCTGAATGATCCCCCTCGAAGGTGGCCAAAAAAAACCTACAATCAAACCAAAATCTGAAATGACCAGAAGAATGCTCGTCTTGTGTATAATGTCTGTGCCAAGTTTCAGGCGGAAATTGTATAAACTTTGGCCGTAGGACTTAGAGAAAGCACAATTGCTCCCTGCGTCTTCTAGAAAATTCTCGGCTCAAAATAACATGGAAGTCTATGAGGCTGTTGGCGGGAGTAGTCGATCAATTAGCCTGTATGGAGCCAAAACTATATAGGAGACAGCTTTAACAGTGTTATCACTGCGATCACCTCGAATTTTCCTACATTTAAGGGGATAATCGTGTCTGTAGTTGGGCATTTGCGGCCACAGTCGCAGTTTACAAATTTATTTTTCGACGACTTTTTCTCTCCCCCTCCACTCTAGCGATGACATCACGCACTCTAGGTCTGGAGAGTTCTCGCAATACACACCAATTCATTTTTTGGCTTCGTTTTTCTGGATTTTTGGCAAAACCGTTTGCCGAAACTCTTAGAAAAGACATAGCACACATGTCCCGGCCGAGCCGCTCGTTTCGATACCCGTTTTGTGTATGTGCGACAAAAACTCTGGGAGGAGTAGCGAACCGAAAAAAGGGCGTAAGATTAATAATAATAATAATAAGAATAAGCGCGGTGGATAACATATAGTGTGCGCTTTGCACGCACACTCAATAAGCGCGGTGGATAACATATAGTGTGCGCTTTGCACGCACACTCAATAAGCGCGGTGGATAACATATAGTGTGCGCTTTGCACGCACACTCAATAAGAATAAGCGCGGTGGATAACATATAGTGTGCGCTTTGCACGCACACTCAATAACTAGAAAAATTTCTAAAGAAATTTTGAGTGTGCCTGACTCTGGCCCCGTCGTCCCCATGCATTATTACTGACACTGCTCAGCAAATTCAGTATTAGCAGGTAGCATGTTAGCATTAGCATGTTAGCATTAGCATGTTAGCATTAGCATTGTAACGCTGGCATGTTAACACTGATACGCTAGCAGTTAGCATTAGCATGTTAGCATTAGCATGTTAGCATTAGCATGTTAGCATTAGCATGTTAGCATTAGCATTTTAGCATTATCATGTAAACATGATACGCTAGCAGTTAACATTAGCATGTTAGCATTAGCATGTTAGCATTAGCATTTTAGCATTAGCATGTTAGCATTAGCATGTTAACACTGATACGCTAGCAGTTAGCATTAGCATGTGAGCATTAGCATGTTAGCATTAGCATGTTAACGGTGATGCGCTAGCAGTTAGCATTAGCATGTTAGCATTAGCATGTTAGCATTAGCGTGTCAGCATTAGCATGATAACGCTGATGCGCTAGCAGTCAGCATTAGCGTGTTAACATTAACATGTTAGTAATCAAGATGTATTCAATTCCTAGTGGCTAATGTTAATTAGCACAAATTTTAGCATTGGTCGCTAATGTTAGCAAATGTTTGCAAATAGCATGTCTTTACAGCTTGCGCTAACGCTCTGCTGTCTCTGTCTGCCATTTTACACAGACAGGTTCAAATTAAGTGCCAAGAACTACTGAAATGGCCGCCGCTCAGGTTCTGCTGGCCCCTCCCCCCTCTCCTCCTAGGAATTAAATACATGTGTGCTTGTTCTGTGTGTGTGTGTGTGTGTGTGTGTCTGCCTGTCTGTCTATGTGTTTGTGTTTGTGAGAGATCCATGCTTGATGTTGCCAAGCAACCAGGGTGAGCTGCAGGTCAGAGTAATTAGTCACAGGTGCTGCATGCAGCCTCTGTCCCACTGAGATGCACAGTATATGTCTATTCAGACATATACTGTGCATCTCAGTGGGACAGAGGCTGCATGCAGGCTGCATGCAGATCATTCGATCCCCCTCGAAGGTGGCCAAAAAAAACCTACAATCAAACCAAAATCTGAAATGACCAGAAGAATGCTCGTCTTGTGTATAATGTCTGTGCCAAGTTTCAGGCGGAAATTGTATAAACTTTGGCCATAGGACTTAGAGAAAGCACAATTGCTCCCTGCGTCTTCTAGAAAATTCTCGGCTCAAAATAACATGGAAGTCTATGAGGCTGTGGAGGGAGGTACTCGATCAATTAGCCTGTATGGAGCCAAAACTATATAGGAGACAGCTTTAACAGTGTTATCAGTGCGATCACCTCGAATTTTCCTACATTTAAGGGGATAATCGTGTCTGTAGTGGGGCATTTGCGGCCACAGTCGCAGTTTACAAATTTATTTTTCGACGACTTTTTCTCTCCCCCTCCACTCTAGCGATGACATCACGCACTCTAGGTCTGGAGAGTTCTCGCAATACACACCAATTCATTTTTTTGGCTTCGTTTTTCTGGATTTTTGGCAAAACCGTTTGCCGAAACTCTTAGAAAAGACATAGCACACATGTCCCGGCCGAGCCGCTCGTTCCGATACCCGTTTTGTGTATGTGCGACAAAAACTCTGGGAGGAGTAGCGAACCAAAAAACGGGCGTAAGAATAATAATAATAAGAAGAATAAGCGCGGTGGATAACATATAGTGTGCGCTTTCAGGCACACTCAATAATAATAATAAGAATAAGCGCGGTGGATAACATATAGTGTGCGCTTTCAGGCACACTCAATAATAATAATAATAAAGATGTAGGATAACAATAGTGTGGGAGCCCTTCAGGCACCCACACCAATAACTAGAAAACTGCATTTCCTGCGGAAAGTGCGGTGTGGGTGCCCTCTGCTGCCGCCGGCCCCAGAGGCCCACCTGCTGACCTTTTCCTGCATGTCTTTTCCCTGTCTCTTTCACTCTCTCTCTCCCTCACATTCCTGTCGCTCTTCAGCTGTCTCTATACTATAAAGCTTGAAAAGGCCATAAGGGATATATCTTAAAATTGTTGAAATTGGTTGAAAAGAGTAGAATAGTATGAAGTGATACAATGTTGTGTAACACTGTAGAAAGTCAGATGAAAAGGTAGAATTGTAAAGAGTAATATTAATAGTACAAGATCTTGGTGAACTGTGTAGTTTGACTGAACTCTGTAGTAGAAGGAGAGGTAGTTTAAATTGTAGGTCTGTATATAGATTTGAAGTTTGTATAATGTATTTGAAATGGTAAAATATTTGTAGAAAAAGTTTAATAATTTGTAGAATATTAATAGTAGAATTTAGTAAAATAATAGTACAAGATCTTGGTAAACTGTGTAGTTTAACTGAGGTCTGTAGTAAAGGAGAAGTAGTTTAAAGTGTAGAAGGATTGTAGAGACTGTCCTGAGACTGTCCTGAGACTCACCTGTCCAGGTGTGCAGCTCAGCCTGTATTGAACGTAGATCAGCAGATATTTATTGTTTGAACACCATGATGTCGATCTGTTTACTGAGCGTCTGTTCAGTGTCTCTGTGTGTGCGTGCGTGTGTCTGTGTGTGTGTCTGTCTGTGTGTCTGTGTTACTGTGTGTGTGTGTGTGTGTGTGTGTGTGCATGTTTGTGTCTGTAGAAATGTTCTAAATGAGTTGAATCTAAAAAAATGTGTGTGTGTGTGTGTGTGTGCATGCTTGTGTCTGTAGAAATGTTCTAAATGAGTTGAATCAAAAAAAATGTTGAATAAAAGTGTAATAGTACAAGATCCTGTTGAAATGTGTAGTTTGAATTAAGTCTGTAGTAGAAGGAGAGGTAGTTTAAATTGTAGGTCTGTATATAGATTTGAAGTTTGTATAATGTATTTGAAATGGTAAAATATTTGTAGAAAAAGTTTAATAATTTGTAGAATATTAATAGTAGAATTTAATAAAATAATAGTACAAGATCTTGGTGAACTGTGTAGTTTAACTGAGGTCTGTAGTAAAGGAGAAGTATTTTAAAGTGTAGAAGGATTGTAGAGAAAATTTGAAATTTGACTAAAAACCTGCTCAAATTTGAGCCTTGATAGTTTAAAAACGGTAAAAGATTTTGAAAAAAGTTAAATACGAGTTTAATAATTGAAGAATTTGTGTACAATTTAAATTTGAATGAACTCTGTAGTAGTAGTAGAACTTGTTGAAATTGTAGAATGTTTGTAGAAGTTTTGTAGAATGATTTGAAGTTTGTGTAATGCATTTTAAATAGGAAAATATTTGCAGAAAAAGTTGAATAATTTGTAGAATATTAATAGTAGAATTGAGAAAAGTAATAGCAGCAGTGGCATGAATGAGCTGAATCTAGTGGTATAATTTTTATTTTTGTGGGACAAAATTTGTAGGAGTAGTAGCGGGACAAAAAAACGTACGGAAGAAGAAAAATAACTAGAAAACTGCATTTCCTGCGGAAAGTGCGGTGTGGGTGCCCTCTGCTGCCGCCGGCCCCAGAGGCCCACCTGCTGACCTTTTTCTGCATGTCTTTTTCCTGTCTCTTTCACTCTCTCTCTCCTCACATTCCTGTCGCTCTTCAGCTGTCTCTATACTATAAAGCTTGAAAAGGCCATAAGGGATATATCTTAAAATGTTGAAATTGGTTGAAAAGAGTAGAATAGTATGAAGTGATACAATGTTGTGTAACACTGTAGAAAGTCAGATGAAAAGGTAGAATTGTAGAGAGTAATAGTAATAGTACAAGATCTTGGTGAACTGTGTAGTTTGACTGAACTCTGTAGTAGAAGGAGAGGTAGTTTAAATTGTAGGTCTGTATATAGATTTGAAGTTTGTATAATGTATTTGAAATGGTAAAATATTTGTAGAAAAAGTTTAATAATTTGTAGAATATTAATAGTAGAATTTAGAAATAATTAAAATAATAGTACAAGATCTTGGTGAACTGTGTAGTTTAACTGAGGTCTGTAGTAAAGGAGAAGTAGTTTAAAGTGTAGAAGGATTGTAGAGACTGTCCTGAGACTCACCTGTCCAGGTGTGAAGCTCAGCCTGTATTGAACGTAGATCAGCAGATTTTTATTGTTTGAACACGATGATGTCGATCTGTTTACTGAGAGTCTGTTCAGTGTCTCTGTGAGTGCGTGCGTGTGTCTGTGTGTGTGTCTGTGTGTGTGTCTGTGTTACTGTGTGTGTGTGTGTGTGTGTGTGTGTGCATGTTTGTGTCTGTAGAAATGTTCTAAATGAGTTGAATCTAAAAAAAAAAGTTGAATAAAAGTGTAATAGTACAAGATCCTGTTGAAATGTGTTGAATTAGTGCCAAGAACTACTAAAATGGCTGCCCCTCGGCTTCTAGTGGCCCCTCCCCCCTCTCTTCCTTCAAGCGGCCTGAGGTTGCCAAGCAACCAGGACCAACTGTAATCAGGGGAGAAGTTTGCACCTGTTAGAATGTCAGTTAGAGACTGAGAGAAAATGCTGAGACCTCCTCTCGAAAAGGAAGGACTTCTGACCAAAACCGTATTTCCAATCATTGAACCGGCTTAACCTGAGGCACGATGAGACCTTCCTGTCCGTTTTACATATTCGTTTTGTGTCGATAAATGAAGAAATGTGCCCTCAGGAGCAAGAGAGAGAAACGTTACTTCTGCCTTTCTCCAGGAAATTTCTCCCCTTTTATAACATGGGAGTCTATGAGGCTGTTGGTGGGAGTAGTCGATCATAGAGCCCGTCAGGAGCCAAAACTATATGTCTGACAGCTTTGGCAGGCGAATGTGAGTGATACAACAAATTTTTGCTACGTTTCTATGTAGAAATCGTGTCTGTAGTGGGGCATTTGAGGCCACGGTAGTCAAATCCGTTTTTTTTTTTCACAGATTTTTCTCCCTGCTCCTCACTCTAGCTGATGATGTCATCCACTCTAGCACAAACATTCCGCCACATACACACCCATTATAAACCCAGAAATTTGACTAAAAACCTGCTCAACTTTGAGCCTTGATAGTTTAAAAACGGTAAAAGATTTTGAAAAAAGTTAAATACGGGTTTAATAATTGAAGAATTTGTGTACAGTTTGAAATTTGAATGAAGTCTGTAGTAGTAGTAGAACTTGTTGAAATTGTAGAATGTTTGTAGAAGTTTTGTAGAATGATTTGAAGTTTGTGTAATGAAATTAAATAGGAAAATATTTGCAGAAAAAGTTGAATAATTTGTAGAATATTAATAGTAGAATTGAGAAAAGTAATAGCAGCTGTGGCATGAATGAGCTGAATCTAGTGGTATAATTTTTATTTTTGTGGGACAAAATTTGTATGAGTAGTAGCGGGACAAAAAACGTACGGAAGAAAAATAATAACTAGAAAAATTTCTAAAGAAATTTTGAGTGTGCGTGACTCTGGCCCCGTCGTCCCCATGCATTATTACTGACATTGCTCAGCAAATTCAGTACTAGAAAAGAAATTTTGAGAGTGACGAGTGGGCTGTTGCTGGGGGTCTGTATTCAAAAAGCACACCTCAAACAGTCATTTTTAACATGTTTATTTAGACACAGGAGCAGCTAGCGCTTACGTGCTAGCAATTAACATTAGCATTTTTAGCTAGCAGTTAGCATTAGCATGTTAACATTAGCATGTTAACGATGATGGACTAGCAGTTAGCATTAGCATGTTAGCATTAACATGTTAGCGCTGATGGGCTAGCAGTTAGCATTAGCATGTTACCATTAGCATTTTAGCATTAGCATTTTAGCATTAGCATGTTAACGTTGATGCGCTAGCAGTTAGCATTAACATGTTAACATTAGCATGTTAACGCTGATGCGCTAGCAGTTAGCATTAACATGTTAACATTAGCATGTTAACGATGATGCTCTAGCAGTTAGCATTAGCATGTTAGCATTAGCATGTTAACATTAGCATGTTAGCATTAGCATGTTACCATTAGCATGTTAACATTAGCATGTTAACGATGATGCGCTAGCAGTTAGCATTAGCATGTTAGCATTAGCATGTTAACATTAGCATGTTAGCATTAGCATGTTTACGCTGATGCTCTAGCAATTAACATTAGCATGTTAACATTAGCATGTTAGCATTAGCATGTTAGCATTAGCATGTTAACGATGATGCGCTAGCAGTTAGCATTAGCATGTTAGCATTAGCATGTTAACATTAGCATGTTAGCATTAGCATTGTTACCATTAGCATGTTAACATTACCATGTTAACGTTGATGCGCTAGCAGTTAGCATTAGCATGTTAACATTAGCATTTTAGCATTAGCATGTTACCATTAGCATGTTTACGCTGATGCTCTAGCAGTTAACATTAGCATGTTAACATTAGCATTTTAGCATTAGCATGTTAGCATTAACATGTTAGCAGTAGCATGTTAGCATTGGCATTTTAACGCTGAAGCGCTAGCAGTTAGCATTAGTATTTTAGCTGTCTGAGCTGTCTGTGTGTGTTTGTTCTGTCTGTGTGTGTGTGTGTGTGTGTGCTTGTTCTGTATGTGTGTGTGTGTGTGTGTGTGTGCGTCTGGCTGTCTGTCTGCCTGTGTGTGGTGTGTCTGTCTCTCTATCTATGTGTTTGTGTTTGTGAGAGACAAGGATAAAATGGCCGACATTAAAGATGTAGTCTTGATAGTCTGACATCATACAGAGACTTCAAAAAAGTTAGTCAAAGGCATGCTTGATGTTGCCAAGCAACCAGGGTGAGCTGCAGGTCAGAGTAATTAGTCACAGGTGCTGCATGTGTAACAGAGTTAGAAATGCACTTTATTAGTTCATATTTTCAATTTGTATTTGTAAGTTTTATTTATCATTGTATGATTATTTTGAGTATTTTTGAATTTGATCTCTATGAGTTATCTTCATTTACCACTATTTTATACACTTTCCAAGTGTTAATCACCTCCTGCACTCTGCCCTTTTCGTTCCTCCTGGGCTTCTGTAGCCCCTCCCCTCTGCCCTCACAGTCCCGTTATGTTCTGATGAGGGTAAGTTGTGTGGAAAATACAGCAGTAATATTGTGTTATTTTCTGTGAAAACGTAGTAATTTATGTTGAAATATTCGGTGAATATTATTCTCTGTTATATTATTTCTGTTACCAAGTTGTTTTGTGTTGCTTTGTACCGTTAATATAAGAGTTATAGATGTTTTTAGTTTCGCGTTTTTGGCGCGATTTGTTCGTGCAGTCTGTAACCCATGTAGCATTAGCTTGCTAGTTTGCACTTGCTGGCGGTGCTAACATAATGTGTGCATGTTTAGGAGCAGAGGTGTAGGAAGGAGGAGACAGAAGATTAATAATCTATGTTGATGTCTTCTGCAGGTATGTGTTTTTCTTTTTGGCTTATGAATTTTGTTGTTTTGTTACTTCACCCCACACTGTGTTCATTTTACCACTAGGTGGCATTGTTTTCTTGTTTGTAGATATATATATATCGTTGTTCTATATAATGTTTTTCTGTAAACATTTTAAACTTCTGCTCAGACAGTCCCGTTATGTTCTGATGAGGGAGCAGAGGTGTAGGAAGGAGGAGACAGAAGATTAATAATCTATGTTGATGTCTTCTGCAGAATAAATACAAGAAAGCAGCATCTTGAGTCGTCTTCCTTCATGCCCGAACACACACCCGTTACACTGGTGCCGTGACCCGGAGCTTCCCTCGTCTGTGCAGGCCCTCAAGAGCTAAGTCTGCTGCCTTGCGTAGTGATCCTGCACTTGATGTTACACAGAGACCTGAACTGATATACAATGTTCTTCTCCACTATTTCAGTGAGGCTCCCTCATGTCTCCCTCTCGCTGACTTTTATGCTACTCTGCCCAAGCACAGAGAAAACCCAGTTGACTACTGGATAAGACTAAACAAGGCAGCAGACTTAGCTCTTGAGGGCCTGCACAGACGAGGGAACTCAACTCAACTCAACTCAACTTTATTTATAAAGCCCTTTAAAAACAGCTGCAGCTGACACAAAGTGCTGTACAAAAAATAGCACATGAAATAAGACATATAAACAAAGAACAATATAAAAACAATAATAAACGATAAAACAATGTTAAAATAATAGCAAAAACAGAAACAGAGTCTCATGCTGGGTTAAAAGCCAAGGAATAAAAATGGGTCTTAAGACGTGTTTTAAAAATGGACAGTGAAGGGGCTTGTCGAATGCATAGAGGGAGGTCATTCCATAATTTAGGACCAGCAACAGAAAAGGCTCTATCCCCTCTGAGCTTCCGTTTAGCTCTTGGTAACTCCAGGAGCAACTGATCAGCTGACCTGAGGCACCGGGCAGGAGTGTATGGGCGGAGCAGCTCAGAGAGGTAAGGCGGGGCGAGACCATTTAAGGTTTTAAAAACAAATAAAAGAATCTTAAAATGGACTCTAAAGTGCACAGGCAGCCAGTGGAGAGAGGCTAAAATGGGAGTAATGTGCTCCCTCTTACGCGTTCCAGTTAGGAGGCGAGCAGCAGCATTTTGAACTAACTGGAGACGCGCGAGGGAGGACTGGCTGACTCCAAGATAAAGTGCGTTACAGTAATCCAGCCGCGATGTAATGAAGGCGTGGATTACTGTTTCAAAGTGCTTTTGTGCAAGGAAGGGCTTCACCTTTGCCAGCTGCCTAAGGTGAAAAAAGCTGGACTTAACTATTGCACCGATTTGCCGGTCAAGTTTAAAATCACTGTCCATCTTAAAACCCAAGTTTGTGACTGTTTGCTTCCTGTAAGGCACCAAGGGGCCCAAGTCAACAGGAAGTGGTTCACAAGAGCCACTGGGACTGAACACCATCACTTCTGTTTTATTTTCATTAAATTTTAAAAAGTTCAAAGACATCCAGGCTTTAATGTCTTCAAGACAAAACAGAAGTGGTTTCAAAGAGAACGCGTCCTTCTTCTTTAGTGGCACATAGATCTGGGTGTCATCAGCGTAACAATGAAAAGAGATACCATGCTTTCTCAGGATGGAACCCAGGGGCAGCAAGTACAGCGAGAAAAGCAGGGGCCCTAAAATTGAACCCTGTGGAACCCCATATGATAGCGGAGCAGAGCGGGACTCAGAACCACCAAGGCTTACGCACATAGTCCTGTTTGCCAGTAGGGACCTGAACCAGTCCAAGGCGGTACCAGAGATTGCCTACTAGCTGCAACCGATTCACTAAAATGCTGTGGGTCCACGGTATCAAAGCTGTAACTCAAAGTCAAGGATTAGAAGGGTCACATAATCTCCAGAGTCAATTTGCCATAAGGATATCATTAAAAACTCTAATAGAGGCTGACTCTGTGCTAATGTAGTGTTTAAATTCCGACTGGAATACCTCCAGGACCTCGTGCTCATCCATAAAATGATTCAAGTGAGTGTAAACAACTTTTTCCCGGATTTTTGAAATGGAAAGGCAGAGAAGCAGGTTGAAGCAGGCCAGAGAAGCAGGTTGTAAGTCTGTAATGACTCAAGCACACCACCATTTCACACTGCGTGTCTGAGAGACTGTGTTTTAGCTGCTTCTCCCCTGGCCACACCAGACTGAACTGCCCTGCTAATAACTCCTCTCAGTCACAGCCTGAGGGAAACTAAGCTGACCTGTATCAGAGGGAGGCAGTACAGGTCACACCACAAACTCCCAAACCGACGACATGTCTGATGCTGAGACTGTTTACACATCTGTGAGAGACTCATGTAGTGACTCTGAAGTCGTTGTTTATCAGAATGTTCACAGAATTGGTAGCAGTGACAGTCTCTTCTACACAACTGTGGACATGGGTGGGACAGTGAAAATTGGCGGAATGTTGGACAGCGGTTCAATGGCCTGCAGCATCAGTGAGGCAGCTGAAGTGAAGTTGAGAGAGGCTGGAGTGATAACAGACCAGAGAATGATTGATGTGAATGTGGTCCTTGTTGGATGTGGCGGACTTCGTGTTAAGCCAAAGTGTGCTTTTGATGTGGAGATGGAAGTGTATGGCTGCAAAATGTTAGTCCCCACACTTGTTGTTCCAGGACAGCATGACGAGTTGATACTAGGGACCAACATTATAAAACACATCCTGCATCAGTCCAAACTATGTGGGTCCTACTGGAAGACAGTGTCCGGCCCTTGCCCAACCAGGGACCCAGAAACTGAACATTTCCTGTCCATGCTATCTGGTCTGAATCCCTGGAAAGGTGAAGATGTCCCTGACAAGGTCGGTACAGTAAGGTGTAACTCAGCTACCTGTCTCGAGCCTGGCCGTGAGTATCTCATCTGGGGAAAACTGCCCAAAAACACTGTTGTTTCCCCAGGCAGCACCGTCATCACAGAGCCAACGTCATCCCGCTCAGCTCCCAGAGGTGTTCTGGTCGCAAAGATTGTAACTACATTGTGGGGAGACAGATGGGTCCCACTGAAGCTCATCAACACGTCTAGCAAGCCTGTGTTATTAAGGCGCAATGCAAAGCTGGCTGATGTCTACTCCGTCGTTGCACTTGAAGACATGGATGTTGCTGAGCGCTCAGAGGTTCCCCTTTCTAGCTGCACTCAATCAGCCGTGCCGTCTACTGCAGATGCAAATTCTGCCAAAGACAAGCTCAGGTCAGTTGGACTCAGTGGTGTTGATATGGAGTCATGTGAGGTTTCAGAGGACTGCAAGAGGAGAATGGCTGACCTTGTTTTGCAGTATGAAGATGTCTTTTCACGCCACCATCTTGACTGTGGGGAGGCGAAGCGCTTTGTACACCGCATACACCTGTCAGACAGCAGACCATTCAGGCTCCCGTACAGGAGAGTGCCCCCTGGCCAGTACCAGAAACTGCGCCAAGTGCTGAGTGAGATGGAGAAAAAGGAGATCATCAGAAAATCGACCAGTGAATACGCATCACCATTGGTGCTTGTGTGGAAAAAAAATGGAGATCTCCGCATCTGTACAGACTTTCGTTGGTTGAACAGGAGAACCCTGAAGGATGCCCATCCCCTTCCTCACCAGGCAGATTGTTTGGCAGCGCTGGGAGGTAACTGTCTGTTCAGCACGATGGATTTGACCTCTGGATTCTACAATATGCCACTCCATGAGGACGACAGGAAGTACTCAGCATTCACCACTCCCATGGGCTTATATGAGTACAACCGTCTGCCGCAGGGCCTCTGCAACAGCCCTGGGAGCTTCATGCGCATGATGACCAGCATTTTCGGTGACCAAAACTATCTGAGTCTACTGTGTTACTTGGATGATCTGTTGGTGTTTGCACCTGATGAGGAGACTGCCTTGCAGCGGCTAGAGATGGTGTTCGAGAGGCTGCGTGCTCATAACTTGAAGCTGGCCCCCAAAAAGTGTTTCTTTCTCAGGAGGTCTGTCAAGTTTCTCGGTCACATAATAGATGAGAATGGTGTTTCAACAGATCCCAGTAAGGTTGAGAACATCACAAACATGGTGACCACTGACCTCATGGAGCCCGATGGCGTGACCCCATCTCAGAAGAGGATTAGGTCCTTTTTGGGGATGGTAAATTACTATCAGCACTTCGTGCCCAGGTACTCCGCCATTGCCAAGCCGCTCTTTGATCTGCTGAAGGGTGGAAAAAGAAAAGGCAAACACCACAAGATAAAACTGACAGGCAGGAAGCTGTATGCCTCTGACTGGACAGCAGAGCAGGAGCAGTCTTTTGAACACCTGAAGTCCTCACTGATTCACAGTGCTGTCCTGGCCCATCCAGATTTCACCTGTCCCTTCATGTTATCAACTGATGCATCCCTGGATGGCATAGGTGCTGTCCTGTCTCAGGTTCAGGAGGGTGAAACACGAGCCAGGCCCATTGCTTTTGCCAGCAAGTCATTGTCTCAGTCTCAAAAGAACTACCCGGCTCATCGGTTAGAGTTTCTGGCCTTGAAATGGGCAGTCTGCGACAAGTTCAGTCACTGGCTGAAAGGCCACAAATTCACAGTCTGGACTGACAACAACCCGTTGACTCACATCCTGACAAAGCCAAAGCTAGACTGCTGTGAACAACGCTGGGTGGCCAAGTTGGCAAGCTACGACTTCCATATCAAATATATCCCAGGCCGGCAGAACATTGTGGCTGATGCCCTGAGCCGTGTGCCGTTTGTCAAAGAGACCGTTGGCCACAGGCTGCTCGCTGAACCCTATGTAGGTCTTCTCACCGAGGTCAAAGATGTGTCAAATTCCTCCGTCCAAAATGCCTTCCGGTCATCCAGTGGTCACAAGAACCCCTTTCCAGTGAGCGTCAATGCCCAGTCCACATGCAGTCCACTACAAATGCACACTCAGTCTGTTGCAATGGAGGATGTGTCTGCTGTGCTGCAGTCACACATTGAGTGGGATGCTGGTCCAAGGGCTCGTGCTGTTGAAGTGTTGCAGTATCTACCTCAAATGGTTCCACCTGGACAGGACACCTTACCTGCCTACACCGAAAAGGACCTCCGTGACAAGCAATTGGAGGACAGAACTCTTTCTCGTGTTGTGTACTACGTTGAGAGACGTCGGAGACCCTCTAGGAGAGAACGGTTTAAAGAGTCTGTCTCTGTCACAAAATACTTGAAGCACTGGGATAGGCTAACTGTGAGCAATGGTGTGCTATACAGGATTTCAAGGGATCAAAAGACCAAAGCAAAGCGCTTCCAATATGTTGTTCCTGACTCACTCAAGACTGAGGTTCTGCATGGAGTGCACGATGGAGCGGGACATCAAGCTCAGTTCAGGAGCCTCAGCTTGACAAGACAGAGGTTTTTCTGGCTGAACCTCGACAGAGACGTGAGAGACTATGTTCGTCATTGTCAGCGATGCATCGTCAGTAAGACCATCGAGCCTGAGGGTAGGGCTCCCTTGGAGACCATAACATCAACCAGGCCACTGGAGTTGGTGTGTATTGACTTTTGGTCGGCCGAAGACTCTAAAAACAAGTCTGTTGATGTTTTGGTGATAACAGACCATTTTACAAGAATGGCTCAGGCATTTCCATGTAAAGACCAGACAGCTAAACAGGTGGCAAGGGTTCTCTGGGACCGGTATTTCTGTGTCTTTGGCTTTCCTGAAAGGATTCACAGTGACCAAGGGGCCAACTTTGAGAGTCAGCTGATAAGTGAGCTCCTCAGGGTGTCTGGTGTAAGAAAATCACACACAACCCCCTACCATCCAATGGGAAACGGAAGCGTGGAGCGATTCAATCGAACCTTGGGTGGCATGATCCGTGCGTTGCCCCCTGAAGAGAAAGCTGACTGGCCACGGCGCTTGCAGACACTGACCTTTGTGTATAACTGCGCAACCCATGAGACGACAGGTTTTCCTCCCTTTTACCTCATGTTTGGCCGAGTCCCCCGCCTACCTGTCGATGTCCTCTTTCGTACTGTCCTTCATGATTCTGCTGTGACGAGCTATGATAAGTATGCTGCATGTCTCGCCAATGACCTGAAGGAGGCGATGGTGATTGCTCAGGACCATGCCACGAAAGAGCAGAAGAGACATACTCAGCTGTACAACAGGAAAGTGAAGGGATCGAACATTAACATCGGTGACAGAGTGCTCTTGGCCAACAGGAAGGACAGGGGTAAGAAGAAGCTCGCTGACCGGTGGGAATCAACCATCTACACTGTGGTGGACATGAACCCGGAGACACATACATACAGGGTTCGCGACACAGTCTCTGGACGGGAGAAGGTGATCCACAGGAACCTGCTGATGCTGGTCAATTTTCTTCCTGTGGAGGACACATGTGACATGTCTGACCCTGCCTCGTCCATTCCTGCTACAGATTCCTCAGCCCCAGGAACTGATGGCGTCAGAGAGGATGGAGAGACCTTGTTTGAGGGAGAGAACGAGACTCTTTCCAGAGCTAGTGAGAGCCTGGGTGCTGGAAGTGACAGAAACTCGCCTGTGTCTGTGGAGGAGGGGCAGTCCCCTTTGACTGATCCAGAGCCTGTGGACTCTGAGTGGAGAACCATAGAATGGATCACACAGCTGTCTGCACCAGATCTGTCAGCAGCGGATGTTACTGACATGACAAGCATGACCTCCGACCTCCAGAACTGCTCTGTCTCACCAGAGGGCCGCACGACAGATCTGTCTGTGACTTGTGACTCTGCCCCTGTGACTGCTGTGGACGTCCCAGCAAGTGTGAGACAGCCAGCCCCTGCTCTCAGTACCACGACACAGACAGACAATGCCTCAGACGTTCTGCACACTGTTGACCAGACCTCAGCCATGTACTGTGACCGTTCTAATGCACAGACACAAGTCAGGTCAAGATTTGGTCGTCTAGTCAAACCTGTGAACAGACTCATACAGACCATGTCTAGGCAGGATGTTGTTCAGGACAAGTTCAGTGTTAAAGCTGTTTGCAAATCAGTGTTCCAGGCTTTTGCTGACTAAAACGTTAATCAGATAGCCTATGCCCCTTTTGGGTCTGAATGTTTTTGTATTGATATAATGTTGCACTGTTTTCATTTTATACCGTGTCACGAGCCTGCACTACACTATGTTTTGGGGTCTTGTGGGGTGTATAAGGCACCCTGTTACCAGTTGCTGGATTGAGAGATAAGCGCTGCTCTCATGCCACTTCATCCTTAAGGGATACATTTGGTGTTGGTTTTCTTGTTTATGGCCCCTGGTAATCTGTGAACTGGTAGTCTTCTCTATGGTGTAGACTGTGTAGTTGGTGCTCATATTCGATAAAATTCAGTGGGGGTGGGTGTAACAGAGTTAGAAATGCACTTTATTAGTTCATATTTTCAATTTGTATTTGTAAGTTTTATTTATCATTGTATGATTATTTTGAGTATTTTTGAATTTGATCTCTATGAGTTATCTTCATTTACCACTATTTTATACACTTTCCAAGTGTTAATCACCTCCTGCACTCTGCCCTTTTCGTTCCTCCTGGGCTTCTGTAGCCCCTCCCCTCTGCCCTCACAGTCCCGTTATGTTCTGATGAGGGTAAGTTGTGTGGAAAATACAGCAGTAATATTGTGTTATTTTCTGTGAAAACGTAGTAATTTATGTTGAAATATTCGGTGAATATTATTCTCTGTTATATTATTTCTGTTACCAAGTTGTTTTGTGTTGCTTTGTACCGTTAATATAAGAGTTATAGATGTTTTTAGTTTCGCGTTTTTGGCGCGATTTGTTCGTGCAGTCTGTAACCCATGTAGCATTAGCTTGCTAGTTTGCACTTGCTGGCGGTGCTAACATAATGTGTGCATGTTTAGGAGCAGAGGTGTAGGAAGGAGGAGACAGAAGATTAATAATCTATGTTGATGTCTTCTGCAGGTATGTGTTTTTCTTTTTGGCTTATGAATTTTGTTGTTTTGTTACTTCACCCCACACTGTGTTCATTTTACCACTAGGTGGCATTGTTTTCTTGTTTGTAGATATATATATATCGTTGTTCTATATAATGTTTTTCTGTAAACATTTTAAACTTCTGCTCAGACAGTCCCGTTATGTTCTGATGAGGGAGCAGAGGTGGAGGAAGGAGGAGACAGAAGATTAATAATCTATGTTGATGTCTTCTGCAGAATAAATACAAGAAAGCAGCATCTTGAGTCGTCTTCCTTCATGCCCGAACACACACCCGTTACACATGCACTGTCTCCCCACTGAGATGCACAGTATATGTCTGAATGATCCCCCTCGAAGGTGGCCAAAAAAAACCTACAATCAAACCAAAATCTGAAATGACCAGAAGAATGCTCGTCTTGTGTATAATGTCTGTGCCAAGTTTCAGGCGGAAATTGTATAAACTTTGGCCGTAGGACTCAGAGAAAGCACAATTGCTCCCTGCGTCTTCTAGAAAATTCTCGGCTCAAAATAACATTGGAGTCTATGAGGCTGTGGAGGGAGGTACTCGATCAATCAGCCTGTATGGAGCCAAAACTATAAAGGAGACAGCTTCAACAGTGTTATCACTGCGATCACCTCGAATTTTCCTACATTTTAAGGGGATAATCATGTCTGTAGCTGGGCATTTGCGGCCACAGTCGCAGTTTACAAATTTATTTTTCGACGACTTTTTCTCTCCCCCTCCACTCTAGCGATGACATCACTCACTCTACGTCTGGAGAGTTCTCGCAATACACACCCATTCATTTTTTGGCTTCGTTTTTCTGGATTTTTGGCAAAACCGTTTGCCGAAACTCTTAGAAAAGACATAGCACACATGTCCCGGCCGAGCCGCACGTTTTGATACCCGTTTTGTGTATGTGCGACAAAAACTCTGGGAGGAGTAGTGAACCGAAAAAAGGGCGTAAGAATAATAAGAATAAGCGCGGTGGATAACATATAGTGTGCGCTTTGCACGCACACTCAATAAAGATGTAGGATAACAATAGTGTGGGAGCCCTTCAGGCACCCACACCAATAATGCCATGAAACACGCAGAAGAACAATACTCCCACGCAGAAGAACAATACTCCCAGAGCTCTGTGAGTAGTTGACGAGTGTCGTAGGCACTCGTCACTAACTAGAAAATTCCCGCAGAAATTTTGAGAGTGACGAGTGGGCTGTTGCCGGGGGTCTGTAGTCAAAAAGCACACCTCAAATAGTCATTCTTAACATGTTTATTTAGACACAGGAGCAGCTAGCGCTGCCGCGCAAGCAATTGACATTAGCGTGTTGACAATTACCATGTCTTTAATTTTTAGTGGCTAATGTTAATTAATATGTTAGCATTTGCATTAATTTTAGCATTGGCCGCTAATGTTACCAGTTAGCATGTCTTTACAGCTAACGTTAATGAGCTAGCTGCTCTGCTGTCTCTGACGTGCTAGCAATTAACATGTATTCTTACTGACTGAAAATGAGTGGCTAGCATTAACGTGCTAGCAGTTAACATTAGCATGTTAGCATTAGCATATTAGCAAGTAGCATGTATTTGGTTATTCGTGGCTAAGGCTAATTGCTAGCACTGACGTGCTAGCAAGTAGCTTAGCATGTTAACAGTTGTCATGTAATAAATTCTTAGTGGCTAATGCTAATTGCTAGTGTTGACGCGCTAGCAATTACCATTTGCAGTAATTTTAGCTTTGGCCACTAATGTTAGCAGTTGGCATGTCTTTACAGCTAGTACTAACGCGCTAGCTGCTCTGCTGTCTTTGGCGCACTAACAATTAATATTACCATATTAACATTAACATGTATTCTTAGTGACGAAAAATTATGGGCTAGCACTGACGTGCTAGCACTTAACATTAGCATGTCAACATTAGCATGTATTCTTAGTGACTGAAAATGAGTGGCTAGCACTAACGTGCTAGCAATTAACATTAGCATGTTAACATTACCATGTTGGCAATGAGCATGTATTTAATTCTTAGTGGCTAATACTAATTAGCTTTAGCAGGTTAACATTAACATGTTAGCAATGATCATGTATTTAATTCTTAGTGGTTCACAGGTGGTTGTTTATTCACCACAGGGGTGTAGTCTGTGATGAGGTGAACGAGGTTGTGATCAGAGCGACCCAGCGGGGGGAGGGGAGATGTACACAAACACGGCAATGACCTGTGAAAACTCCCTCGGGAGGTAGTATGGCCGCATGCTGACCGCTAACAGCTCCAAGTCTCTGGTGCAGAGTTGCTCCTTCACCCTGATGTGTCCCGGGTGGCACCATCGATCGTTCGCAAACACAGAGATCCCCCCTCCCTTCTTCTTACCGATCTCTGGTGCTTTCCGGTCCGCCCGGACGAGCTGGAATCCGTCCAGGTTAATGTGCGAGTCCGGAGAAAGTTCAGTCAGCTAAACATGGTTTATACCGTCTTTTCTTCTCCCTGCGCTTCACCTCCGCTCTGCATCCTCTTCTCTTCCTCCGTAACTCTCTGGGGATCTCCGGCCGCTCCGCTCAGTGAAGGGGTGTGTGTCGCAAGCCTAACAGCTGATCCCGAGTGTAAACAATGGAGCCTGGTTCAATGTATTTCCCACAGCCACATCAAAAAGTGCCGAAAACAGCAAGGAGCAGACCACGAATGTCACAGTGTGAACATCCATAGCTGCACACTTGCTTAAAGTGTCGATGAGGTAAAAACACAACAAATAAAAAAACTAAAAAGAGGTAGAAAGTTCGGAGCTGCTGTAACAAGCGGCTGCTCACTCCGGCGCTCACTATCGATATATGCTCACTATCGATATAGCTATCGCTATGCTAGCAATTACTATTTGCACTAATTTTAGCATTGGCTGCTAATGTTAGCAGTTAGCAGACGGGAGAGGTCCCACGAAGGGATGTGTGTGTGTGTGTGTGTGTGTGTGTGAGTGAGAGAGAGAGAGAGAGAGACTGTGTGTGTGTGTGTGTGTGTGTGTGTGTGTGTGTGTGAGTGAGAGAGAGAGAGAGAGAGAGAGAGAGAGAGAGAGAGAGACTGTGTGTGTGTGTGTGTGTGTGTGTTTGTGTGTTAGTGAGAGAGAGAGAGAGAGAGAGAGAGAGACTGTGTGTGTGTGTGTGTGTGTGTGTGTGTGTGTTTGTGTGTGAGTGAGAGAGAGAGAGAGAGAGAGAGAGACTGTGTGTGTGTGTGTGTGTGTGTGTGTGTGTGTGTGTATATATGCTCACGTGTAATGCTCTTTATTCAGAAACCCTCATGTCACATCTACATTTCAGGATCTGGTTATTATAGACACAGATTAAATGTTAAATATAAATATTTCAATCTTTATCATCACAGTAACAGTGTTACACACATTAGTAGCTGTAAACACTCAGCATTAGAAAAATACATACGTTGGTTTGGTGCTTACATAAGGAGTAAACATTTATAATCATCACTTTAAAAGTTACATACGTTGTTTTTGGTGCCTGTTTGTTTCCCAGATATATTAGTGTGTGTGTGAATGGGTGTATAAGAGACATTAACTTAAAGAACTTTGTAGAAAGGCGCTTTATGAAGTTCAGTCCATTTCCTTGTATTAGTTTACGGGCAGATCTGCCACATCCAATATGGCGGCGCCGTTTACGTATCGCGACCAACGACCAACCCGCTCAATGCGGCGTCTATGTATATATGTCTATGGCGAAGGTGGCTCACGGCTCCTGCCGCGAGATTTACTGCGCCCGCCCGCCCGGACCTCGCCGCTTCCCGGGGCCATGGACTTAGTGTCGCTGCGCAAAAACACAATTTACAGTGTGTGTTGCACTATTTTACACTTTGATGACAGCTTTGTGGTCCTAACAGTTACTTGCATCTTGTGCATATGTGTTTTGAAGTGGACAAATGTGTAATGTGTTGGCCCAAAAGCTGTGTGGCCATAAAGTTAATGGTTTTACATTTATACAATAAAGTATTTAAAAAACAATTTTAGCTTTATTAAACAAACTAAAATTTCATTTTAGAGTTACTATAAAAACTAATTTACACTAAACCATATTATTAGGTAAGAAAAGAGCAATATTTTACTTTTGGGTTATGCAAATTATTGGGTTGGAAAAACTGAAAACTTTAAGTTGAAATGTCTTTCAATTTTAAGTTAAATTAATGCAAAATGTTTATTTGACAACAATTAATTTATTAAGTACATGTGACTTAAATCAATTGTATTAATATAACTTCTTAACTTAATTTCAAAGAACTTAATTAAATTGAAACAATTCAATTAAGTTGGTTCAACTATTTTCTTTTTTTAGTGCACGCCAATAGTCAGTTACCAGTTTTGCATGGGGTATTTTATTTTGAAATCCACTGGATTCTGAATGCTGTTTCTGTGTCTGGCTTCCACCAGCTCAAGCTGCTAATCTAATACCCAAATTTCTCTTGATTGGAGCAAAGCTGTAGCATCTATCATGTGTGAAAGTGTGTATGGGTGAGCTTAGCATCCATCTTTGATGATCCCTAATGTCAAATCAAATGGTACATTTTACAAACTTATATAATGCTAGCTAACATTAGCCATTAAGTATCCTTGAGCAAGATACTGAACCCCAATGTTAGGATGCATCCATGTTAAGATGTATAGTATGTGACAAAAGTTTGATGTCCTGTGTAAAAATATCTTTGTATTCATTTATCTCTCCTCTCCTCCTCTCTCCTCTCCTCCTCTCTCATGTCCTGTGTGCCACATGTTCAGTTACTCCTCGTCCTCCTTTAGTGATAACGGTACTTGTAATAAATGTAGTTTATTTGTAGCTTTGGAGGCGAGGGTCAGTGAGTTAGAGGCACGGTACCGCACCACCGAACAGTCAGTAGCTCAGATAGTTAGCCAGTCTCCGGTAGCCGGTGCGGTACAGCCGCAGGTAGCTTCAGTTAGCCGTCCCCCGGTAGTTCCCGAGCAGCCGGGAGGCTGGGTGACTGTCCGAAGGAGGCATAGCCCCAAACTGAAGCCCACGGTACACCACCAACCACCCCACGTTTCAAACAGATTTTCCCCGCTCAGCAACACACCCGCTGAGAGGCCAACTCTGGTCATTGGCAGCTCCATAGTCCGAAACGTGAAGTTAGCAACACCGGGGGCCATAGTTAAATGCATCCCGGGGGCCAGAGCGGGCGACATCGAGTCTTTTTTTAAACTGCTGGCTAAAGATAAACGTAAATACAGTAAGATTGTTATTCACGTCGGCGGTAATGACACCCGGTTAAGCCAATCTGAGGTCACTAAAATTAATGTTTCATCGGTGGGTGAATACGCCAAAACGATGTCGGACTCCGTAGTTTTCTCTGGTCCCCTCCCCAATGTGACCAGTGATGACATGTTTAGCCGCATGTCGTCATTTCACCACTGGCTGTCGAGGTGGTGTCCAGTAAACGATGTGGGCTTCATAGATAATTGGACACCTTTCTGGGGAAAACCTGGTCTGATTAGGAGAGACGGCATCCATCCCACTTTGGATGGAGCAGCTCTCATATCTAGAAATATGGCCAAGTTTATTAGTTGACCAAAACCATATCGACAACCCAGAGTTGAGACCAGGAAGCAGAGCTGCAGTCTTACACGCTTCTCTGCGCCTCCATTAGAGCAGTTACCCACCCAGTCCTTTAGTATAGAGACTGTGTCTGTCCCCCGTCCACCTACATTATTTAAAGATAAAACAAACAGAAGAGGAGTTCATCATAAAAACTTAATAAAAATGAAATCAACATCTCCAACAGTCCAAAATAAGAGAATTAAATGTGGACTATTGAATATCAGGTCTTTGTCATCTAAAGCTGTCTTAGTCAATGAATTAATATTTGACTATGATATTGACTTGTTCTGTCTCACTGAAACCTGGCTGCAGGAGGATGAATATGTTATCTTAAATGAATCCACTCCTCCGAGTCATTATAATACTCATGTTCCTCAAAGTACTGGTCGATGTGGTGGAGTTGGAGCCATATTTGACTCAAGTCTATTAATAAATCCTAAACCTAAACTAAATTATAATTCATTTGAAAGCCTTGTTCTTAGCCTCACTCACCCAACCTGGAAAACTTTGCAGCCAATTTTATTTGTTACAGTATATCTCCAGGTCCTTATTCTGAATTTTTATCTGAATTTGCAGAATTTGCATCAGGCTTGATCCTTAAAACAGATAAAGTAATTATTGTAGGTGACTTTAACATTCATGTGGACAACCACAATGATAGTCTTAGTACTGCTTTTATCTCTCTATTAGACTCAATTGGCTTTTGTCAAAGTGTAAATAAACCGACTCACTGTCTGAACCACACTCTTGATTTTGTTCTTTCATATGGCATTGAAATTGACAATATAATAGTCTTCCCACAGAATCCTCTTCTGTCTGACCATTTTTTAATAACCTTTGAGTTCATACTACCGGACTAAGCCTTTGTGTAGAAGTTTCTACAGCCGATGTTTATCTGATAGTGCTGTAGCCAAAGTGCTGTAGCCAAATTTAAGGAAGTGATTCCTTCAGCATTGAATTCAATGCCATGTCTAACTGTAACAGAGGACTTGTCTACTTCATTTAGCCACTCACAAATAGACCATCTTGTTGATAGTATTACAGGCTCATTACGGACAACTCTAGACTCTATTGCACCTCTGAAAAAGAAGATAATTAAACAAAGAAGGCTAGCACCATGGTATAGCCAGCAGACTCGTAAATTAAAGCAAGAGGCACGTAAATCTGAACGCAAATGGCGTGCCACTAAACTGGAAGAATCTCATCTAGTCTGGCAAGATAATCTCAAAACATACAGGAAGGCTCTCCGTAATGCCAGAGCAGCCTATTACTCTTCTTTAATTGAGGAGAATAAGAACAACCCCAGGTTTCTCTTCAGCACTGTAGCCAGGCTAACAGAGAATCACAGCTCTACTGAACCATCTATTCCTTTAGGTCTAAGTAGCAATGACTTCATGAGCTTCTTTAATGATAAGATTATAACTATTAGAGACAAAATCTATCACCTCTTGCCCTCAACAGGCATTGATCTGCATTCTGATACAGCAAGTTTTGAAACAGCTGTAAAACCTGTTATGTATTTAGACTGTTTTTCTCCCATCGACCTTCATCAAATAACTTTAATCATTTCTGCAGCTAAGCCGTCAACCTGTCTCTTAGACTCCATCCCAACCAGGCTGCTCAAGGATGTTTTACCTGTAGCTAGTAATTCGTTATTGGATATGATTAATCTGTCTTTATTATGAGGATATGTACCACAGTCCTTTAAGGTAGCTGTAATTAAACCTCTTCTTAAAAAGCCCACTCTAGACCCAGAGGTCTTAGCCAACTACAGACCGATATCAAACCTTCCCTTTCTGTCTAAGATACTTGAGAAAGCTGTAGCTAATCAGCTGTGTGACTTTCTCCATAACAATAGTCTATTGGAGGATTTCCAGTCAGGATTTAGAGTGCATCATAGCACAGAGACCGCATTAGTCAAAGTTACAAATGACCTCTTAATGGCATCAGACAAAGGACTCATCTCTGTACTTGTCCTGTTAGATCTTAGTGCTGCATTTGACACCATTGACCATCAAATTCTTTTACAGAGACTGGAACATCAAATTGGCATCAAAGGAACCGCCCTAAGCTGGTTTAAATCGTATTTTTTTAGATCGATCTCAGTTTGTTCACGTCAATGATGAATCGTCCATGCAGACCAAAGTTTGTCATGGAGTCCCACAAGGTTCTGTACTTGGACCACTTCTATTCAGTTTATATATGCTTCCTTTAGGGAACATTATTAGGAATCACTCTATCAATTTTCATTGTTATGCTGACGACACCCAATTATATTTATCGATCAAGCCTGATGCAACCAATCAGTTGACTAAACTCCAAGCATGCCTTAAGTATATAAAAAGTTGGATGACCTACAATTTTTTGATGTTAAATTCAGACAAAACTGAAGTTCTTGTAATTGGACCCAAACACCTCAGAAACTCTCTTTCTAGAGACTTAGTTACTTTAGATGGGATCACCCTGGCCTCCAGCTCCACTGTAAAGAATCTTGGAGTTGTTTTTGGTCAGGATTTGTCCTTTAACGTCCACATAAAACATTTCGAGGACTGCATTCTTCCACTTACGCAACATCGCTAAAATCAGACACATTGTCTCTCAGGCGGATGCAGAAAAACTAGTCCACGCATTTGTTACTTCAAGGCTGGGCTATTGTAACTCTTTGTTATCAGGCTGCTCTAATAAGTCTCTTAGGACGTTGCAGTTAATTCAGAATGCTGCTGCACGTGTTCTGACAGGAACCAAGATCAGAGATCACATCTCTCCCATTTTGGCTTCCTTGCATTGGCTGCCTATTAAATCTAGAATAGAATTTAAAATTCTTCTCCTTACTTACAAAGCTCTTCATGGTCAGGCACCATCGTATCTAAAAGAGCTCATAATACCTTACTACCCCTCTAGAACACTGTGCTCTCAGGACGCTGGGTTCCTTGTGGTTCCTATAGTTTCCAAAAGTAGATTGGGAGCCAGAGCTTTCAGCTATCAGGCTCCTCTTCTGTGGAACAAACTACCTTGCTGGGATCAGGAGGCAGACACGGTCAACACCTTTAAGAATAGACTTAAGACTTTCCTTTTTGATAAAGCCTATAGTTAGGGCTGGCTCTGGTCATCCCTAAGTTATGCTGCCATAGGATTAGACTGCCGGGGGACCCCACCCAGGGTTATGCCTAGCCAGGCACGGTATTGGTTGAAGATGCACACATCTCCCTTACCGAAAACTCTCTCTCTCTCTCTCTCTCTCTCTCTCTCTCTCTCTCTCTCTCTCTCTCTATCTATCTATCTATCTATCTATCTATCTCTATCTATCTCTTTCTCTCTCTATCTCTCTCCATCTGTGGACATGTCTCATTAATGCATGTTACTAACCAAACTTCCCCCGAGTTTCTGTGCTCTGTCGTCCAGCAGGTTCTCGTGGATCGTGGCTGCTGCTGTGATCCTGCACGACGCCCACTACATATATTATTACTACCATATCTGTTACTGTAATCATTTTTATCATTCATTGTAATTCATTGTCATTTTATCAGTCATTGTACAATTTGTTTGTGTTGATTTGTCCTGTACACGTGACATCCATTGCAAGTCTGTCCGTCCTGGGAGAGGGATCCCTCCTCTGTGGCTCTTCCTGAGGTTTCTTCCACATTTTTTCCCTGTTAAAAGGGTTTTTGTGGGCAAGTTTTTCCTCACTTGAACCGAGGGTCTAAGGACAGAGGGTGTCACTCCCTGTACAGATTGTAAAGCTCTCTGAGGCAAATGTACTTTGTGACTTTGGGCTATACAAATAAAATTGATTTGATTTGATTTTGATTTGACATGCCATCTATAAGAACTCTTGGCAGAGGCCAGAGACAGATATATTGGTGTTGTCCTTGAAGCCCTGGAATGAGTAATGGATTAGGTTCAGGAGGAGACCCTAAATGCTGATAAGAGATACAATGGAGGAGGTCCAGAGAAATGTAACGGTTTTCAGATATGGAATATATTCAGCACTTATATTAAAATGTTAACAGAAGATCAAATTATCGTTGTCTGTTTAGAATATTCAATTGCTTGTCTCTTGGTCCAGAAAATTAATTCTTCCCAGTACTGTAGCTATGGCAGGTGTGTACTTGTGTGTGTTGTGTATTTAAATATTTTTTGTACTTAAATATTAACTTTTTGAAAAAAAGCAGCCTACTGACTACCTTTGCATATTAATCTTGGTGCACAATCTGCATAGCTCATTCTGTTTGCCATATATAATGATTGTGAAAGATGATCAGTATCAGTCTCAAAAATCACAGATCAGTTGTGGTCTAGTAGGAACAATTTGTTTAAATATGTCATGAAAAACTGATGATATAAGAAAACACCTGTGAGATATGTCGAAAGTATACATCTGAGGTTACCCAAATAAGCGAGACCAACTCCACCAACTCCACTTGGTCATTGTGAAGTAAAATTGTGAAGACTCATTCCATTCATCTTTCCTTGAATAGACTTCCCAGCTTAGGGCGTGGGATAATTTTTCAGTGTATTTCCGCCATACCGATAGTAATAGATAGTAATAGTAATAGATCCCTGCTTTTCAATGTGCAGCGCTTTCCATTACTGGTGAGGTTGTTGTTTTGGTGACTGTTTTGCACTAGTTGGTGAATCACCACAATGCATGTAATAAAAAAACAAAAAACAAACAAAAAATAAATAAATAAACATTTATAAAGAATTTATAATCAGACAGTGTGTCTCAGGGTGATACAATTCTGCAAATGCTCTCCCAGGAGGTAGACACAGGAAAGAACAGCTAAAAACAGGGAATAATATCAGTGAGCAGAGGTCACTGGCCAATGCCATGAAACTGTTCCATCATCTTTCCATTGTGCTGAAAGACACTGATAGTAGATGTGAAATCTAGAGGTGCATGAGATTCCAAACCACCCCAAGGACCTTGAAATGCAGTGCCACACGCTCAGAAATAGCACTTAATTCTGTGATTTCCAAAAAGCAATCACTACATTTAATGTAATGGTTGCACAAAAGATACCATGAGCAACGTCCAAGTACAGAGCATGGGCTGCCTGTGCATCCTAACACAGGGAATTAAAAAAACATGGTAAGCATCATCCTCTGAACATGTGGTAGTATACAATCAACACCATATACATCATAATATAGATTTGCAATATAGCATGCTTTTTTTGTTGAATGTCTTGATTTTCTTTGTAAGCTTTGCCATTTTTGCAGTTCTTCAAAGTGTTTTAAAAACACATGTAGTCCATTCTTTTGTTGCATTCACACTAGCCTAGAGCTTCAATTAGTAATGTGAACAACAGGATCAGACAAAATGTGTGCATACACAGATAGTGAGTACATTAATATGAGGCCACGGAGTATATGTGGAAAAAACAATGTGAGCATCATATCATCACTGTAATACAATCAGTGACACAGTTCACATTTTTTATGAATGTGATGTCATTTCTCTCAATGGAACATGGTGAGTACATGGTTAAAAGCTGCAGCAGCAGAGTACTTTTAAGTTCTTCAACAGCACAGAACTTCATTCAAAAAGTCATTTTTTTTCCATTTTCAGTGCGTAATCAGGGTTTGTTTTAAGAATCCATTGGAGGTATTAAGGCTCCTACAGAAGCTGTTCTGGAAATATATGTGCTTCATTGACAGATGTTTCAGCTTCACTCCCAAATAAGGTCCATCAAAGCACCTTACACTTTGTACAAATTTGGATTTTTTTTTCAAATTTGAAGTAGTTGTAGTTCAGGGAATAATCCCAAATCCCAGCTCTAAAATGTCCCTTCAGAAACACCCGGTCATCCATACTTCTGTGTTTTTTACAGACAGGATGCTTAGGTTAAGACAACAATTAACAATGAACAAATAACATTGTACACTATCACAGTAACAGCAGTGCAATTATAATCTCAAACCCATCTATCACTTCACTGGTGTTCCATGTACAGAATGGAACAGTCCCTCCTCTTGTGTTATGGGTTCTCTTGCATTCTGTTGTCATTTATTCATTTTCATAGAGCACAATTCAAATATTTGTTCTATCATCCTAGTGTGAATGCAACACATGTTAGACAACAACAAACATCAGGACAACAAGCCCTGAGATAGTGTTCGAAGAGGTCATTATCTAGGTAGTACTTTTTTGACATTGTACTGAGACAGCTTCACTCATGAACCATGCGCAGACAACATGAGGGATGCCCTGATTTGCTTTCATTCACATTTGAATTGCTTGAATTGCTTTTTTGGGCGGGTGATTATTTTGTTCCTAATTATTTGTCTAATTCTTCTTCTGTCTTGAGTCAGATATTGAGTCACAGGAACAACTTCAGGCGGTCTATATACCATGTCAGACCTCATTTCAAATCTTTCAAATCATCACTTTTGTCCATTGTTTATTTGTTTTAATTAGTTATTTGTTATGCTGTATTGACTGCTTTTATCTTGCCCACATACTCACACCAGTGTGAATCTGAATGCTACTGCTAACAAAGCTAACTTCCTAAGTTGAAATAAAAGTTTGAAGACAAAAAAAAAAAAAGAACAGTATTGCATTTATATTTTGGTTGAAGGATAATTTCAAATGTATTAATCAGAATACAGAATTAGAATTATTTTCATCAGAAATGATTACATTGCATTCACTAAGTTTACTGAAATCTGGGACAATGCCAGCATCCATATGTGGGTCTGCATTTTGAACAACACAATGAAAACCTGGTTGGTTAATACTGACAGAGTTTTGTCTCCAATTAGCTTCAAAGTACAAGTGACTGAGTGATTGGAATCCAGATTATCCTAGAGCCTGAAATAAAAACACCACCGAAGAAAGATGATGTTAACAGACAGATAACACACTGGTTGTCTGCAGATGTGGATATGTTCATACATGTTTGTGTTTTGCATACATTTTGGGCTGCAAAATACATTCTGGAGCCTTGTGGCTATGGGGGTGGAAAAAGTACATACGGCCAAAGATAAGATCCAAGTAGTTATCCTTTGAACTCTTATTAATTGAAAACTTTTTTTTTTAAATATGACTATCATTTAGTCTTCCATTTGTACATATAACACAATGTGTGTCAGCCAGATCCATAGGGCTTGGTGAAGACGTGAAAATTACAGTATATAGCACAAATGGACAGGTTTGGTCCCTCTTTAAGCACACACAATAATAAGGGAGACCTAAGGCACTATTGGTGGTATTTAAAACCTTCTTTTGTAGAAGAACACTGTCTAAGGGCCCCTCTGAATATGCAGCTCTTTTGGTTCAAGTATTTTTTCACTTTCATTCTCATTCTCTTTGCTTTGCTCTGGAACAAACTTATTTTGTGGCTTGCAGGCATCCACAAACAGTGGAAAATCAGACAAACTAGTGTTGCACTCCTTGTCTTCATTCTCATTCTCTCCTTCGTCCTTCCTTTTACCTTCATCTGCAATGGATGTGCTGCAGTTGAAAGTGGGTGTGCTGCAGCCATAAGCCTCACTGTGAGGCCGGCGAGCCTCATTTGGGATGTTTTTTTTCAGGTCCCGATTTCTGTTGCGCTTGGCCAGCTTGGTGACAGAGCCGAGGCGGTTGAAAATGTTGTCCTCAGATGTGGTCTGGTGGTCAGAGCGCTGGTCACATTGCTCAGTTCCCCGAAGTCGAAGGTTGTTCAGCTTGGTGTCAATGCTCTCCTGGGAGGATGTCTTATAGCTGTTGGTGTCCAGGCTGTTGAAGACAGCGCGTCGCTCTGGGGAAAGCATGTCCAGGGACACAGCACGCTGGTCCAAGCCCAGCTGCCTTCTCTCCATGCTCCGGATGGTGGCAGCTCGCTGCAACTTGTCATGGACTTCAACACTCATACGCCGACGTGTCTCCCGGAACTCTGCTCGCACATTTGCTTTCCACTCTGCTGCATGCGCCTTGATCTCTCCAACCTTGGCCAAAGATAGTTCAAATCAGTCATAACAATATGAATAATCTATACGAAAACAACACTGCTGAACAACAATAAGGTCCTCAACAAGATAAACAAGAACCAAGTAATCCATTATAAAAATCTTATCAGGTCTGTCACAAATTATATCAGTGGTCCCCATCAAGGGATCATGAGACAGGATAAGAAAGACACATAATTTTTAGGGCCGGCTGTGGCTCACAGGCAGAGCGGGTTGTCCACTAATCAGATGATCGGCGGTTCGATCCCCGGCTCCTCCGGTCTGCATGCCGAAGTGTCCTTGGGAGATACTGAACCCCAAGTTGCTCCCGAAGGCTGTGCCATCGGTGTATGAATGCTTAGATCCTTAAACTGATGAGCAGTTGGCACCTTGCACGGTAGCCAATGACATCAGTGTATGAATGGTGGTCGGAAAGGCGCTATATAAGTACAGTCCATTTACCATAATCATGAGTTTGTTGTAATCTTTGCATTTTTTCTTCAAATGTTATCTTCTCTAAAAAACATTCTAATTAGTCAATCTGAAACTGTTAAAACTCATAAACATATGTATGTATACAACGGGGAGCTGTATAGACAATGCTTTGTTTTTAGGAGTAAGGCTGGGTATCGTTATTGAATACCTTTTCAGGTATTGTCCGAAATAATATGCTACCAAGTACTATCGACAAACAATACCTGCATTCAATTCTTTTACTCACAGCCAATCACCCTAAGCATTCTTCAAAGTAAAGTGATGTATGATTGGCCCACTACCACAACTAGTGGCTAGCAGCTGCAGCTGTGGAGTGCAGTTGAGCCTGGCATATTTCACAAAGTTAGTAGTTTAACTAGAGAGAGCATGCTACAGCTGCATCATGTTCACAAGGTCATTGGTTTTTTTAACACCAGGTACTGAATGAAGTAAATTTAATGACATCACGTAAGGGTACTGGTATTGGTAGTGGTATCATCATTTTACAATACCTAGCCTAGGGCATGCAAGCTGATGAGGGTTCAGATCTAGTACACTATACAACAATGTAAAGCTAATTCAATAAAAAATATACAACTATGCTTATTATTATTGAGTGTGCATGTAAGGCGCACACTATATGTTATCCACCGCGCTTATTGAGTGTGCCTGAAAGCGCACACTACATGTTATTCACCATGCTTATTGAGTGTGCGTGTAAGGCGCACACTATATGTTATCCACGCGCTTATCATCATTCTTACGCCCGTTTTTTGGCTCGCTTCTCCTCCCAGAGTTTTTGTCACACATACACAAAACAGGTATCAAAATGTGCGGCTCAGCCGGGAATCGATGGCTATGACTTTTCTAAGAGTTTCGGCAAAAGGTTTTGCCAAAAATCCCCAAAAACCACGCCAAAAAATTAATGGGTGTATATTGCGAGAACTTTCGAGACCTAAAGTGCGTGATGTCATCACTAGAGTGGAGAGGAGAGAGAACGATCAGTGAAAAAATAAAACATATTCGACTATCATGGCCTTAAATGCACCACTACAGACACGATTTATACATAGAAACGTAGGAAAATTTGTCGTCTCACTCACATTCACCTGCTAAAGCTGTCAATATAGTTATGGCTTGAGACGCGAAGATTCGGCAGCAGCACCCATTGACACCCTCATAGACTCCATGTTAAAAAGGCGGGAAAGCAGAAGTAACGCTTCTTTGAATTGCTCCCAAGAGCACATTTCTTCACTTTATCAACACAGAATGCCTATGTAGACGATCAGGAAGGGCTCAGCCTGCTTCAGGTTAAGCCGGTTCAATGATCGGAAATACGGTTTGGCCAGAAATCCTTCCTGTTCAAGGGGTGGTCTCAGCATTTTCTCTCTGTATCTGTCAAGATTTCCAACTGACATTCTAACAGGTGCAGCTGATTAGAGTTGGTCCTGGTTGCTTGGCAACCTCAGCCTGCTTGAAGGAGGAGAGGGGGAGAGGCCAGCAGGCAGAAGCCAAGTGCTGGCCATTTTAGTAGTTCTTGGCACTTAATTTGAACTTGTCTGTCTAAAATGGCAGACAGAGACAGCAGAGCAGCTAGCGCGTTAGCGCTAGCTGTAAAGACATGTTATTTGCTAACATGCTAATGTTAGCATGCAAATTTTAGCATTGGTCTAGCGACCAATACTAAAAATTAGTGCTAATTAACATTAGCCACTAGGAATTAAATACATGTTAATTGCTAACATGCTAATGTTAACATGCAAATGCTAATTAACGTTAGCCACTAAGAAATAATGCTAATGGTAACATGCTAATGTCAACATGCTAATGTTAATTGCTAACGCGTCAGCACATCAGCACTAACATGCTAATGTTAAAATGCTAATGTTAACATGTGTCAAGTAAGTTGAGATCCCTGATCCGCTGACACAACGAAGGAGTTAATGTAATAGTCATGGAGACTTTCCGGTATGACCAGCAATGGCATAAACCATTGGACATTCTGGGACTTTCCATTTCTGAGTTGGACAATTGGGGACTCTCCGTCTGAGTGTGAGTAATACATAAAGAGAAAAATTTGCTAAACTGAAATGTGATCAATGATAATTCTATGTTAAACAATGTAAGAATGAAATGTTAAAATGAGTGTGACCGTAAGGGAGAAGTGTGATTATAACTGTGTTTTGATTCTAACTACTAGAAATTGTGAAATCATTGCAACAGCTAGTAGCTAAGTGAGTAACCAGAACAAAATCATGCTGAGAGGTTGGCCAGGAAATATTGAGCAACTGGACCAGAGGGAGAGGATAAGTGAAGCAAACAGGAAACATCTGGAGGGATGAGCAGGAAGGATAAACTACCACCTAATATGGTTGGACTCCGGCAAGTGACTCATTGTAGCCTGATAAGGGGAAATCCAACGAACAGGGAGTATAAGAGCCGCTGCACAACGGAGATCGTGGTTATCCTCGTCAGCCGGCACCCAAGTTCGAGACATGCTGGACGACAGACCACATCGGGAGCATTAAACCTACGGACTTAGATACCAAACCACAGAGAGGGAAAAGACGAACAGCCCAACATCGCAAGTGAAGAATCCGGTGAGCCACAGCTGGCAAGAGGGAGCCGAGCCAAGGAGGATTAACCACCCCAAACCGGCTGTGGGTCTTGACTGGGCCAACCAGAATTCTTTTCGTGTTCATCCTGCCGATGAGATTGTGGACATCAGGGACTTTCCGAGCTTTGGACAAAGCCAGGGACTCTCGATGAAACCCAGCAGTTATGGCAGTCGTGAAAGGATTGGATCAACTGATCATCGCTTCACCCTTTCCCTCCCTCTCTACAAATTGGACCAACCTCAGTAACTCAGCAACAGCCTTCGTATCAGGTTATCAAATTTATTAATATAAGGACAGTGATTTTAGAGGATAGGATTGATCAAATCTGAATGAATTAAACTGTATGCCTGCCCTTGCTAAACTTTGCAATAAATATATCCACTGCAGTTAAAGATTAAGTTGTGGACCTCACATTTATGTCATCTCCTACAGGGTGTAATCATGAGATATAGTGTGTTCAACATCTAACAAGGTTCTAACAGGTTACTCTAGCCTACAGAAATTAACAGACCCTTGGGGCTCACTGTCCGAGCCACTAAAGAATATCCTAGCAACCATACCAAGTGCACAGATCAATGAGAAGAGAGCTGCCGTGAACGCACGCGGCTAGTGTAGCATTTGGCCCACAGGGGCTATTCGGTCAGGTACTATACTAGAGTAAGCAGGGTAGACGTGCGGATGGAGGCAGTTAGAAGCTAGGCGAATCTCCTCGCCACCAGCTTAAACAGTCCTCTGTCCCGTGAGGGGCTTGAGGATCGGACCCGTGAGACGGAGAGCTGGGCCAGTACCACCTGTACAGGGGTAACTCGGGATCTAACACGTGGCGCCCAACGTGGGGCTCGGTGAAAAGGTTCATCGGGCCTAAGAAGAACCCCGGCAGAAGAGGAATCTAGGAGGAAGAATCCACTGCTGGTCATGTGGGACGACCCGAGAAGAAAAGCCAAGTGTGCAGTAGAAGAGAGTTCTGCCCGAGCACTTAGGCAAAGCAGTCCTGCCAGGAGGAGGTACTGCTGGGTGACCAGTGAGAGAAGCTGAGCCACCAGCCCGCAGAGACCCTAGAGGAGGAGCAGGAAGAAGGAGCGGCCGGCGGGAGCAGTCAAGCTGAATACCCGAAGCGGCGCTGAATAGCCCAACTAGTCTCTAACTCATCCCCTGCCCGAGGTACTAAGGGAGGCCTTGAGGCAGACGACTCGTACGACAAAGACAAAGGAAAAGCAGGTATGACGGAGGCCGCACTGGGTGCAGGACCACAGTCGCTGAGACCCGCTGATGAGGAGAAGAATCGTCTTTGTCAGTGACAAGAAGTGGGAACAGACACCCAAAGGAAGGGTGGTTCCCGAAGGTTCCGTGATAGAAGTGGTGCAGGCCGTACATGAAGCGCTAGGCCATGCAGGCACCATGCCTACACGGAAGGAATTGGAAAAGCAGCAACTCTGGGTTCCAGGAGGCCGAGTCCGCCAGGTCCTCAAGGACTGCAACGTATGTGGTCGATACAATGCAGGACAAAGAGGAAGAAGGGTGGACGGCCTCACCATAAAGAGCACTGTACCCTGGGATCAGTATGTATGGATGCAGCTGGCCCGCTGGGGATTACAGGAAAAAAGGGCGAAAAGTACCTTTTAGTGCTAGTGGATTCTATGTCAGGGTACGTACTCGTCAGAGCCGTGAGAAGAATCAATGGCAGCAGTGTGGTCAGCATGCTGGATCAAGTCTGCTCCGATTTGGGAGTGCCCAAAGAGCCCTGAACGAACAATGGGACCCATTTCCGCAATGCCCAAGTGGACCAGTGGTGCCAGAAAAAGGCGGTCCCAGGACTGAGAGTCCCATTCAAAGTCGGACAGAGAGTGTGGATCAAAGCACGCGACCACCCAATGAATACTGCAGTCAAAGCTAAGTACGAAGTATCAGACATAGTAGAGAAGATCTTAGATAGTAACACAGTGTTACCAAAGGAGAGGGGAATCCAGGGAGTAGAGCAGCTTAAACTGATTCCAAGCTAGAAGAAAACAAGGAGCCAAGAATGGCTACTAACACACAGAACCTACCACCCTACGTCAGGGTAGCCACTGTCTATGGGGTGGGGGTCTAAGGAGAACAACCTCAGGACTCTGGGCAGGCAGAGGACTGAGAAAGCTAGATTGCGCTAAGCAAGGATTCTTGTCAGAAGAAAAAGAAATCATACAGTGGAAAGAAGTAAAAAGTACCTGTGTGGTATTCTTAAAACCATCCACGCTGTCCGTCCAATGGGAGGGACCAGGGAGTGAGAAACCACTCAAGCCAGACGGAATGAGAAGTGAATTCAAGAATATGCATTACACACCAGTAAAAGTTATGGATGCTTATGTTGTGGATTATGCCGGATAGCCAAGCTACCTAGGCTGATCATCATGACTCAATGGGACCTGCGAGGAGGCATCAGATGCAGCGGGTGATCTCAAGGAGGGGGTGTCAAGTGAGTTGAGATCCCTGATCCGCTAACACAACGGAGAAGTTAAAATAACAACCTGTGAAACGGATGACAGAGAGTTTCTCACTTTCTGGCCTTCCAAATGGGGAAGTGAAACCCCACAGCAGAAGGCCTGAGAATGGGGAATGAAGGGACTTTTCATTCATGCCAGTAATGTTAAGCCTTTGGACATTTAAAAAATATATATGAGTATGTGAGTAATGCATAAAGATAAAAATGAGCTAAGCTAAAATGTGATTAATAATGATTCTGTGTTTAAACAAATGCAAAAATGAACTGTTGAAATGAGTGTAACCATAAGAAAAGATTGTGATTATACCTGAAGATTCTGACTACTGGAGATTGTGAAATCATTGCAACAGCTAGTAGCTAAAGAAGTAATCATAACTAAATAATGCTGAGAGGTTGGGCCAGGAAATCTTAAGCAACTGGACCGGAGGGAGAATGAGAGGGAGGGGATAAGTGAAGTAAACAGAAAACATCTGGAGGGACAAACAGAGAGGATGAACTATGACAATCACCACCTAATATGGTTGGAATCCGGCAAGTGACTCATTGTAGCCTGATAGGGGGAAAATCCAACAAACGGGGAGTATAAGAGCCACTGCACAACGGAGATCGGGGTTATCCTCATCAACCGGCACCCAAGTTCGAGACATGCTGGACGACAGACCACATCGGGAGCATTGAATCTACGGACTTAGACTCCAAACCACAGAGAGGGAACAGACAAAAAGCCCAACATTGGAAGAGAAGAATCCGGTGAGCCACAGCTGGCAAAAGGGAGCCGAGCCAAGGAGGATTAACCACCCCAAACCGGCTGCGGGTCTCGACTGGACCAACCAGAATTCAATTCATGTTCATCCTGCCGATGAGATTGTGGACATTAGGGACTTTCCGAGCTTTGGACAAAGCCAGGGACTCTTGATGAAATCCAGCAGTACGGCAGTCGTGAAAGAATTGGATCGACTGATCACCGCTTCACCCTTTCCCTCCCTCTCTTCAAATTAGACCAACCTCAGTAACTCAGCAACAGCCTTCAAATCAGGTTATCAAATTTATTAATATAAGGACAGTGATCTTAGAAGATAGGATTGATCAAATCTGAATGAATTAAACTGTATGCTCGCCCTTGCTAAACTTTGCAATAAATATATCCACTGCAGTTAAAGATTAAGTTGTGGACCTCACATTTATGACATCTCCTACAGGGTGTAATCATGAGGTATAGTGTGTTCAACATCTAATAAGGTTCTAACAGGTTACTCTAGCCTACAGAAATTAACAGTGGCTCACTGTCCGAGCCACTAAAGAATATCCTAGCAACCATACTAAGTGCACAGATCAATGAGAGGAGAGCTGCCGTGAACGCACGCGGCTAGTGTAGTATTTGGCCCACAGGGGCTATTCAGTCAGGTGCTATACTAGAGTAAGCAGGGTAGACGTGCGGATGGAGGCAGTTAGGAGCTAGGCAAATCTCCTCGCCACCAGCTTAAACAGTCCACTGTACGGTCCCGAGAGGGGCTTGAGGATCGGACCCGTGAGATTGAGAGCTGGGCCAGTACCACCTGTACAGGGGTAACTCGGGATCTAACACCCAAAGCCAAGTTCATCGGTACATGAGGAAAGAGACAATCGAAAGTACTAAAGCTACGAACACAAGATGGGGAAGATGGGAGGACATCTTGCTGGACCCAGATCTTGAAATTGGCCCGGCACAACCAGCTAACAGAAAGGCACAGAAACCACAAGAAACAGAAGAAAAATCCTACGAATGGATTTTGTACACCGACAGATTCGTGAAATGAGTCCCATTATCTGTTTGGAGTTCTTTGGGCACTCCCAAATCGGAGCAGACTACCCCATGAATACTTCCGTCAAAGCTAAGTACGAAGTATCAGACATAGTAGAGAAGATCTTAGACAGTAACACAGTGTTACTAAAGAAGAAGGGAATCCAGGGAGTAGAGCAGCTTAAGCCTGTTCCAAGCTAAGAGAAAACCAGGAACCCAGAATGGCTACTAACACACAGAACCTACCAGGGTGGAAGCCCAAAGGAGAACGACCATGGAACTCTGGGCAGGCAGAGGACTGAGAAAACTAGATTGCGCTAAGCAAGGATTCCTGTCAGAAGAGAAAGAGATCATCGAATGGAAAGAAGTAAAAAATACCTGTGTGGTTTGCTCAAAGCCATCCACCCTGTCCGTCCAATGGGAGCTCAATGGGAGTTCAAGAACATGCACTACAAACCAGTAAAAGTAATGGATGCTTATGTCTGCGGACTATGCCGGATAGTCCAGCTACCCAGGCTGATCATCATGACTCAGTGGGACCTGCGAGGGACGAAACTGGAGCCATCGGAATGTAGCTGCCAGTGGGATGGATCCTACATCCTGCACTGTAGTGGTTGCTCCCTCCAGTTGAGGACTGGAAGACTTCTGCAGGTGAGCAGGGCCAAAGGTTGGCAAGTGAGGAGATATTTGGACGCATTGAAAGGCTTCGAATCACCACCTGGGGATGAGAGTTGAAGCGCATTACCCGCGGCTGCAGTCGCGCCCCAGAGGGGCGAAAACGAAGTGCTACGGAGGTACGCAGATACCAGCCCATCAGCGCCAGCCCTGTACCCAGACATGAGAGCCGATGAAGTGGAAGGATATAGCACAATAGCTGAGGGTTGCAATAGAAGGAGATCCCTCTTGGAGGAAGCAATACACCATGGATGGCCCTACATCCCTCAGTATGGGCAAATGGCATGTCCACCGTTTTCCACCAAACAAGTCCCGTTGGTGATGAGAGTGTTTAGGGACCCAGCGCAACCTGGCTACACTACAGGACTCGAAACGTTGACGGATGATGATCAACAGCAGGCCCATGAGAAAGGATGGGAAGGACCCTGGGAGCTCACTACGTGGGGAAAACTTATTGAGGAGGTTGTCCAGAACCCAAGTATCCCAACAGAAGAGTTACCCAAAGTCCCAAGAGAGGAAGGAGCTAGAGGCACTAACTTGTATTATTTCGTGACGGGGTTGGACACCTGGGGAAACTCTGGAGCAAAAGCAAAAGCAAAAAGGGCCCAATATTACGTCACACCAGAAGCATGGAATCGAGACAGAATCTTGCAAATGCCTGGAAGGGTGGCCAGTAGAGCGGCCACGCCCATAAGGCCGGACCAAACAGTAAAGGTGGAAATAACGGTCCAGATGATAGCAGTCCCATACAGAGGAATCTACTCAGTGGGAGCAGACGTAGTAGTAGTAGAGGACGTCAAGCCAGAAGAACCGAAGCAAGCACCAGGAAAGAAATCAATCAAGCGACTAAGTTCATGGTTCTGGCGATCGTTCCCTAGAAGAGGAAAATCACAGAAGAAACCCCAGCTTGGAGAATAAAAACGAACAAAGAAACCAGATAACCTAAAGTCAATGCAAAATGAGTGAGAAGTTTAAACGGAAAGTTAGATTGGATTACTTTACCCTGAATAATCCAGGCACTAGAAAGAGCCCACCAAGCTTAGAGCTACCAAACCACATTGTGTTTCTGGACTGGCCTAGGAAAGATTTCGACACAGGATGGAACCGAGGCACCGCAGGGTATTTTTGCAGCAACTGGGAGTACAGACGAGATCTAGATCTGTCAATCCCAGGCCCATCAATCCCGGGGAAAACAGGCCAGCGAGAAGTATATTGGATGGAATGCGGTTGCAGAAGTACATGCCCTATAACCCGACCCCAGCCGGTGCCAAGGTGTCCAGAGAACTTGATGTGGATATTAAATACGGCCTACATAGCAACCAAATAAAAACTGTTTAAACTGAGGTGGGGGCCCAATTATGCCGAACCCCTGCAGGGGATGTACTTTGACCTTTGGTTAGGATCAGGGAGAATCTGGACCAGCAGCCCAGAGATGTATCGACAACTCACCCAAAGGGAAGGAGATCCATGGAGTGTGGTGGTTGAGAACCAGCACGAACACATAAGGGTCACCAGCAGAATGGATGCCTCAGCAGGGCGGCCCCTGATTGATAGCTATTCGTATTCCTTGCAGCAGCAGCAGGCGTTAAAACATGATATGCGTGCTGGGCTGACAAACCTCACCATCGAGTCACCAACCCAACGTTACCACCCTAAACAGCCCCTATATACGATGCTAACTCAAGCCCGAGGGGACGGGGAGCATTTTTGGGAAGCATATGATAACCTCATAACTGGAGGCTATCGAGAAGGAAGAACGCCTGCTGAAGGACCCCTACCCATACCGGAACAGGTGCTGGTCGCCTGCTGGAAATGAGCGTGGAAGGGGTTGGACCCTGAGATCCAGTACAAATCACCAGTGTATAAAGCACTTCTCAGGCAACGAACCACCAGATCCTCAAGTGGCACAGAGGGATCACCTCCGGTAATAGTGCAATTAGAAACATTACAAAGAAAACCCTGAAAGCGCAAGAACAAACAACGGAGTACTGTCTGGTCCTACTCCACTAAGGACAGATGGACCTGCCGTTATTAGATGCCCAAGCCTGGAGGGGGAGGCCAAAATTACAAGGGCCTCACCCAGAAGAATTGGGACAAGAAAGCATTGACGAAAAGACAACGACAATCAGGGAAACGCTCAACTCGACAAAAGGCTTGCATGTGTATAAAGACCCTGACGAAAGCAATGGTAGTAATGGCAGGACTGGTGGCTGTCCTGGCCATCTTGTACCATTATGGCCGTCACCCTTGGGCCCTAACCCATACCAGGGTCCAACATGGGACGACTAAAACTGTGCAGCAGGCATGCTGGACAATGGAATGGGACAAGAACCAAACCTGGCTCAACCTCACCACAAGAAGGCAAGAGGGAGAGTGGGTAAACTGGTTAGCAGCACTCAATGGAACAGAAATTTAATTGAACACAGCTAAAAACGGCAACGCAACCAATGGAACGGAGGTGCTACAGGCACTGCAACAGATGGACGATGGAGAACTCATGCTACAGGTATTAAAGCTACAAGGCAAAGAAACAAAAACTGTGAGATGTACGTGGATACAGGCAGGATCTGAAGAACTGGGATGGTACTGCACGTGGGGATGTAGGCCGTTGGCAGGCCTGGAGAACCAAGGGTACTGGGAAGAAGAAGACATATTTCCAGCACCACCACGAAACGACACATGCCCCGCTGCACTCCCCAAGTGGACGTTCTGGGGGGACCTTAATGTCACATGTGATCTCACCAGTAGCCGAGCCCCCAAAGGCTGGAGACCCGAAGAGAAAAGGACTAAACAGGACAGCACCACGAGGGGAGCCAACTGTGATGATACCCAAGCCTCATTGACCTCAACACCAGACGAAACCCCAAACCCAGAGAATACCTCATCACCAGGTACTACCCCACCACTAGGCACAGCCGCACCAGTGAAAGCACCAATGCAGGAATCCACTTTGAAATTAATAGATCCAGGCTTTGAACCCAAAGAAGGCCCGTACCCGCAATGGCTCAGGAACGTCACCAGAGACTGTGTGTATAAACAATTAAGAAGCCTAAACCCATGCTTTTGGAACACCGGGAAGAAGTGTGATGACCAGCTACCAGGCCATGGTTCATGGACCAGAGAGGGGCATATGGTACCATACCAAATGTGTACCACTAAGTATGGCTGAATAACACCTTGCCCTGGATATGGGTCACACTGCTACAGCACCTCGTAGGGGCTTTCCCTGAGGGACAACGGTGGACAGGCCTGGGGCTCAAAGGGCCATACAAGACCGATATGTATGTCCAAAAAGTCCCAAAACCCGACGAATTGACATCAGTGCCTAGTGGGGATTTCCAGAAAGTGGACCGATGTGTGGCAGAGAAGATTTTCCAGGACCTGAATAACACAGTGTTCGTGAGCGACGGTAAATCACCTCGGTGCCCACTTAATCAAGTGAAAACAATGACATGAACCATAAAAGGGGTCCTACAGGCCTGGAAAGAAGGGTACCGAAGAGACTCTGAGTCAACCTGGTGGGGACTAGAACAAAATGAGGTGAGACGCTGGGTAATACCATGCTTAGCGAACACCAGCAACTACTGGTTGAAGTACCAGTACATCGCCACAGTCTATTCCAAAGATCGAGAGATATGGCCGGGGATGTGGAGCAAGCCCATGCCCGTAGTTAGTCCAAGACCATGGACTATGTGTTGCGACGGAGCCAACAGCACCTGCACTGTCAGTCTTGCGAGAAGGCACTGTCAACATGTTCCAGGATGGAAAGTGCACTGCCTGGTGCACTATAAGGGCAAGTATGACACCCATGGGAGCCAAGTGGTTTGGAAAAAGGAAAAGGGCGAGTGGGTAAGAGCAATCCCTCCGGGGGTCGGATGTGCCAAAGTAATCCTGGGACATGGAATGTCAAAGAGAAAATAAGTACTGGGGAAGACCGTGCCATTTGTAGCTGACCCAACTATCATCATAGCAGAAGGACACGCCTTCAGAAAGAGCCTGTGTGAGGGCAAAGAAACCACTGGGTATGAATGGCTAGGACCGAATCGGATCTACAACAACGGGACCTGTCACTCCCTGGAAGAACACTGGATGCACTGCGGGAGTGGAAAGGAAGAACACGAGTGCACCTGGACCGAGAGGGTGGAAATGGCAGTCACTGGGGTTCTAACGGCAGCAATTGAGGAAGCCACTGAAATTGTTGAAGAAGGATTTGGGGTAGTGAAGGGCTGGATAACTAGCCTGATCACCCAACTGTGGCCCTATCTGCTGATGCTCGTTGGTCTTGTGATAGCAGGAGCAATAGTGACCGCCCTAGTCAAAGGCGGAGCTAAAGCAATCACATGCCCAAGGGAAAAACCCTCAAGGAAGAAAGAAGACAAGAAACCCCTCCTCTGGAAAGGGGAGGAGCAATATAGCGTATAAGAGCTTAACACCGGCACGCCCTAAGCCAGTTGCAGTCCCGGAACTCTACGAAGAAGTGGCATAGGCAGCCTTGGTAAACAGATAAGTGATAAAATACAGAACCCACAACGGGAGAAGAAGAAGATACATCAAACATGGCTAACAACACCACAGACGCAGTCAATACAGCTCTATTCAGAGTGAGTGCAGCAGATTTCTATGCTCTTCTGGCGATATGGCTAGTCCACTGCTGCACTGGCCACTGGAGCCCTGATCAACCGCTAAGAATACTGGCTTTACTACAAGGGTGTGCTAGGGTAGTCATCCTTAGTCTGTGGGGTGGAGTGCAAGACTTAGCTGTATCCCTGTTTGCAACCTACATGCTGGGGCGCCTCACCATATCCACTGATCGAAGGGGGATCTGCCAGGGCGCAGCAATTGTGCTCTGGATGGTCCTGGACACAGTCAACATCTTCTAGGCACCCCTCAAAATTGCCAGTACTCTGTGCGAAGCCCTGATAACCATGGGCCTATTGGGCCACGTGGCCTTTCTGACCAAGGGAATACAAGAAAGAGGAAGAAGGCGTTGGCTGCTACCCTCTGGTGCCTGGGTTGGGGCGTGATAGCAGTTTTGTATTGGATAAAACGAGTTAACCAAATAGTGGTGGTCATGTGGCTCATGACCTACGCCGCCTTCTTCCCTAGATCCAGAACTACCAGCAGCCCGGGACCGAGCCCGCCGATCACCCTACGATCCCCCTGGCTGGCTGCATTAGCTCAAAGACGTGCTGCGAGAAGAGAATAGAGGGGCCCTGGAAAGAGCACCCCTAAGCTTGCTTGCTACGCTGAAACCTGCTGCTGCTGAAACAAAAAAATGTGTTGCTCTATCACGACAGAACGGAGCGGGCTGTATCCACTGTGGACTCCAGGCCAAAATCCTCTGAGACGTCACGCCAGCGTTGTGGTGCACTGGGTGCTATGTGAGCTATTTTCCCATCCAATCTGCAAGAGGTATAATGAGTTGCAAGGATGGGCTCTACACGCCGATGATAGTACCAGAACTTTCAATGGACCTTGAGACCAGAGCCAAGGTGGTCTGGAATTCGCTGAAAGCAGAGTCCAGGGTGACGGCAGTTGTAACAGAATAGCACAACAGTATCCATTACCCGGTCTACACCAAGATGTGGGAGTTCCCGGGAGGAGAACGAGTGTCCACGGCACATCTGACTGACTGGCGGTTCGTGGCAATAGGACCCCAGCTGCCCCCACTTCGGACAGCCACTGGAAACAACGGCAGACCAGCAAAGCCAATAACCCGAGAGGTGGAAACGCAGACCGAATGGATGGTGTGGTGCTGGGAAGACAGAGCAGGTGAGATTGCTGAATTAGAACCCATGACGGTAGATGACTCGGCGGCGGAAGACAACTCTGACACCGGGCCTGAACCACCACACCGACCCTCTTGCACCCCAACCACACCACTGGAGGATCCACCGAACCTGCAAAAGGAAGATCCTGTGTCCTGTGTCATTGTTAAACAATGTAAGAATGAAATGTTAAAATGAGTGTGACCGTAAGGGAGAAGTGTGATTATAACTGTGTTTTGATTCTAACTACTAAAAAATTGTGAAATCATTGCAACAGCTAGTAGCTAAGTGAGTAACCAGAACAAAATCATGCTGAGAGGTTGGGCCAGGAAATATTGAGCAACTGGACCAGAGGGAGGGGATAAGTGAAGCAAACAGGAAACATCTGGAGAGATGAGCAGGAAGGATAAACTACCACCTAATATGGTTGGACTCCGGCAAGTGACTCATTGTAGCCTGATAAGGGGAAATCCAACGAACAGGGAGTATAAGAGCCGCTGCACAACGGAGATCGTGGTTATCCTCGTCAGCCGGCACCCAAGTTCGAGACATGCTGGACGACAGACCACATCGGGAGCATTAAACCTACGGACTTAGATACCAAACCACAGAGAGGGAAAAGACAAACAGCCCAACATCGCAAGTGAAGAATCCGGTGAGCCAAAGCTGGCAAGAGGGAGCCAAGCCAAGGAGGATTAACCACCCCAAACCGGCTGTGGGTCTCGACTGGACCAACCAGAATTCTTTTCGTGTTCATCCTGCCGATGAAATTGTGGACATCAGGGACTTTCCAAGCTTTGGACAAAGCCAGGGACTCTCGATGAAACCCAGCAGTTACGGCAGTCGTGAAAGGATCGGATCGACTGATCATCGCTTCACCCTTTCCCTCCCTCTCTACAAATTGGACCAACCTCAGTAACTCAGCAACAGCCTTTGTATCAGGTTATCAAATTTATTAATATAAGGACAGTGATTTTAGAGGATAGGATTGATCAAATCTGAATGAATTAAACTGTATGCTTGCCCTTGCTAAACTTTGCAATAAATATATCCACTGCAGTTAAAGATAAAGTTGTGGACCTCACATTTTTGTCATCTCCTACAGGGTGTAATCATGAGGTATAGTGTGTTCAACTCTAACAAGTTTCTAACAGGTAACTCTAGCCTACAGAAATTAACAGACCCTTGGGGCTCACTGTCCGAGCTACTAAAGAATATCCTAGCAACCATAGTGCACAGATCAATGAGAGGAGAGCTGCCGTGAACGCACGTGGCTAGTGTAGTATTTGGCCCACAGGGGCTATTCGGTCAGGTGCTATACTAGAGTGAGCACGGTAGACGTGCGGATGGAGGCAGTTAGAAGCTAGGCGAATCGCCTCGCCACCAGCTTAAACAGTCCTCTGTACGTGGGGCTTGAGGATCGGACCCGTGAGACGGAGAGCTGGACCAGTACCACCTGTACAGGGGTAACTCGGGATCTAACACATGCTAATGCTATTTCTTAGTGCATCAACGTTAACATGCTAATGTTAACATGCTAATGGTAATTGTTAATGTTAACATGCTAATGTTAAATGCTAGCGCGTCAGCGCATCAATGTTAACATGCTAATGGTAACATGCTAATGGTAACATGCTAATGTTAGTTGCTAATGTTAAAATGCTAATAGTAACTGCTAACGCATCAGCGTTAACTTGATAATGTTAATGAGCTAATGTTAACATGCTAATGCTAATGTTAATTGCTAGAACGTTAGCGCATCAGCGCTAAAATGCTAATGTTAACATGCTAATGGTAATTGTTAATAGTAAAATGCTAATGCTAACATATTAATGTTAACATGCTAATGCTAACATGTTAATGTTAAAATGTTAATGATAATTGCTAGCGCGTCAGCGCATCAGCGCTAACATGGTAATATAAACATGCTAATGTCAACATGTTAATTGCTAGCGTGTCAGCACATCAGTGCTAACATGCTAATGCTAACATGCTAATGCTAACATGTCCGTCCGTCCGTCTTCTTCCGCTTATCCGAATATGGGTCGCGGAGGCAGAAGCTTCAGCAGGGAAGCCCAGACTTCCCTCTCCCCAGCCACTTCTGCTAGCTCTCCCAGGGGGATCCCAAGGCGTTCCCAGGCCAGCCGAGAGACATAGTCCCTCCAGCGTGTCCTGGGTCTTCCCCGGGGCCGCCTCCCGGAGGGACGTGCCCGGAACACCTCACCAGGGAGACGTCCAGGAGGCATCCTCACGAGATGCCCGAGCCACCTTAACTGGTTCCTCTTGATGTGGAGGAGCAGCGGTTCTACTCTGAGCTCCTCGCGGACGGCCGAGCTTCTCACCCTATCTCTAAGAGAGAGCCCAGCCACCCTGCGAAGGAAGTTTATTTCGGCCGTTGTATTCACAATCTCATTCTTTCGGTCACTACCCAAAGCTCGTGACCATAGGTGAGGGTAGGAACATAGATCGACTGGTAAATTGAGAGCTTCGCCTTTCGGCTCAGCTCCTTCTTCACCACGACGGATCGGTGCAGAGTCCGCATCACTGCAGAAGCCGCACCGATACGCCAGTCGATCTCCCGTTCCATCCTTCCCTCACTCGTGAACAAGACCCAGAGATACTTGAACTCCTTCACTTGAAGCAGAATCTCATCCCCGACCCGGAGACTGCACTCCACCCTTTTCCGGATGAGAACCATGGTCTCGGATTTGGAGGTGCTGATTCTCATCCCAGCCGCTTCGCACTCAGCTGCAAACCGCTCCAGAGAGAGCTGAAGGTCGCGCTCCAATGAAGCCAACAGGACTAGATCGTCCGCAAAAAGCAGTGACCCTATCCTGAGGCCACCAAATTGCAGCCCCTCAACGCCCTGGCTGCGCCTAGAAATTCTGTCCATAAAGGTTATGAACAGAACCGGTGACAAAGGGCAGCCCTGGCGGAGTCCAACTCTCACGGGAAACAGGTCCGACTTACTGCCGGCAATGTGGACCAAGCTCTAGCACCGAGAGTACAGGGACCGGATAGCCCGTATTAATGGGTCCGGAACCCCATACTCCCGGAGCACCCCCCACAGTATACCCCGAGGGACATGGTCGAACGCCTTCTCTAGGTCCACAAAACACATGTAGAATGGTTGGGCGAACTCCCATGCACCCTCCAGGGCCGCGCTAAGGGTATAGAGCTGGTCCACAGTTCCACGGCCAGGACGAAAACCACACTGCTCCTCCTGGATCCGAGGTTCGACAATCTTGCGGACCCTCCTCTCCAGGACCCCCGAAAAGACCTTCCCGGGGAGGCTGAGGAGTGTGATCCCCCTATAGTTGGAGCACATCCTCCGGTCCCCCTTTTTGAAGAGGGGAACCACCACCCTGGTCTGCCAGTCCAGACGCACTGCTCCCCGATGTCCACGCGATATTGCAGAGACGTGTCAACCAAGACAGCCCCACAACATCCAGAGCCTTGAGGAATTCCTGGCGGACCTCATCCACCCCCGGGGCCCTGCCACCGAGGAGTTTTTTGACTACCTCAGCAAACTCAGCCCCAGATATGGGCGAGACCACCATGGGGTCCCCAGACTCTGCCTCCTCGAAGGAAGACGTGCTGGTGGGATTGAGGAGGTCTTCGTATTCCCTCCACCGACCCAAGACGTCCCCAGTCGAGGTCAGCAGCACCCCGTCCCCACTGAACACAGTGTTGACAGTGCTCTGCTTATTCCGCCTGAGCCACCGGATGGTGGTCCAGAACCTCCTCGAAGCCGTTCGAAAGTCGCTGTCCATGGCCTCACCGAACTCCTCCCACGCCCGAGTTTTTGCCTCCGCAACTGCCGAGGCCGCATTCCGCTTGGCACGTCGATACCCGTCACCTGCTTCAGGACTCCCACAGACCAAAAAGGTTCTGTAGGACTCCTTCTTCAGCTTGACGGCATCCCTCACCGCCGGTGTCCAACAGCGGGTTCGGGGGCCACCGCCACGACAGGCACCGACCACCTTACGGCCACAGCTCCGGTCAGCCGCCTCGACAATGGAGGAATGGAACAAGGTCCACTCGGACTCAATGTCCCCTGCCTCCCCCGGAACATGAGCGAAGCTCTCCCGGAGGTGGGAGTGGAAACTCTTTCTGACAGGAGATTCAGCCAGACGCCAGACAATTCAGCACAGAACGTTTGGGCCTGCCAGGTCTGACCGCCATCCTCCCCCACCATCGGAGCCAACTCACCACCAGGTGGTGATCAGTTGACAGCGCCGCCCCTCTCTTTACCCGAGACCACAAAGTCGATCATCGAACTGCGGCCCAGGGCGTCATGGTGCCAAGTGCACATATGGACACCCTTATGCTTGAACATGGTGTTTGTTATGGACAATCCATGACGAGCACAGACGTCCAATAACAGAACACCACTCGGGTTCAGATCAAGGGGGCCGTTCCTCCCAATCACGCCCCTCCAGGTCTCACTGTGGCTGCCCACGTGAGCATTGAAGTCCCCCAGGAGGACGAGGGAGTCCCCAGAGGGAGCGCTCTCCAGCACCCCCTCTAAAGACTCCAAAAAGGGTGGGTACTCTGAACTGCCATTCGGTGCATAGGCACAGACGACAGTCAGGACCTGTCCCCCCACCCGAAGGCGAAGGGAGGCTACCCTCTCGTCCACCGGGGTGAACCCGAACGTACAGGCGCCGAGCCGGGGGGAAACAAGCATTGCCAACCCCGCTCTGCGCCTCTCGCCGGGGGCAACACCAGAGTGGTAGAGCATCCAACCCCTCTCAAGGAAACTGGTTCCAGAGCCCACACTTTGCGTCGAGGCGAGCCCGACTATATCTAGCCGGAATCTCTCAACCTCACGCACCAGCTCAGGCTCCTTCCCCGCCAGAGAGGTGACGTTCCACATCCCCAGAGCCAGCTTCTGCAACCAGGGGTCGGACCGCCAGGGTCCCCGCCTCCGACTGCCGCCCATCTCTCTCCGCACCTGCCCCCCCCGAGACCCCTCCCATGGGTGGTGGGCCACAATCTTTCTCCCCAAACGTATTTTTTTACATAAAAAAATAAATAGAAAATACATAGATTAAATAAACAAATACATAAATCATTTATCATTTATGAAAACACTGATTGTTAAAGCCCTTCTTCCTCCCTGTACCTCTAGAAAACCATGTGTTTGTACCGCTTTTTAAACTGGATCATGCTTGGACATTGCTTGAGCTCCACACCCAGTCTGTTCCACAGCCTCACTCCACAAACTGAAAAACAAAAACTTTTTAATGTTGTACGCTGATGTTTTAAGTCGAACTCACCCCTCAGATTATAACCCCCAACTCTGTAAAAAACAATACATTTTGAATGTTTCCAGGAAGAAGATTGTTTATTGCTTTGTACATGATTTGTGCTGTTTGGAAATCAGTGAACCAGGTCAGTGAACTTTAATGTTTTTGATTTTAAGAATAGTGAATTTGTGTGGTCTCTATAACTGGTATTACAAATTATTCTTATGGCTCTTTTCTGCAGTATGGATAGAGATTGTTGCCCCAAACCTCTGCACAGTATTGTAAATATGGTAAAATCAGTGAACAGTCGAGAATGTGGAGTGATTTGTGGTCCAGAATGTGTTTTGCTTTGCTCAGAACTGCTTCTTGACAGTTTGCTTTATACATGTTTTATATGACACTTCCAGTTTATTTTAACGTCAATTGTTACCCCAAGAAACTTGTTTTTTCAACGTCCACCCCATCTACTTGTAACTGCACTACATGGATTTGGTTTTACTTAAGTTTAACGATAATTTGTTTCTGTCAAACCACATTTTGAGTTTGTACATTTCATTGGTGATCCTCCCCAGTAGTTCATGTAAATCCCCCCCTAGAACAAAAAATACTAGTGTCTGCAAACACTAATTTTAATGTTCTTGAAACTTTGCATGTCATTTATGTAAAGTATAAATACTTTTGGACCTAATACTGACCCCTGTGGGACGCCACAAGCAATGTCCAAGCATGACAATAAATGTTCCCCCAACTTCACAAATTGTTTTCTGTTACTTAAATAACTTCTCACCCATGCAATACTAACCCCCTGATCCCATACCGTTCAAATTTAATGATTAATTGTATCAAAAGCTTTTTTGAGATCTATGAATACTCCAACTGAATGCAGTTTGTAATCTATAGTGTTTGTGATCCCCTCAATTGATTCTGTTAATGCCAGTGATGTAGAGCTGTTTGCTCTAAATCCGTATTGACTGTCAGAAAGCAATTTTTGTTTGTTTATAAATTTGTCTAATCTGTTATTGAATAGTTTTTTTCTAGAATGTTGGAGAATTGTGGAAATAAAGAAACTGGCCTGTAATTTGTGAAGTGGTGTCTATCCCCAGTTTATACAGCGGCACAACTTTAGCTATTTTCATGCTGTTACAGATGTATGTAAGTGGTTCAGAAATCCCCTCAATGACCTTTTTTACAACTTTAATATCAATTTCATTTGAATCAGTAGATGTTTTGTATTTACATTTATTTACCATATCTATTACTTCTTTTTCTTCCACTGCTGTAAGGAACATTGAATAAACACCATTTCCCATCATCTCCCCTTTTCCGCTACTTCCAGATACAGTGGTCCCTCGTTTATCGTGGGGGATACGTTCTAAAAATAACCCGCAATAAACGAAATCCGCGAAGTAAGTTTTACAATAATTATACATGTTTTAAGGTGGTAAACCCCCTAACCACACACGTTTATACACCTTTTTACACGCATTTTGTACAGTACTCCCTTAGTTAATCAGGACGCAGAACACATGTGCGGTTCTCCCTTAGCCAATTTAGGATGCAGAACACAATGCGCGTTCATACTGTACAGTACGCTGTAAAAAAAAAGCATGCAAAATTACACACAAAAAATCCGCGAAACAGCAAGTCCGACGACTGTACTGTACACTTTTTATCCACACAGTTCCTTCATTTCCATCATTGCCTACTTTGCTGACCTTGAAAAAATAATGAATATTAAGGCCCACCCAGAAATCATTAATATCGCAAAATTTATTTCCACTTTTTGTCACTTAATGTTAAATCCATTGTAAAAGCTAAATCTGCCTAGGAAAAAGAATTGAATGTTTTCAGACGACCTGTGGGATAAGGCAATCAAAAAGGTAAGCTCCACTTCATATGTGACCTGCACAAATATGCCCAAATATATCAAACAGTTATTCTGTGCTCCTTTACACCTTTCTCAAGTTATGTCCTCCTCTGTAAGTCGCTTTGGATAAAAGCATCTGCTAAATGCAATGTAATGTAATGTAATGTAATGACTGGTGTAGCCACGCCCCTGCTGACTTAAGCCACAGGTTTTATTTCTGCTCAAAACTAAAAGAATTCTGGGGCATTTTTTTAGAACATTATCTGACATCTTAAAAATAGATTTCTAATATTGTCCCTTTATTGCTATCTTTCTGAGTCCCAGTCAAGTTTTTCCAGACCTGCACGTGGAGGAAGCAGACATTATAGCTCTTCCCTCTTGGCATGCAGGAGGATACTAATGTCATGGAAATTTTCTGGCCCTCCATCAGCTTCCTCCTGCTTGGAGGACTTGATGTTTTTCTTAAACTTGAGAAAATCAAATTCACATTAAAAGGCTCCATAGAGAATTTTTTTGTCAGGTAGCAAGTAATTATTACATATTTAAAATTTTTAGAAAGCCTTCCAGTTGATCAGCTATAATTATTTTTCCTACTATAAGTACAATGTCCCAGGATCCTCAGTTAATACCAGGCCGTTACTTATTTATGTATCAGTTTAATTTATTTTTTATTCATTTATTTTTCACTTTTTTCCATTTGTTGCTTTATTTTATTTATTACCATGTTCCATTCCACTCGTTGTCATTGTGTTGTGTTTCATTATTTGTTTATGTGATTGTTTATAAGTTTAATAGAATTGTATAGGCAAAAAAAAACAAACAGCTGCCTTACTTTAGCACAGGGGTGTCCATTACGTCGATTGCGATCGACCAGTCGATCGCCAAAGTAGTGTGGGTAGATCGCATGGTATTAAAAAAGTAAATGTCAGCCTATCATCCGTTCTGACGATGATAGGGCCTATCATCAGCGTCAGCAGTGTCACATGTGCGTGTCACCCCAGGGACGTCACTAGGTTTAAGAAACTGGGGTGGCTTAGCCCACATAGGGGAGAAGTTATTACGAAAAATACGAAAATTAATTACCGTTTCCATTGTTACAACGGCGATGAAATGCGCTCCGTTACTATGTCCAACGTCCCCAAGCTTTCTGTTTCTGTCTGTCAGTGTAATGTTTCGGTGTCTGTGTCGCACGGAGCGACCTGGTGTTTTTTTCACCCCTGCCCACAACCTCAGCGCGCGCGTGCACACACACACACGCACATACCCACACACACGCACACAGTAGAGACGAGATAGCAAGTCCCGAGCGATCAGAAAATAAGATGTCTTTCACAAATTGTCGATACAAGCAATACTTCACCTATACTGAGATGAAAGATAAGAATGTATATGTGAAGTGCAGATTGTTGCTGGGGGAAAACGTTTATCCACGTCTGTTACCAGTAACGAGTTATTTCTACAACAGAGTAATTACGTTACTAACGCAGGTACTTTTTTGGAGGAGTAACTAGTAACTATGGCTAAAGAAAATGGAAAAAAAATCCCAATATACATTATTCGACCCGCCCCAGCCCGCCCCGCCAATAAAGTGGAACATTCTCTACCTGCACCGTCCAGCCCCGCAGGTGCCCGCGGTTTCGGGCCGGCCCGCGCATCACTAGTGTGGAGTCGAATCTTGGGAGTTCGCCCCGGAGAAACTACTTCGGCCACGGTCAGGAAACGAATAGTGGGAATGGTTAACAGAAGTCATCTCAACTAGCTAGCAGCAGCTAGGAACTTTCAGAGCTGGCTAGCTGGGATTCAAACACGGAACATTTTGATTTATTAATTACATGGAACTTTTCTGCTGTTAGCTAAGTGTTACTACCAGCAGTGATGAATGCTTACTTTCTTGAAAAAGGCTCTAATGTCCATCCTTCACCCATGCGTTCGCGCTCTGCTCTTGCCGCTGTGAGGTTCGGCTCTGTGTACTTCAGAGGTAAACACGCAAGTGGCAGTGAGCAGGGTCGCATGGAAAACATGGACTGGAATTTCAGTGATGTGGGCGTTCTCTATATGAAAAAGTGGAATGGATTGTATAATGACGCACTGAAGGGGCTCTCTCTACCGTACCCGATGAAATGAGATTTATGATCATATTTAAGTGAATAATGACAGTTTATATGATTATTGGTTTAAACTCATATTCTGGCCACTTTGTATTGCATAAATAGGCATTTTTTTGTGGCTGAAGCCCCCCTAAAATAGGCCTAGTGACGCCACTGTGTCACCCTATCAGATGGCTGGCTGACACGCACTGCATGCACATACAGTGGTGCAAAACGCTACTAAACTCTAGCAAGCTAGTGAGTAAGAAAGGGTATAAAAATGAGCGAAAGAGCTGGACCAAGTAAGAAGCCAAAGACCTACCACTACCATACGGAGTGGGAGGAGGACTTTTTTTTCATCATGTCATTTTTGAAGTGCGTTTGCCTCCTCTGTCCATCAGTGTACCATTGCTATACCAAAGAAGGGAAATGTGGAGCAGCATTTTCGGACAGTTCATAAAAAATACGACACCAAGTTCCCTCCGAAAAGCGAGCTGAGAAGGAGATAGGTGAAGGAACTAAAATCCCAGCTGTTCGGACAGCAGTCATGTTTCTCACAGCTAACTTCAAAAGAGAGGGCAGCCACTGAAGCATCGTTCCGGGTGAGTCACTTAATCGTTAAAAACAAGAAATCCTTCCAAGATGGAGAGATGGTAAAGGAGGCGTTTGTTGAAGCAGCTGGATTGTTGTTCCGAGACTTTAAAAACAAACCAGAAATACTATCTTCGATCAAAGCTCTCCAGCTATCAAGAAATACAGTAACAAAGCGCAGTAAAGCCATGGCTGAGGATTTAACCCAGCAACTTTGGAAGGACATCCCAGATTGTGAGTGTTTCTCACTGCAGTTCGATGAGTCTACAGACGTGAGTGACACAGCCCAATTGTGCATTTTTATTTGGATGGTGTTTAATGACATGACTGCAAAAGAGGAACTATTAACATTACTGCCTATGAAAGAACACACGAGAGGAGATGACCTATTTCAGTCTTTCAAAAACTTTACAGAGAAAACCCAGCTCCCAGTATGCAAATTGGTGTCCATCACCACGGACGGCACGCCTGCAAAAAATGCTCAACATGAAAGAGATAATGCAACAAAGGTCGCCTGTTCCATTCGTGCCAGATCTCTCATAAGATGGCTCTTCCGTGCGCATTTGGAGAATGTTGACTGCGACGACTCAGACTTGTTGCTGCACACAGAGATGGCTAAGTCGAGGCAAATTCCTGCAAAGATTTCGAGATCTCTTACCGGAAATTAAGACATTTTTTCCGTGATGCTGAACATGCAGAATATAACCAACTAAATGACCGTCAGTGGCTGCTGGACTTGGCATTTTTAACAGATCTGACCAACATGTTAAATGACCTTAATCTAGAGCTGCAAGGAAAAGAAAAAACTGTGATCAATATGATCAGCTCAGGTAATGCTTTTCAAACGAAAAATGAAACATCTCTCTTCAAAGCTCCAGCGCCATGATTTGGCAAACTTCCAGAACCTTGCGTCATCAGTCATCAGTCAGTCTGACAGTGCACACTTCATAAAGCAAACTGATGATTGTCTGTTAGAGTTTGACAAACGCTTTCAAGACTTTGCTTTACTCGAGCCAGTCACCACATTCATGTGCTACCCTTTTCAGGAAGATGCTGAGGTTGTTTCACTCGCATCAAAAATTGCAACACTGTTTCACCTGAACCCTTCTGAAGTGGAGGATGGGATTTTGACACTTCAAGCTGACATTCAGCTAAAGTCCAAAGCTCATGTCAATTCTGGAACTTACTGATAGAGGACAAGTACCCCAAAATCAGGAAATGTGCTACCTCTTTGACTGCATTATTTGGCTCTACTTATTTATGTGAGTCAGCTTTTTCCCACATGAAGATGATTAAGTCCAAATACCGTTCCACCATGACTGATGATCATCCGGAAGTCTGCTAGAGGCTGTCTAACAGCAGTTATTGTCCAGACTCCCTGGTTGATTCCATTCAGTGGAAGTCATCAGAGTAAGGTAATGACAAAAAATGTTGTATTGTGCAATATGGATTTATGCAGTAATGACCAGCATATATTGTACATATAAAGATAATTCTCAATATATTTATGAATAAATTTATATTTTGCATTTTTATAGTAGGTGGTAGATCATTTTGACTTGGTCATTTCATAAGTAGCTCTCAGGCTAAAAAAGTGTGGGCACCCCTGCTCTAGGACAACAAATCTGAGGACTCACCTGCTAGCTTCAACCCAAGTAAGGCAGCGAAGGCACCATCAGAATGAATGAATACCAAGCAGACAGTCTATTTAGTTGTTTACAGATATGAGATGATTTGGTACCATGTAAATAAAACTTGCAGTATTAACTAACTACATGTGGCACACTGGAACGGTAATGTCATAATTTCATATTTGTTAATTCGAGAATATCAGTGTCCAGTGGAAATAATTTACTTTATATGTGTTATAGTTAATTCATATTATTATTTCAAGGTTAAAATATTATTTACCTGAATGTCAACATATTTTGGAAATTGGAAATGGTTGTACTTATCCTTTAGAAATAATACTGTCTTTTTAAGAGGACAAAGAGAGTACGTTGTTGTATATGCAAACAGAAACGGTGTGCTTGTGTTGAACCGTGGACAGTTTTTTCTTTTATTAAAAGTTGCTAAAACGAAGATGGACGTGGTTTTTTGCAGTTCATTTTAAGGGTGCAACATAAATTTTGGTGTTTCCGCCCGGTCCAAGCAAGTTTCAAACCGAAAAAAAAGTCTGTTTTCTTGAAAAAAGAGGACTGCATGCTGTGCACAACGAGGGAAGCTAAGCTAGCTCGTCAAGCTAACCGCAGCAACCAGCTTGTTAATGATCCGAATAATCCGCATGGAAGAAACGTAAATAAAACGTATGTTGCTTCTTCAAGCTGTGAGTAACACAAGAGCGAGGTGAAAATGGACAGTGAGTGGGAATCATTACTGGCTGATGTTGAGAAGAAACTTATAACTTTATCACTCACTGATCTCAGTGCAGTAAGTGAGGAGCAAAGACTTCAGCCAAGTGAGGAGGTGAAATCATCATGCCGTTTACTGAGGAGACTAATCCTATGTCACCTGGAAAGTGAAGAAGTGATAGGTTTAGAGGATTCAGGACTATCAGTGCTGTTGGCAACATGTGATTTTATCGACACCTTGAGAAAAGAGAATGATGATTGTATCTACCCTGGTTACACGACTCACGCTTCGTACTGATGTCCACAACAATTTTAATCTCTTGGCGAAGTTACAGAACACCATGAAAACTGCAGGTAAAATAAACACATTTCATATACATCATTCTCAGGTTATTTCTTACACAAAGGTACAAAATTTTCATCCTTGAGAATAATTACCATGTACGCCTGCTTAACCAGCAGTAGACAGTCCTCTCGTCTCTTTCTCTCTCTCAAAGTTACGGCGCGACTTACGCTACTCGGACAGGAAGTAACCTTTCAAAAATAATGGTTTCTTAAACATTTCAACAAAATAACCAAAGAATGAATTAAACTGTAGGAAGCTTTTCATAAATGTGTATAACATAATAAAGAAAACACGATCAGAAATAAAATGTGACAATATCACCCTAACTTCCGGTGTTGCCATAGTTACACATGGCTGTATTGCTGGCGTCAGCTACAATGATGCTAATGAATCTGCATGTCAAGAGGAGATGAGTGTGCAGCCAGAGACAGGCGTGAAGGAACCCCCTGCTGGCAGAAGGTGGTACTACGCCTCCACCAAATTCATCCCCTCAGAGACCAAGCAGCTTACTGTGCTCAGAAAGAGAGTCAGTGCAAGCAAGAAGCCAGATGAATCTGCATCCCATGTACTGGGAAGATTTCAGGATCATTGGTCAAATTGGTGAAGTGGGACAAAAGGACAAACTGAATTTCACCAGTCTTGAAAGACAAATTGAACGTGGACTTAAAAAAGGCTACGATGAAGGGGAGATTGTGGAAGCAGTAATACAGTCCATTGCACCAGAAGTGAAATTAAAAAGTTACTTGGAGAGCAGACAAGAACTATCACTAAGCTCTTTAAGGCAAGTTATCAGGACTCACTTCATAGAGAAAGATGCAACAGAGCTATATCATTCACTTACTTGTGCTGTCCAGGAGCCAAAAGAAACCCCAGTTCAGTTTTTGATCCGCACCATGGACCTCAGACAGAAAGTATTGTTTGCATCTGAGAGAGCCAAGGTAGGGCTGAAGTATAACTCTGAACTCATACAGACCCAGTTCTTGCAAACATTGTTGACAGGTTTACAAGATGATGCTGTACGTGTAGATATCAAGCCTTACCTGCAGGACTCTTCTGTACAGGATGAAGTGTTATTCGAGAAAATGAGTGCCGCCTACAGTGTGGAACTGGAGAGGAGAAGTAAGCTTTCATCTGTAACCAGGCAAAGAGGAGTAAAAGTGACAATGATACAAGAAGAAGAGACCACTGAAGTTGAGCAAGTTAGTGGTGCAAAGAAAAATAAAAGCTACACAGCTAAGCCCAACCCTATACTTGAGAAACTTGATGCTGGTAATAAAGTCATCTGCGAAGCCCTTCAGAACCTCCCCACATGTGTTGCTAGCCTCAGCCAAGTGAGGACAAGTAAAGAAGATGATAAGCCACCTAAGACTAATCAGAAAGACTGTTAGTGCTAAACAAAAACCAAGAAGGTGTCGTGAGTGTGAAAAGTCAAACCCGCAGGGAAGATGTACGCACTGTTACAAATGTGGAAGCAGTGAACACTGGGCTATTGGCTGTTGCAAAAGAAAAGATTGCACTGCCAGCACATGTAAAATTGAAATCTCCAGTGATCAGTTAAACAACGCTGCTGTGTTAACAAGTCAGACCCCATTGTCACGAAAACAAGAAAAGACAGCAAAGCTAGTGGGACGCAAAAGTCTTGTCCAGTGTAACCTTGGAGGGGTCCCAACTACTGTGCTATGGGATACAGGATCCCAAGTGTCTATTGTTGATATGGACTGGAAAAAAACACACTTACCAGATGCTGAGATTCGATCAGTGAAAGAGCTCCTTGATGAGGGAATATTGGATCTTTCTGCTGTGAATGGGACAGAGATGCCTTATGAGGGCTGGATGGGTGTGAAGTTCAGCTTGCCATCAAATAAGGACAGTAAACTGTTGGTACCTATACTGGTGAGCACCCACCCACTTGCAAAACCAATAATAGGATTTAATGTTATTGAAGAGTTAGCACAGATCAACATGTCTACTGACAGAACAGTAGCAAGCAAATTTGTGAACAGCCTTGGATCAGCACTTGATGTTGGACATAAAAAGGCAAGAGCAGTATATTCAGTACTGAAAAAGCAGAAAAGCAGTTCAGAGAGTCAGACAGCAATGCTGGGAAGACATGATGTTATCATTCCAAAACGCAAGATGTTAAGAGTGATCTGTGGAAAACTCAACAAGAACATATTAAAGGAGCAGTATGCAATACTGGAACCTAGTGAAGATGCACCGTGGCCTGCTGGACTACAGGTAAGGCAGCAACTAGTGCAGCTACCCAGTGAAGATAAAGCTACTATTTCAGTTGTGGTTGAAAACAACACAGGTGATGATATCAGACTACAGAACAGAACTGTACTTGGCTGGTTATATGCTGTGGATGCGGTAAAGAGTGCTGAGGAAAAAGTCACAGATGTAGTAGCTGAGCCAGAAACTGAAAATGGAGATCTGAAGCCATGTCAGGAAACAACAGAGAAAAAGTGTAATGGAAGTCAACCTGAAAAACAACTCTGGGATCCACCAGTTGATCTCTCCCACCTACAGTAGTAGCAACTTAAAAGTTCCCGTTCAAGCTGAACGCCAGCTGAATGGCAGCCGTCTTCCAGCTGACTTCCAGTCGGCTGCCTGCGGAGTTCCGTGACCGGAGTGACCCCCCTCCTTCTCCTGGGCGTGTCTATTTTTTTACTGTAACTCCACCCATTCATGTAATTACAGGGTATGACCAGGAGATGGCGCTTCTCTTGCAGAATTTTTTTACAGTTCTACCTGGAGATGACGTAGCTTAGACACCGCATTAGCATTCTTGTTGCTCAATCTTTTGTTTGCGCTTACAGGAATGGGCTTTTTGGTCTCCCAGTGTCACAGATCACAGAGCGGAAAATGCAGCTGGTTTGACTACTGCATACTCTACAGTAGCCGTATGATTTGAGCGTGTTCATGAATTGAAATTAAATTTAAGGTGTTTATATCTAACATGTCACCATTCACCAAATCAACAACATCTAGGCTGTTCTGCCTTTACTAGTGGTGGGCCGTTATCTGCGTTAACGTGCTGCGTTAACGTGAGACTCTTTTTGGGCGGAGAAAAAAAAATATATCACCATTAATCTATTCTCAAAGCTGCTCCAGCCTCTCAGGTCGCTTTTTGACTTTTTGACTTTTTTCTCTTTTGTTCGTTTTTGTTTTCTTCACTGTAACTCCGTGGAGTCCTGATCTCTCTAGCAATTTAGAGAGTTTTGTGCTTTTGTCGTGTTTTTCTCGTGGTTTTTCTTGGTGTTGTTTTTTAAATGCTGCTTCCACCTGGACAGCTGCCATTGTTTACTCTGGGAAACAGCTGATTGCGCTAATGCCGGCTGTTCGATTGGCGCATTAATCTATGGTCACCACTAGTCTTTGCATAATTACAGGAGCGTCTCTTCTCTTGTGCTCGCGCACTCTCTCTCGCTTATCTGCATGTAAACAACAAACTAACCCTTAAAAAAGTTACAAAAAACGGTTCGGACATCACGGGGCTGCCAGGCCTGTGTCAGACCGTTTATTTGGAGGGGAGGGCTTGGTGTTGTTGTGCGCGACATAGAGCTGCAGAGACGAGCGTTTTGGAAGCCCTTTGTTATGCAGGTATTTACTGTAGTGCACGCTTTAGGCCAGGTAAACCATACATACAAACCCCTCATTAGCATTCTCATTGTTTGCACTTGATGGGCTTTTTGGTCTCCCAGTGTCACAAATCACAGAGCGGAAAATGCAGCTGGTTTGACTACTGTATACTGTACTATAGCCTTGTGATTTGAGTGTGCTCATGAACATGAATGACTCCTTTTCATTTTCATCCATTCCATAGGCTAAATGGCTTAAATGGAAAAAATATCGTAGTGACCCGGAACAATGAAGCTACGAAGCAACTGGTTTTGCTGGACTTCATTCCTAATCTGGAACACAGGCTACTGTGGGCTGGAGCCAACGCCAAAAAACAATAAAAACTGGCTTCGCCTCCTTGCGAATAAAGTCTTTAATGGAATGCCTAAATATATGTTTGATGGTTTCATAAGCTTATACTGCAAACTTTATTAAAACTAAAAATACTTGACTTATTTCATACTTGATTTGCCCGTAATTCTTTCAATTTACGCCACGTTATGAGCGGAGTTTTCTTTAATAACACGTTTATGTTGGCATGTTGTTGTTGTGCGTGACATAGAGTTGCAGATACGAGCGGCTGCAGCGCTGTCTCAGTGTTATCTTATCGCAACTTTTTTTTTTCCCATCAACTGATCCGCTGATCAGCTGATCGGGTCACCCCAGCGTATCTGTTCAGATGTGTCTTAGTTTAGACAGTCTACGGTGAGAGCGGAACATCACTGCTCCTCCTCGTGGACAAATGAGGCATTGCAGCTGGTTTTCACACAGACTGCTTAGGGGCGTTCCCAGTCGGGGCCTCACTGACTACGTCATCGCGGGTGTCAAGTGAGTTGAGATCCCTGATCCACTGACACAACGGAAAAGTTAAAATAACAACCTGTGAAACGGATGACAGAGAGTTTCTTACTGTCTGGCCTTGCAAATAGGGAAGTTAAACCCCCCAGCAGACGGCCTGAGAATGGGGAACGAAGGGACTTTTCATTTATGCCAGTAATGTTAAGCCTTTGGACATTTAAAAAATATATATGAGTGGGTAATGCATAAAGATAAAAATGAGCTAAGCTAAAATGTGATTAATGATGATTCTGTGTTTAAACAAATGCAAAAATGAACTGTTGAAATAAGTGCAACCGTAAGAAAAGATTGTGATTATAACTGAAGATTCTGACTACTGGAGATTGTGAAATCATTGCAATAAGTTGGTAGCTAAGGTAAAAAATAATAACTAAATCATGCTGAGGGGTTGAGGAAGCGAAACTTGAGCAACCAGTCTGGAGAAAGGGTGAGAAGGGGATAAGTGAAGCAAACAGGAAACATCTGGAAGGACAAACAGAGAGGATGAACTATGACAATCACCACCTAATATGGTTGGACTCAATGCAAGTGACTCATTGTAGCCTGATAGGGGGAAATCCAACGAGCAGGGAGTATAAGAACCGCTGCACAACGGAGATCGTGGTTATCCTCGTCAGCCGGCACCCAAGTTCGAGACATGCTGGACGACAGACCAAAACGGGAGTATTGAATCTACGGACTTAAACTCTAAACCACCGAGAAGGAACAGACGAACAGCCTAACATCGCAAAGAGAAGAATCTGGGGAGCCACAGCTGGCAAGAGGGAGCTGAGCGAACCCCAAACCGGCTGTGGGTCTCGACTGGACCGACCAGAATTCTTTTCGTGTTCATCCTGCCGAGGAGAGACTGTGGAGGTCGGGGACTTTCTGGGCTTTGGACAAAGCCAGGGACTCTCGATGAAATCCAGCAGTTTGGCAGTCGTGAAAGGATTGGATCGACTGATCACCGCTTCACCCTTTCCCTCCCTCTCTCCAAATTGGACCACCCTCAGTAACTCAGCAACAGCCTTCGTATCAGGTTATCAAATTTATTAATATAAGGATAAGTGATTTTAGAGGATAGGATTAATCAAATCTGAATGAATTAAACTGTATGCTTGTCCTTGCTAAACTTTGCAATAAATATATCCCCTGCAGTTAAAGATTAAGTTGTGGGCTTCACATTTATGACAACTCCTGCAGGGTGTAATCATGAGGTATAGTGTGTTCAACATCAAATAAGGTTCTGATAGGTTACTCTAGCCCACTGAAATTAACAGACCCTTGGGGCTCACTGTCCGAGCCACTAAAAAATGTCCTAGCAACCTCACCAAGTGCACAGATCAATGAGAGGAGAGCTGCCGTGAACGCACGCGGCTAGTGTAGTATTTGGCCCACGGGGGCTATTCGGTCAGGTGCTATACTAGAGTAAGCAGGGTAGACGTGCGGATGAAGGCAGTTAGAAGCTAGGCGAATCTCCTCGCCACCAGCTTAAACAGTCCACTGTACGGTCCCGAGAGGGGCTTGAGGATCGGACCCGTGAGACGGAGAGCTGGACCGGTACCACCTGTAAAGGGGTTAACTCGGGATCTAACACGGGGGATTACATTTCGGTCACGGACCAGCGAAGGACCGTTCAAGGACCTGTGAAGGACCAGTCACGGCCCCGTCACGGACACACTGGAACTTTTAAGTTGCTACATCTGTAACATCCCAGCAGCAAGACAAGGTGAGACAGATGCTGAGGGTAGAGTGTGATGTTTTTGCCAGGGATGATTGGGACACTGGATGTATTCCTGATTTGCAGATGGCGATACGTCTTAAGGATGACATCCCAGTTACAAAGACATACAACACCATCCCCAATCATCTATATCAGGAAGTGAAAAAAACACATACAAGATCTACTTAGTAGAGGATGGATCCAGAAGTCAATCTCTTCCTACTCATCACCGATAGTGATTGTGCGAAAGAAAGACTTTTCCATCTGACTCTGTGTAGATTATCGACAGCTAAATGAAAAGACATACCCTGATCGACACCCCATCCCAAGAATTCAGGAAATCTTGGAGAACCTTGGAGGAAATTCATGGTTCACTGTGCTTGATCAGGGTAAAGCATACCATCAGGGCTTTGTCAGTGAAGAGAGCCGAGCATGCACCGCCTTCATCACACCCTGGGGATTGTATGAGTGGCTCAGGATTCCTTTTGGATTGACAAATGCTCCGGCTGCTTTCCAGCGGTACATGGAAGGATGCCTTGAAGACCTGAGAGATGAGGTTTGCGTACCTTACCTTGATGACATTTTGGTGTTCAGTAAGGACTTTGACCTTCATGTGGATAATGTGAGGAAGGTGCTACAGAGACAAAAGACCTGTGGAATCAAACTCGGACCAAAAAAATGTAACCTCTTTAAAATAGAGTGAGATCCCTGGTTAGCTTCCTAGGCTACTACAGATCATTCATTGCTAACTTTTCAAGGATTGCTAAGCCTCTGTATGAGTTGTTGTCCCACCCAAAGACTGAAAAGAAACGGATCAAGGGGAGTTCCCCCCAGTTGCCTCCATCTCAGCCAGTGGAGTGGAGTGGACAGCACTGCACCAGAAAGTATTGGAAAGACTAGTTGACACTCTGTCCGACCCCCCGGTAATGGCATATCCTGATCTTGAGAAGCCATTTGTGCTACATGTTGATGCATCTGAGGAAGGTCTTGGGGCTGTCTTGTATCAGCGTCAAGGTGGAGCACTGAGAGTGACAGGATTTGGATCAAGGACACTCACTCCAGCAGAGAAGAACTACAGGCTTCATTCCGGGAAGCTGGAATTCTTAGCGTGGGCTGTAACTGAACGATTCCGAGACTATCTTTTTTATGCCCCACACTTCACAGTTTATAGCGATAATAACCCTCTGACATATGTAATGAAGACTGCGAAACTAAACGCTGTGGGACATCGTTGGGTGTCAGAGTTAGCAGACTTCCGCTTCACTCTGAAATACAGGCCAGGATCTGTCAACCGCGACGCAGATTTCTTGTCCTGCCAACCAGCAGAAATGGACAAACTGATGAAAGAATGCACAGAGGAGTGTAAACCAGATGACATTGCAGCAGTTGGAGAAGGACTACAAGCACAAAACACAGGTAACTCCAACTGGATCTCGGCCATTACATGTAATGTGGATGTGCTATCTGAACTAAGTGCTGCATGTAAAACTACAGTTCAAGCAATACCAGTGGAAAGTATTCAGGCAGGTCAAAGAGAAGACGAAGTAATCAGCAGAGTTATCACTCTAAAACAACAAAATGAATGACTGAGATACAAAGAAAAGATCAAAGAATCAGCAGCCGTGAAATGCCTGTTGAGGGAGTGGCCACGTCTTCACTTGGATAAGGATGGAATCCTGCGGCGAAAGACCACCTCACGATCCCAACTTGTGGTTCCTGAAACATTCAAGTCACTGATTTATCAACAACTCCATGAAGAAATGGGACATTTGGGAGCTGATAGGATGATATCTCTAGTCAGAGAGAGATTCTTTTGGCCAAAAATGAGAGAGGAAATCGAACACTATGTGACAAAGGTGTGCCGTTGCTTGAAACAAAACAAACCAAACAGAAAAACAAGAACACCTCTGCAAAGCATAACGACATCAGCACCTTTTGAAATGATATCGATTGACTATTTGCACCTGGAGAGAAGCAAGGGTGGAGTGGAAAACATTCTGGTAATAGTAGACCACATTACAAAGTTTGCTCAAGCTTACGCTACATCAAACGCTACATCAAAGACAGCAGCACGTAAGATCTTTGATGACTGCATTCTGAGATTCGGTTTCCCTGCCAAAATTCATCACGACCAGGGGAGGGAGTTCCAAAATGAGTTGTTCAAGAAGCTACAGAGCTACAG
>JAFMOB010000268.1:161900-169551 GCA_018985215.1 Larimichthys polyactis | reverse complement strand
ACCACTGTTCCATGTTTTCACCATTTGTGGATAATGGCTCTCACTATGGTTCGCTGGAGTCCCAAAGCTTTAGAAATGGCTTTGTAACCTTTTCCAGACTGATAGATCTCAATTACTTTCTTGCTCATTTGTTTCTGAATTTCTTTGGATCGTAGCATGATGTCTAGCTTCTGAAGATCTTTTGGTCTACTTCACTTTGTCAGGCAAGTCCTATTTAAGTGAGAACAGGTGTGGCAGTAATCAGGCCTGGGTGTGGCTAGAGAAATTGAACTCAGCTTTCCAAAGATGTGATAAACCAGTTAATTTATGTTTTAACAGGGGGGACAATCACTTTGTCACACAGGGCCATGTAGGTTTGTTTTTTTGTCCCCTTAATAATAAAAACCTTCATTTAAAAACTGCATTTTGTGTTTAGTTGTGTTCTCTTTGTCTAATATTTAAATTAGTTTGATCTGAAACATTTAAGTGTGACAAACATGCAAAAAATAAGAAATCAGGAAGGGAGCAAAGACTTTTTCACACAACTGCAAATAATATTGTAAAGGTTAAATGACCATGATATAAATAATATCGTAAAGTGATGGAGTGATATAAATAATATCGTACAGTGATATAAATAATATCGTAAAGTGATATAAATAATATCGTAGAGTGTTGGAGTGATATAGATAATATCGTAAAGTGTTGGAGTGATATAAATAATATCGTAAAGTGTTGGAGTGATATAAATAATATCGTAAAGTGTTGGAGTGATATAAATAATATCGTAAAGTGATGGAGTGATATAAATAATATCGTAAAGTGTTGGAGTGATATAAATAATATCGTAAAGTGTTGGAGTGATATAATATATCTCGGTAAAGTGTCTGGAGTGATATAAATAATCGTAAGTGTTGGAGTATATAATAATATCGTAAAGTGTTGGAGTGATATAAATAATATCGTAAAGTGTTGGAGTGATATAAATAATATCGTAAAGTGTTGGAGTGATATAAATAATATCGTAAAGTGTTGGAGTGATATAAATAATATCGTAAGTGTTGGAGTGATATAAATAATATCGTAAAGTGTTGGAGTGATATAAATAATATCGTAAAGTGTTGGAGTGATATAAATAATATCGTAAAGTGTTGGAGTGATAAATAATATCGTAAAGTGTTGGAGTGATATAAATAATATCGTAAAGTGTTGGAGTGATATAAATAATATCGTAAAGTGTTGGAGTGAACCATCTCGCCTCCTTTTCATCTTTGTTGAGCTTGCACATGCGCAGTAGTGCCGGTCTCGGCTAACTGGTTAGCTTCTCCCGTGCCCTCAGCCCGTCCTCCCGCTCTTTGGACCCGGACTCTGGCTTCAGATGGCCGGCATCGCTTTGAGGCTCTCCGCTCCGTGGCGCTCCGTCAGCTTCAGAAGGTGACCGCGGTAACGTGAGCCGGTTGACGCTGTTGTCTCCGGTTGAAACGGAACTTTACCGACCTGAAGGCAGGCAGCGGATGATGACCGGTGTTTCGGGTTAACGAGTGACCGTGTTAGCTGGTGTCTGTTAGCCGAGCGCGTCCGTGGTCGTCGTTAGCTAACGGCTAACGGACACCAAATAACACGGTCACTCGTTAACCCGAAACACGGCTAGGTGCTAGTCGCTGCTAACCTCGTAAATAAATGTTTGAATAGTTATTCTAATAACTAGCGTTGATTAGAGTTCATTAGAGTTCATTAGAGTTCATTAGAATTGATTAGAGTTCATTAGAGTTCATTAGAGTTTATTAGAGTTCATTAGAGTTCATTAGAGTTGATTAGAGTTCATTAGAGTTGATTAGAGTTCATTAGAGTCGATTATTGTTCATTAGAGTTGATTAGAGTTGATTAGAGTTCATTAGAGTTGATTGTTGATTAGAGTTCATTAGAGTTGATTAGAGTTCATTAGAGTTCATTAGAGTTCATTAGAGTCGATTATTGTTCATTAGAGTTGATTAGAGTTCATTAGAGTTGATTGTTGATTAGAGTTCATTAGAGTTCATTAGAGTTCATTAGAGTTCATTGTTGTTGATTAGTGTTGATTATTGTTGATTATTGTTGGTGGTCTCTAACAGAGGGGCTGTGCTACACAAACACAGCTGCAGCTAGCCGTGCTAGCTGTGACCTTTGCTCCAGTTTGACAGGTGGAGGTGAACCTCCATCTGCTCCACCTGCTCCATCAGTCCTGCTGTGACCTGTGGACAGGAGGAGCTGGGTCACAGCCAGAGGTCAAAGGGTCAGAGGAATGAAACAACAACAACAACAACAATGATGATTATGATAAACAATAATAATAATGATAAACAATAATAATGATAATAAACAATAATAATGATAATAAACAATAATAATGATGATAAACAATAATAATGATGATAAACAATAATAATGATGATAAACAATAATAATAATGATGATAAACAATAATAATGATGATAAACAATAATAATGATGATAAACAATAATAATAATGATGATAAACAATAATAATGATGATAAACAATAATAATAATGATGATAAACAATAATAATGATAATAACATAATGATGATGATAAACAACATAATAATAATATAAACAATAATAATGATAATAAACATAATAATAATGATAAACAATAATAATGATGATAAACAATAATAATAATGATGATAAACAATAATAATGATGATAAACAATAATAATGATAAACAACAATAATAATGATAAACAATAATAATGATAAACAATAACAATAATTATAATAAACAATAATAATGATAATAAACAAAATAATGATAATAAAACAATAATGATGATGATAAACAATAATAATGATGATAATAAACAATAATAATGATAAACAATAATAATGATAATAACAATAATAATGATAATAAACAATAATGATAATAAACAATAATAATGATAATAAACAATAACAATGATGATAAACAATAATAATGATGATAATAAACAATAATAATGATAATAAACAATAATGATACAATAATAATGATAATAACAATAATTATAATAACAAAATAATGATGATAATAAACAATAATAATGAAACAAAATAATGATAAAACAACAATGATGAAGAAACAATAACAATAATTATATAAACAATAATAATGAGGACAACAACAAAAATGATGAAACAAATAATAATTAAATAAACAATAATAATGATGATAATAAACAATAATGATGATAAACAATAATAATAATGATAAACAAATAAGATAATAAACAATAATAATGATAACAATCATATGATGATAAACAACAATAAATGATGATAATAAACAATAATAATGATGAAACAATAATTAATAATAAACATAATAAAAAAACATAATGGATGATAACAACAATAATAATGATGATAAACAATAATAATGATGATAAACAATAACAATGATGATAAACAATAATAATAATGATGATAATAAACAATAATAATGATGATAATAAACAATAATAATGATGATAAACAATAATAATAATGATGATAATAAACAATAATAATGATGATAAACATAATAATGATGATAATAAACAATAATGATGATAATAAACAATAATGATGATGATAAACAAAGATATATAAGTGAACCTGAATCTCTCCCCAAACAAAGTGTGAAAGTAATGGATTACTCAGAGTAACTTCCTGGACGGCCTTGGCCTTGGCGTAGTTTGTAGCAGCTCTGAGGGAGCGTTCCTTATCAGCAGCTTGGAAACATTCAGCTGACCATGTGACCTGTGACATCATGGCGTGATGCTTCTTCTTCTCTGTCTGCAGCCTGCTCAGGGCGTCGTCTCCCAGGCTGAAGCTCCACACCACGGCTGCTGCGATGACGGGTGAGTGTGCAGAGACACGAGGCGTTTGTAAACTGTGAATTATCTTTAGTTACTTTTAAATCATCGGACAGCTGAGATGTGATCAGCTGAGATGTGATCAGCTGAGATGTGATCAGCTGAGATGTGATCAGCGTGTGTGTGTGTCTGTGTGTGTGTGTGTGTCTGTGTCTGTGTGTGTGTCTGTGTGTGTGTCTGTGTGTGTGTGTGTGTGTGCAGGTGCGACAGTGGAGCAGTTCGAGCAGGCTAAGAACAAACTGTCGACGCTGAAGAGCGACCCGGGCAACGAGGTCAAACTGAAGATCTACGCTCTGTTCAAGCAGGTGAGGCGCCTGAAGCTCGCACCCTGAGTTTGGACTGGCAGGCACAGCGTCCTTCACGTCTCAGTCCTCAGAGAGACGTTCTGTCCAAAGGACGACGTCCAACCAACTGAGTCCACACTGAGACAGAGAGACACCAGATGGTGCTGCTCAGTGTGTGTGTGTGTGTGTGTGTGTGTGTGTGTGTGTCTGTGTGTGTGTGTGTGTCTGTCTGTCTGTGTGTGTGTGTGTGTGTGTGTGTGTGTCTGTCTGTGTGTGTCTGTGTGTGTGTGTCTGTGTTTGTTTTATTAACATTTCTCCTCCTCCCTCCTCTTCCTCCTCCTCCTCCTCCTCCTCCTCCTCTCCTCCTCCTCTTCCTCCTCCTCTCTCTCCTCCTCTCGCCTCGTCCTCCGTCCTCCTCCTCCTCCTCCTCCTCTCCTCCTCCTCCTCCTCCTCTTCCTCCTCCTCCTCCTCTCTCTCCTCCTCCTCCTCCTCCTCCTCCTCCTCCTCCTCCTCCTCCTCCTCCTCTCTCTCCTCCTCTTCCTCCTCCTCCTCCTCTCTCCTCCTCCTCCCTCCTCCTCCTCCTCCTCTTCCTCCTCTCCTCCTCCCTCCTCCTCCTCCTCCTCTCTCTCCTCCTCCTCCCTCCTCCTCCTCCTCCTCCTCCTCCTCCTCCTCCTCCTCCTCTTCCTCCTCCTCTCTCTCCTCCTCCTCCTCCTCCTCCTCCCTCCTCTTCCTCCTCCTCCTTCTCTTCCTCCTCCTCCCTCCTCTTCCTCCTCTCCTCCTCTTCCTCCTCCTCTCTCTCCTCCTCCTCCTCCCTCCTCTTCCTCCTCCTCTTCCTCCTCCTCCTCCTCCCTCCTCCTCCTCTTCCTCCTCCCTCCTCCTCCTCCTCCCTCCTCCTCCTCTTCCTCCTCCTTCTCTTCCTCCTCCTCCTCCTCCTCCTCCTCCTCCTCCTCCTCCTCCTCCTCCTCCTCCTCCTCCTCCTCAGGCCACCCAGGGTCCCTGCAGTGCTCCTAAACCCGGCATGTTGGACTTTGTCAACAAGGTGAAGTGGGAGGCGTGGAAGTCTCTGGGCTCCATCTCTCAGGTACGGCTCCACCTGTGTCGTCATGGTGACTCTGCTCGCTCTCTAGTTTGTGGTTGGACAGTTTGAGTCACATGATCGTCCTCGAGGTCAGCTCACTGTACACAGCTGGCTCAGGTTCTACAGAGTAAAAGTACTTCAACATGGTACAGAGTAAAAGTACTTCAGCATGGTACAGAGTAAAAGTACTTCAGTATGGTACAGAGTAAAAGTACTTCAACATGGTACAGAGTAAAAGTACTTCAGCATGGTACAGAGTAAAAGTACTTCAGCATGGTACAGAGTAAAAGTACTTCAGCATGGTACAGAGTAAAAGTACTTCAGTATGGTACAGAGTAAAAGTACTTCAGTATGGTACAGAGTAAAAGTACTTCAGCATGGTACAGAGTAAAGTACAGAGTAAAAGTACTTCAGTATGGTACAGAGTAAAAGTACAGAGTAAAAGTACTTCAGTATGGTACAGAGTAAAAGTACTTCAGTATGGTACAGAGTAAAGTACAGAGTAAAAGTACTTCAACATGGTACAGAGTAAAAGTACTTCAGCATGGTACAGAGTAAAAGTACTTCAGCATGGTACAGAGTAAAAGTACTTCAGTATGGTACAGAGTAAAAGTACTTCAGTATGTCCCTCCTGTCTCTCAGGATGAAGCCAGGCAGCAGTACTGCGACCTGATTGGCTCCCTCATGGCTGCAGAAGGTGGAAGCTCCGCCCAGGTGTCTGCGCAGCCCGCTGCGAGCGGGACGACATACGAGACGCTATTGGTCACCACAGAGGATGACATCACCACCATCAAACTGAACCGACCGGCCAAGAAGAACGCCATCACTACTGAGGTGTGTGTGTGTGTGTGTGTGTGTGTGTGTGTGTGTGTGTGTGTGTGTGTGTGTGTGTGTGTGTGTTGTGTGTGTGTGTGTCTGTGTGTGTGTGTGTGTGTGTGTGTGTGTGTGTGTGTGTGTGTGTTGTGTGTGTGTGTGTTGTGTGTGTGTGTGTGTGTGTGTGTGTGTGTCTGTGTGTGTGTGTGTGTGTGTGTGTGTGTGAGACCATATTTGGGCAGTTCGGTGTGTGGAGCTGGACGGACTCACAAACATCGTGATCCGAGGACGGAGGAAGGAAAGCTACAGAGTGGCAGAGAAACGCTGAACATGCACGTTTACATGGAGGGAAACTTTCAAAGTTACAGTTTGTTACTTTGAAACGTTCATGTTACTGGATGGAAACAAAACTTTCACAGTCAGACACAAAGATTCAGAGACCTGTTTACTAGTTTGTAGTCAGAGGTCAAAGGTCGTCACCAACATTAACCTTCAACTCTGCAGCGTGTTTGTTTCCAGTGTTCACCTGCTCACCTGCTCACCTGTTCACCTGCTCACCTGCTCACCTGTTCACCTGCTCACCTGTTCACCTGTTCACCTGAGTCATCAGTGTGTTAACTCTTAAATGTCTCTTTCCTCAGATGTACAACGAGATTATTGCAGCTCTGGAGCAGGCAGCTAAAGACAACTCAGTCATCACTGTCTTTACTGGTACACACACACACACACACACACACACACACACACACACACGCACACACACGTAATAAAGAACAACACTGAGTCAGTAAAGTTACTGATAAACCTAAATGAACCCGCGGTGTTCAACATGTTCACCAGAGGGAAAACCAGAAAACATTTCCTCCATAAAATATGATCCAGTTTCACCAGAATCAGTGAAATAGTTGCTGCTGTGTGTTACACAGTGTGTAACGTGTAACGTGTAGCGTGTAACATGTAGTGTGTAGCGTGTAACGTGTAACGTGTAGTGTGTAATGTGTAGTGTGTAACGTGTAGTGTGCTGTCCTGAGTTCAGACTCTCACCCCTGAAACACACGGCATGTGGATCGGCTCCGTCGCCGTTTCCATGTTAGTCAGTGTGTCAGCTCACGCAGTCCGGCGTCCGGCAGCCCTCCGCAACACACACACAGAGCTTCTGTTGTTCACGGAGCCGGAGCACAGAGCATAAACTCAGCACAGAGCAGACAATCAGCAACAAAATACAAAATAAAACCCCGGTTGATTTTCAAAATAAAATACTCCGTGTTCACCACGGATCGAGTTTCATTACAAGAACGCGTCATAATGGGCGGGGCCGACCTGAAGTCAACAGGTGAGGGGTTTTCAGGTGTAATCACTGATGACACCTCACATCCTTTTTATAAGGACACCAGAGAAAAGATGCGGCGTGGAATGACATCACAGGAGTCAGAGAGACTACAGCCGGAAATATCACGTGATTATGTTTGAATTCACGAGATCTCGTGCGTTCTCACGGCGCTCTGTGTCCGGCAGAGACGCACCTGAGCGCATCACAAACGGATCATGTGAGTTGGTGGACGGCGGAGTACGCAGCCGCTCTGCATGCTGTGTGTTTTAG
>JAFMOB010000268.1:149400-159400 GCA_018985215.1 Larimichthys polyactis | reverse complement strand
CCAACACTCAATAAATCTGTAACCACTCAAACCACGCAGTGTGTTTTCTTGATCACATGCACCACCATGTTCCCCTGTACCTGCTCACAGGTGCTTCATAGAAACCACAGTCAGCTGAAGTGGACTCAGCCGTCCACCAGGTGGCAGCACTCACCTGCACATAAACTCCAGAGCAGAAATGCAGTGAGCAGGGACTGAGTGAACCTCACATGCTCAGTCTGATGAACAGAATGTATGAGGTGTAATCAGACTGCTGCTGGATGGAGCCGGAGACCTTTCATCTCCTGTGTTCATGTTCACGTCACAGAGCAGACAGCTCAGCTCAGCTCCCCACCTGGACCTGGACCTGGACCTGGACCTGGACCTCACAGAGAGGTAAGACACAGAGGCAGAGGACGTTCCTGTCCTGTCCACATCTGTTCAACGTCAGCACCAGGTTTGGTTCAAAGCATCAGGACCAAGACGTGTTCTGGATGGTTCACAGGTTTCCTGTAGTTCTTATTTGGGTCATTCTATGGAGAAAAGCAGAAGAGAAGACCCCAGTGCTTCATGGGAAGTGTAGTCCTATGGCAGCATAACTAAGGGATGACCTGAGCCAGCACTAACTATAAGCTCTATCAAAGAGGAAAGTCTTCAGTCTATTCTTAAAGGTGTTGACCATGTCTGCCTCCTGAACCCAGAATGGTAGTTTGTTCCACAGAAGAGGAGCCTGATAGCTGAAAGCTCTGGCTCCCAATCTACTTTGGGAGACTATAGGAACCACAAGGAACCACAAGGAACCACAAGAACCACAAGGAACCCAGCGTCCTGAGAGCGCAGTGTTCTAGAGGGGTAGTAAGGTACTATGAGCTCTTTTAGATACGATGGTGCCTGACCATGAAATGTTCTTTCAGATGTTTTTGACTTTCACAGGTTAGATATTTTATTCTATGTTTATTATTTTTATGAATTTCTCCTCAAACTCTCGAGCTGCTTGATTTGATCCCACAGAGAAGAAACGGAACTGAGAGTGTGTCTGTGTGTGTGTGTGTGTGTGTGTGTGTGTGTGTGTGTGTGTGTGTGTGTGTGTGTGTGTGTGTGTGTGTGTGTGTGTGTGTCCTCCATATGAAACAGTAGACAGGTAAAAACAACCTTCTGCTGAGTCTGCACTTCCTTCCTCAGCGAGCTGTCACTCAAACTGACGTCCTCTGTTTTTCTGTTTTTAATTTTCCTCTTTTATTCTCAGAGAAAACAGAAAATACAAAAACAGATTTCCAAATGTAAATCTTTAGAGATTACATTACTTCTGATCAATCATCATCCAGGTCCCAGCAGCAGCTGATCTCACTGACTAGTCCAGCAGCAGTCAGCCCAGCTCGGCGTCTGTCTTTCAGCCTTTTATTTCACCAAGCTCTCACCAACCACTAAAAGTCAGTCCCACATTTACTCTTGTCTGGCGGCTTCTTGCTCGCTCACTCTCTCCTTTTCTCTTCTTAGCTTCCTCCGTCAGCGTCCTCTTCACTCTCTTCTCCTCTGCCATCATGTCCATAGAAGCTGCTGAGCCCGCTCGTCCAGCTCCGGTTCTGGCACGACACCAGCATGTGAACTTCTTATTCTTCACATTTTCATTTTCTCCTGTTTGAGTTAAAACCTCTCTGTCTGTTTGTCTCTGTCTGTTTGTCTCTCTGTCTCTCAGGGTTTGGGTGTAACTGTAGATCTGTCGGGTGGAGGTGGAGGTGGAGGTTTCCCTCAAACTGACATGGAGCCAATCACTTGAGCCGGATGACTGGCGCTCCCTGAAGGGACCAATCATCAATCAGTCCTCGTGACATTGGCCAGTGACCTGCCATCTGTCAAAGAGAGAGCGAGCAGGTGACGGAGAAAGGTTTTTTATTTTCCTCTGTAAGATGGAGGGATGAAGGAGGAACAGGAAGGATGAACAGAGGAGGCGATGGAGGAAGAGAGGCGTCCGTCTTCATCCTCCATTAGCTCAGATCTCCATTAGCTGCTGATGGATCGCTGCCAGGAGAGACGTCGGCCTCCGGAGGGCAAAGGTCATCCAACTTTCTCAGAGACACTTTCTTCATCTCCTCCTCCTCCTCCTCCTCCTCCTCCTCCTCCTCCTCCTCCTCTTCTTCTTCTTCCTCCTCCTCTTCTGCCTCCTCCTCCTCCTCCTCCTCTTCCTCCTCCTCCTCCTCCTCCTCTTCCTCCTCCTCCTCCTCTTCTTCTTCCTCCTCCTCCTCCTCTTCCTCCTCCTCCTCTTCTTCTTCCTCCTCCTCTTCCTCCTCCTCCTCCTTCAGGTTGTAACTCTGTCTCTGACAGCCTGTGGACTGATTTCTATGCAAAGGACTCGCCAAGACGTTCACGTTCCGAGCAAAGGAGTCCGTGAACATCAACAAACGACCGGCACCAGGACCGCCCTCGCAGTGCGCTGCCGGGGCCCGTGGGTGCGGTACTGGCAGGACGCTGTTCCCCGGGCCGGAGGTGAGGCGGACGGCGGCTGGAGCCGACCGTCGAGGACTGAAACAAGAACATTTGAAGTATTTTTCTTTTACTTGATGTAAATAAATGGATCCTTCTTAAACCACAGCCTGAACTCTGCTCTGTTCTTTAACCTACAGCAGGTGGCGCTGTCGGCCACATTTCAACTTGATTTAAACCTTTAACCTTGTGTAGTATGTTTCTTATACCTGTAACTCAGTTCATCAGCTAATTTATTTCTGAAGACAGACGTGTCGATGTTGGTCAGATAAAACACAGGAACGTTACGTTACGCTGCAGTTCACTGAGCGGCCAAAGGTGTCGCTGTGTTTCAGACAGATCCCATTGGGCGTCTAGAAGAACCAGAAACTCATCAACACGTCGGACGGAGAGTTCAGGTGAAGTTCATTATGTAGGACAGCTTCCACACATAACCTCATAGATCAACACTCGTAGATCAGTACTGTACAGAGCGGTCCTCAGAGAGACAGACGAGCTGCAGGAGGACGGTTCAAAGCCAAGAAGCAGAGAAAGTTCCCGTCCGCTGGGAAAAACATTCGGAAGAGCTTCTGCGGTGGAAAGCGTCGACTTGGAAGCGTTTGAACTCTTTGAAGAGCCAGACTGGAGGTTTCAGAATTATTCTCAGCCTGCAGCACACTGCACACTTCCTGCTCCACGACAAACACTCAGCACAGCCGAGAGTCAGCGTCTCTGTCCATATGTCCTCCTCTGTCTGTCCATCTGTCCTCCTCTGTCCATCTGTCCTCCTCTGTCCATCTGTCCTCCTCTGTCTGTCCATCTGTCCTCCTCTGTCTGTCCATCTGTCCATCTGTCCTCCTCTGTCTGTCCACCTGTCCTCCTCTGTCTGTCCATCTGTCCTCCTCTGTCTGTCCATCTGTCCTCCTCTGTCTGTCCATCTGTCCTCCTCTGTCTGTCCAGCACTGACACAGTGTCTTCAGTGGCTCATGTTAGCTCAGTCTGTTAGCTGCTGTTAGCTTCTGTTAGCTCAGTCTGTTAGCTGCTGTTAGCTTCTGTTAGCTCAGTCTGTTAGCTGCTGTTAGCTTCTGTTAGCTCAGTCTGTTAGCTCAGTCTGTTAGCTGCTGTTAGCTCAGTCTGTTAGCTCAGTCTGTTAGCTGCTGTTAGCTCAGTCTGTTAGCTCAGTCTGTTAGCTGCTGTTAGCTCAGTCTGTTAGCTCAGTCTGTTAGCTGCTGTTAGCTCAGTCTGTTAGCTCAGTCTGTTAGCTGCTGTTAGCTCATGTTAAAGGTTGATCTGTTTCAGATGGATCAGTGTGGAGTGTTGCTGTAGCGTCACAGAGTCTGATGGTATAGAACCTTATAGATCCTTATAGAACCTTATAGATCCTTATAGAACCTTATAGATCCTTATAGATCCTTATAGAACCTTATAGATCCTTATAGAACCTTATAGATCCTTATAGAACCTTATAGATCGTTATAGATCCTTATAGAACCTTATAGATCCTTATAGAACCTTATAGATCCTTATAGAACCTTATAGATCGTTATAGATCCTTATAGATCCTTATAGATCCTTATAGAACCTTATAGAACCTTATAGATCCTTATAGAACCTTATAGATCCTTATAGATCCTTATAGATCCTTATAGAACCTTATAGATCCTATCCTTATAGATCCTTACTTAGAACCTTATAGATCCTTATAGATCCTTATAGAACCTTATAGATCCTATAGATCCTTATAGATCCTTATAGACCTATAGATCCTTATAAACCTTATAGATCCTTATAGAACCTTATAGATCTTATAGAACCTTATAGAACCTTATAGATCCTTATAGATCCTTATAGATCCTTATAGAACCTTATAGATCCTTATAGATCCTTATAGAACCTTATAGAACCTTATAGATCCTTATAGAACCTTATAGATCCTTATAGATCCTTATAGAACCTTATAGATCCTTATAGATCCTTATAGATCCTTATAGAACCTTATAGAACCTTATAGAACCTTATAGATCCTTATAGAACCTTATAGAACCTTATAGATCCTTATAGAACCTTATAGAACCTTATAGATCCTTATAGATCCTTATAGAACCTTATAGATCCTTATAGATCCTGTCAGTGCTCAGCTCCTGGTGACAGTGTGGAGACGTGAGGTTCACTCAGAACATGTTGGTTCCTTCAGAGACCATGAAGCAGAAGATGCTTCATTCTCTGTAACCTTCATCAGTTCAGACATATCAACCAAACACTGATGACGAACATCGGGCCAACATCGCTCACTGGACTGTTTCTAACGGGCCCACCTGACGACATGGATCCAAACCGGTCTAAACTCTGGTTCTGGTTCTTCTGTGTTTTCAGTCTCTTCACAGCAGCTTGTGGTGATTTAAGGTTTCCTGTCCTGAGCTGACTCTGCGGGGGAGGAGGAGGGGAGAGAGGATGAGAGGAGAGGAGGAGGGAGAAGATGAAGGATGAGGAGGAGGAGGTAGGAGGATGAGGAGTTGGAGGAGGAGGGGAAGATGAGTAGGAAGGGTGAGGGGGAAGTGGGGAGGAGGAGGATGGATTGAGGAGTCGGAAGAGGGTAGAAGAGTAGTACTTAGGAGGAGGAGAGGAGGAGGGAGAAGATGAAGATGAGGAGGAGGCGGGTTATCCAGGGGGGGGGAGGAGGGGAGAGAGGCGAGATGGAGGAGGCGGAGGAGGAGGAGGGAGACGATGGAGGAGGAGGAGGAGGAGGAGGAGGAGGAGGGAGAAGATGAGTAGGAGAGGGGGAGGGGGAGGAGGAGGAGGAGGAGGAGGGAGAAGGAGGAGGAGGAGGGAGAAGAGGCAGGAGGGGAGGGAGAAGAAGAAGATGATGAGGAGGAGGAGGAGGAGGAGGAGGAGGCGGAGGAGGAGGAGGAGGAGGAGGAGGCGGAGGAGGAGGGGAGAAGATGGAGGCGGAGGAGGAGGCGGAGGAGGAGAGGAGGCGGAGGGAGAAGATGAGTAGGAGGGGGGAGGGGGAGGAGGAGGAGGAGGAGGAGGAGGAGGAGGAGGAGGAGGAGGAGGAGGAGGGGGGTTATCCAGGGAGAGAGAGAGTTTAAAACAGGAGCAGCAGGTCGCTCGCCCACTGAAGATTAACATCATTTAATATGCAGAAAGATGATTTAAAGAAACCAACGTGTTTCACTGACATTCATCTACAAATATTTAAAATGACATGAACATTCATGAGACTGAACTGAGAGGAGGAGGAGGAGGGAGAGGAAGTGGAGGAGGAGCGGAGGAGGATGGGAGGAAGGGCGGGAGAAGATGATGAGGAGGAGGAGGAGGAGGAGGAGGAGGAGGAGGAGGAGGAGGAGGAGGAGGGAGAAGATGAGGAGGGAGGTGCAGTAGTAACAGAGTGAGCTCCGGCCTCGATGAAACTAATTAAGTTATTTAATGGTTGTTCAGGTTTATGTTCAACAGACAGAACTAAAAACTTGTTGTGGTTTATCAGGAAATGACAAACTCTGAAATCCATGAAGACACTGAAGACACTTGTGTTGGACAGACACTGGAGGACAGAGGACAGATGGACACACACACCTGATCGTGCTCTCCGGTTTCAGTGACCTCGCTGAGGACACGCCACTTTGGAGATCCTCCGCCTGGTGTGGACCCTCCTCGCTCTGCAGTCAGCTCCACATTTAACATTCAGAGTGGCGCAGCCGTGGAGCGCCGCTGAATGGTTAAACTGTACGAAATCAGACTGAAGAGGGAGCAGGAGGACGAGGACACCACAGCCTGACACCTGTCCTCACACGACATCACTGCTCTGAAAGCATCGCATCCATCACAGAAGAGTCCAAACAGTGCATGTCCACAGCATGAGGGGACGTCTCAGAGACTGCGTCCAGGTTTTAGACAGTCTGCGGGGACGTCTCAGAGACTGCGTCCAGGTTTTAGACAGTCTGCGGGAGACGTCTCAGAGACTACGTCCAGGTATTAGACAGTCTGCGGGGACGTCACAGAGACTACGTCCAGGTTTTAGACAGTCTGCGGGGACGTCACGGAGACTACGTCCAGGTTTTGACAGTCTGCGAGGACGTCTCGGAGACTAAGTCCAGGTTTAGACAGTCTGCGAGGACGTCACGGAGACTACGTCCAGGTTTTTAGACAGTCTGCAGGGACGTCACGGAGACTACGTCAGGTTTAGACAGTCTGCGGGGACGTCTCGGAGACTACGTCCAGGTTTTAGACAGTTGCGGGGAGTCACGGAGACTACGTCCAGGTTTAGACAGTCTGCGGGACGTCACGGAGACTACGTCCAGGTTTTAGACAGTCTGCGGGACGTCACGGAGACTACGTCCAGGTTTTAGACAGTCTGGGGACGTCACGGAGACTACGTCCAGGTTTTAGACAGTCTGCGGGGACGTCACGGAGACTACGTGTTTTAGACAGTCTGCGGGGGACTTCAGAGACTACGTCCAGGTTTTAGACAGTCTGCGGACGTCTCAGAGACTACGTCCAGGTTTTAGACAGTCTGGGGACGTCACGGGAGACTACGTCCAGGTTTTAGACAGTCTGCGGGGACGTCACGGAGACTACGTCCAGGTTTTAGACAGTCTGCGGGACGTCACGGAGACTACGTCCAGGTTTTAGACAGTCTGCGGGGACGTCACAGAGACTACGGCAGGTTTTCGACAGTCTGCGGGACGTCACGGAGACTACGGCCAGGTTTTAGACAGTCTGCGGGGACGTCCACAGAGACTACGTCCAGAGTTTTAGGACAGTCTGCGGTGGACGTCTCAGAGACTACGTCCAGGTTTTAGACAGTCTGCGTGGACTCTCAGAGACTACGTCCAGGTTTCTAGACAGTCTGCGGGGACGTCACAGAGACTACGTCCAGGTTTTAGGACAGTCTGCGTGGATCGTCACAGAGACTACGTCCAGGTTTTAGACAGTCTGTGAGGAGTGTGCTGTTTGTACAAACACGGGTGATTAAACTTAGTTTTCCGGTTGTTGCAGCAAGTCTGAACTTCACGTCTTCCTAACTCGGTTCCAGATCGTGTCTCACGTTGACCTGATGCTAAAACATCAGCAGCAGTGAGACGAGACGGCGGTCAGCTCAGGTCGCGTGCTCGCCATCGACAGAAAAAAGGAAAGCTCATTGAGATTCAGAGAGCGGCTCGACTCGCCCCGACACAACCCGCCTGGTGGAGCGACCGCGCTGACCCGCTGCAGACTCTCGGCTCACGTCCCCCTCGGGCTTACGGAGCAATGACTCACAGTGTCTTCCCCAGACTGACACTGATGCTTGCTCTGTTGAGCTTCTGGTTCACTGGCTTCATTGCAGCGTAGGTTCTGGTTCTGAGCGGGGAGCAAAGTCTGATCTGTTACACAGAAATGAACTGAGGAACAGGAAGCAGATGGTGGACACTGATTGGTGTTTACAGTAGCCAATAGCATCAAACGTGTCTGGGATCTGACTGTGACTAACGTCAGGCTGCAGGTGACACCGAGGCGTACCTGTGTGACCTCAGCAGAGGTGCCCCTCCCCCACCTGGCCGGTCGCCCCCGCACTCCTTCATTAAAGCTGCTGAAGCTTCAGCGAGTTCACGTGGACTCCACAGGCTGCAGCCTCCTCCGCTGGGTCACACCAGGACGCGCTCATCTGAAGTGGCTGGAGGTGTTTCATTTCATTTCTCATTCAGCCCCTGTATTTCTGCAGGGACATTTACATTTAACAGCCATTTGACCTACATACAAAACGACGATAGAGAGGGAGGAAGATGGGGAGGTGTTGAAAGGAGAAAGAAAAGTCTGATGATGGGGAAAGAGGCTCTGAGTGGCTCGGTCGGCTGAATTTAAATATGAAAGCATGACTTTTTTCTATACTGCAGCCTGAAGGTGCGGCACTAACAAGACGACACACCATGAACTGGAATGAACTTCAGTCCATCTGTCTCTGTTTGAAATGTGACATGAAGCAGAAATATTTCCTCAGATTTTCTTGGATTATGGTTTTTCATTTTGCAAAGACGCCCTGACCTGATTTTCCTCCACAAATTCCCAAATGTCCGAGCATCATGTCGCCAGAAGCTCAGGCAGGCGGGAAAGAGTCAACAAGCAGGTCATGTGACTGACCAATGAGGCCGTCCATCTACACGATAACACACCTGGGAGGACAGGACAGACACTGGACATGTAGTATATGCAATGATGGACTATTGATGAGGTTAGAAGCTTTCACTAGAGAACATAGAAATACCAGCTGGGTAAATAACCTGCCATGCAGTGCTCCATGTTTGTGTCCAGCAGGATCAGCCGAGGTTTCGAGAGGACACGTTCTCCTGTCTCAGGTCTGAGCACATGAAGTCAAACCACAGAGCATGATGTCCCCAAACATTCATTTCATCTCCATAATGCATTACAGCTTCTTCTGATGGAGGCAGGACGCATGTTTAAATGGTGTCGGAGTCCTCCAGAGCTGCTGCCTCATTTACATTATGCATCACTGTGAAAGCTGCTGGACAACTTCTGAGGACGTTTGGGAAGACGAGGACATGATGTGTGAGGACACACTGAGCAGACATGTTCGCTTACCTCTGATGTCACCTTAGATCACACTGACGTCTGATTACACATGGTCCATCTGTCCTCCAGTGTCTGTCCCGCACTGACACACAGTGTGTCCTCTGTCCTCCAGTGTCTGTCCCACACTGACACACAGTGTGTCCTCTGTCCTCCAGTGTCTGTCCAACACTGACACACAGTGTGTCCTCTGTCCTCCAGTGTCTGTCCCACACTGACACACAGTGTGTCCTCTGTCCTCCAGTGTCTGTCCCGCACTGACACACAGTGTCTTCAGGTGTTCTTCGGTGTCTTCGTGGTGTTTTAGAGTTGATGATGTCATCCTGCTGCAGTCCTCTCTGTCCGGGCCTCACTGATCACTGTACAGAACCAGAACCACAGAACTTTATTCAGACTGGATCAGATTTTATTCCAGTCCAGCACAGACTAGAGACCAGACCTGGAACAGTTCTTTGTAACAGTCCACAAACAGAGCCGGCCAAAACAGACCAACTCTCTGTGACGCTGAAGACAATCTGGCAGAGACTGAGTGGAATGAGTGGGCATCAGTGTTGGGCAGGTAGGTGATCAGGTGATCAGGTGATCAGGTGATCAGGTGGCTGCACTGATGAGGTGGGAGTGGCAGGCAGGTGAGTGGAAAAGTACTGGCAGGAGGGCTGAAAACCCAGGACCGGTCCATGACATGATGTCCTCTGACAGTTTGTTTTCTGCTGATCTAACCTTTGTTGGAGAGTTCAGTGACCTCATCCAGAGCCCGACATCTCACCAACATGGAAACTTTTCATTACATCCATCCCTCCACAAACACTGCTCACAGTTTTCCAGGTCAGAGCAGTCATGTGTGCTTCCTGTGCTGATGAGAGCTCGGTGGGTTTCTCTCTAACCCGTGACATCATGCAGACACAGAAACTTTGAGCTCCTCCACTGAGCGTGAAATGGAGGCTGACTTTGTGGACTCATAAAATGTTTGAGGTTTTATATCCGATTCGGCCATTTCCGC
>JAFMOB010000268.1:126900-136900 GCA_018985215.1 Larimichthys polyactis | reverse complement strand
GCGCAGAATGTTTGAGATCCGGCGAACTCTGCAAGTCCGAGGCAAGACGGCACAGTCATGAACCGTGATGTCACGCTGACTGGCAGACAGACAGACAGACAGAGAGACAGATAGGTAGACAGGCAGGCAGGCAGGCAGGCAGGCAGGCAGGCAGACAGACAGACAGGCAGGCAGGCAGGCAGGCAGACAGACAGACAGACAGACAGACAGACAGGCAGGCAGGCAGGCAGGCAGGGCAGGCAGGCAGACAGACAGACAGAGGAGAGTCACACAGACAGACAACAGACAGACAGACAGACAGAGAGACAACAGTAGGCAGACAGACAGACAGACAGACAGGAGAGTCACACAGACAGACAGACAGACAGACAGAGAGACAGACAGGCAGGCAGGAGAGTCACACAGACAGACAGACAGACAGACAGACAGAGAGACAGACAGGTAGGCAGACAGACAGACAGACAGACAGGAGAGTCACACAGACAGACAGACAGACAGACAGACAGACAGAGAGACAGACAGGCAGGCAGACAGACAGACAGACAGAGAGACAGCCAGACAGAGAGACAGACAGACAGACAGAGAGAGAGACAGACAGACAGAGAGACAGCCAGACAGAGAGACAGACAGACAGACAGACAGAGAGACAGCCAGACAGAGAGACAGACAGACAGACAGACAGAGACAGACAGACAGACAGAGAGAGAGACAGAGAGACAGGCAGACAGACAGACAGAGAGACAGGCAGGCAGACAGACAGACAGACAGACAGACAGACAGACAGGAGAGACAGACAGACAGACAGACAGACAGACAGACAGACAGACAGGAGAGTCACACAGAGAGTTTTCCCCTTCGACACGTAACTCATTCACAGCCGACCGTGGGAGGGATAAAGGAATCCCAGCTTTGCTCCATTAACAGGCGAACAGAGGGAGGGAGGAATAAATAAAGAAAGAGAAGGAGGGAGGAGGGAGGAGGGAGGGTGAAGGTAAAAGTTGGAAGTGGTATGAGTCACAGAGCGAGATGGGAGGAGACTGGAGTGGAGGAGAGGGATGGCGGGAGGAGGGAGAGAGGTATAATTATGGTAGGAGGCTGCCAGAGCGAGGAGAGAGAGAGAGAGAAGAAGCAGAGGGAGGGAAAGAAAGAAGAGAGCGAGGAGAGAGAGACAGAGAGTCCAGCCCACTCCGGTAAAACCATTCAACTGGTGAGCGAGGGAACGCATTCAGAGAGAGAGAGAGAGGAAAAGAGGTAAAGAGAGAGAGGAACTCCCTTCGTCTGGGATAACTTAGTCAAACTGCCTCTCCAACACACACTCACACTCTGAACGCACACTCTGAACGCACACTCTGCAGCGACTTCACCCCGGGAACCAGGACTTGTTTTTTTCCTTCTTTGCGTCTTTCATCATCCATTCATCACATCTGAGAGTTTTTCTCTTCTTCTGCTCGTCTTGTTTTTTCTTTCTTTCTTTCTCGTGACGCCTCCACATTTTCCAGCCATCTGTCCAGACAAAAAAGATAAGGATTACTCATTTTTCTCTCGGCGTCTTCTTCTTCTTTTTGTGTCCTCCTCTCTCGTTTCTTTCTTTCCCTCCGTCTTTTCGCAGGTGGACTGTGAGCTGAGCTGAACTTTGCAGCTTCATAAACTTCTGAGGCTGACGGAGGAGAGGAAAGCTTTTCTTTCTTCAACACTTTTCACCACTTTTCTGACTTCACCTGCATCCGGCAGCATCACCAAATCGCCGACACGACAGCCAATCGGACAGCTCCTGCCGTCATGTCGGTCTTACCTCTGCTCAGCTGGACCGTCCTGCTCCTGGTCCAGAGCTGTGGCTCGTCCTCGGACCCGGCTCAGCCTCCCTCTCTGACCGTCCATCCTCACCACCAGCCGCTGCCGGACGTTGCCTCCCATTGCCCCTCCTGCGCCTTGGCGAGGATGAGGAGGAACGAAGCGGGAACGGCGCCGGACGACCAAGAGGAGGAGGCGGCAGCGGCGGCAGCTCAGCAGGACGTGGTGGAGGCGGTAAAGAGGCACATCCTCAACATGCTTCACCTCCAAGCCCAGCCCAACATCACCCGGCCCGTGCCACGCGCCGCTCTCCTCAACGCCCTGCGTAAGCTCCACGTGGGGCGAGTGGCGGAGGATGGCAGCGTGCAGATCGAGGGGGGGGAGGAGGAGGCAGTGCGAGGGCGGGGAAGCCGGAGAGGAGGAGGAGGAGGGGGAGGAGCTGCAGCGGCGTTGGCGGCGGCTCGGGCTGGAGACGGCGGCGACGCACCGGAGACGACGGAGATCATCACCTTCGCAGAGGCCGGTGAGTACGCACGGCTCAGTGTGTGTGTGTGTGTGTGTGTGTGAGTGTGTGTGTGTGAGTGTGTATGTGTGTGTGTGTGTCCACCTGCTTAATTCCACCTGCACACACACTTCTGTAATCGCCTCCTGCTGTTTTCAAAGAATAGCTCATTATCTACTTAAAGTCAGAGATGTGTGTGTGTGTGTGTGTGTGTGTGTGTGTGTGTGAGTGTGTGTGTGTATGAGTGTGTGTGTGTGTGTGAGTGTGTGTGTGTGTGTCCTGAGTGTGTGACTGTTTGTGTGTCGTGAGGTGTGTGTTGTGTGTATGAGTGTGTGGTGTAGGTGTGTGTGTGTGTCTGAGTGTGGTGTGGTGGTGTGTGTGAGTGTGTGTTAGTGTGTGTGTGTGTATGAGTGGGTGTAATGGTGTTGTCTAGTGTGTGTGTGTGTGTGTGTGTGTGTGTGTGTGTGGAGTGTGTGTTATTGTGTTGTGTTGTATGAGTGTGTGTGATATGTGTGTGTGTATGAGTGTGTGTGAATGTGTGTCTGAGTGTGTGAGTGTGTGAGTGTGTGTGTGTGTGTGTGTGTGTGTGTGTGCGTGCTGGAGTGGGAAACAAAGGTCTGTGGCAGTGAAGTTTGTTGCGTTGCTCAGCGGCACCTCGGCGGGCGGGCAGGGGGCGGGGCCAGCTGTTAAGTAGACTTCCTGTGTGTGGTCTCCTTCCGCCCTCACGGTGTGAGGTCACTGTGAGGTCACTGTGAGGTCACTGTGAGGTCAGCTGATCGCGCCTCATGCCGCCGTCTGCTCGCGCTGCACTTCTTTCTTTTTTTCCATGAAGCTCACCTGTCAGTCAGGCGGCGTGGGCGGGACGTGACGTCTCTTCGTCTTCCTCTTCCTCCTCTGGATTCTCTGTTGATGCAGTTTGAGTTCTGTAGGCGAGTCTGGAGCAGCAGATGGAAAAGATTCTTCATGCAGCGATCTGTGCAGACAGGCTGAGAGGAGCAGGCCAGTGTGTGCGCTCCGCTGAGGGTCCGCTGGGCTCGTTAGCAGGATATTAATATTCATGAGGATGTTTTCATCAGTGTTTAATCACCTGAATGTTTGGGAGCAGAGGGAGAGGCGAGTATTCGAGTATTCATTTGGTTACAATCACCACTAGGTGTCACCAAATCCTCCACACCAAAGATCTAAATGTTATGACGTCACAACAAACCCAATCAGAGTGTCATCAGAACATGTTTGAGTAAAGATCAGAACCAGTCCAGTTAGAGGCCTCCAAAACAACAACACCTGAACGTTACACAGGTGTTCTCCACAGAACCTCCAGTACATTTAGCTCCCAGAGACCCGTGTTCGTACAAACACGCCATCAGCCACTCATCGACACACCTGGCTGGGTACAGTTTGGTCAACCCGACCCGTCTCTATAGTAACGTCACCTGACGTGCTGCTGGACGTCACTTCCAGCGTACTGAACCTTTAACGTGCTGTGAAAACCGAAACAATGCAGCTCAAAGACGATAAAAAAGCTGCTTTCATGAAGCCTTGTTTTTCTAAGATGTGACGCGGCCCGCCGTGAGAATACTTTGCACCCAGCCGGTGCTGCGCTTTGTTAGGATGAACTGATGCGTTCAGGGACCTCGGTAATTATTCTGGCCGATGGAGATGGCGAGCTGAAGGAGCGGAGGGACGGACGGATTCTTGGAAGAGACGAAGTGTCGACCTCCGTTTAGCAGCTCCGACACAATATCCATCTGTCCGTCATTTGCTGTCTAAATTCCTCTTCTCGTTTATCTTACACACACACACACACACGGAGGACAATTAGGCTAATTGAACTTAATTGAACACATCATTAGCGACATTCCACAATCCACTTTCATCCCGCTAACCTCGATCTACCCCTGCCGTCCTTTGGCAGGCAGACATGAACCGCTCATTGTTGGATCTATTCTGGTGGCCTGGGCTCTGTCTGTGGGGGGGACTCAAACTAGCAACCTGGCAACGAGCTCGGAGCCGGTTCACTGACTTCTGACAAGTGAGAGGAAGCGGCGGGTCTGAGCAGCTGATAGAAAGACAAAGAGTCTGTCTGATATGAAAATAAACTATAATTAGCAGATTTCCTGCTCGCCTCTCGTTTCATCTCTTTCTTCTTCTCCCGTCTTTTTCTTGGCGTTGACTCTGTTTAGGTTTTCGTGACGTGGCTCCGGCGTGTTCATGGCGTGTTCCGTGTCGTCCTAACACGGCTTGAGTCGACCCGTTTTGGTCGGCGTTGGCGTCCCACCACATCATTTGGCTCTGCTTTGATGTTCTATGTCTGGAGAGATGAATCACTTGATAGTAAACAAGTACAGATTGTGAGCAGACCTGCCGAGCGCGGTCACGGAAACCAACGAGCCAATCAGAAGAGAGTCTCTGTCCATCTGTCCTCCAGTGTCTGTCTTCATGGTGTTTTAGAGTTTGTTTCTGATAAACAACAAAAACTTGTTGATGATTCATCCCAAAGTAGCTAATCGCTAATTAGCTGCTGCTAACTAAATCTGCCGTGAGCATGCTAACAGAACCGGGCTCAGCAGCCTCCGAGTCCAACAGGGAATAACGTGACAGAACCGGGCTGATTCACAGACTCAATGATGGAACATTGATCAGCAGCAGCAGAGCTAAAGCTAATATAACAAAGCTAACACAGCTAACACTGAGGATCCAGCTGGTTTGGAGCTAATGCTAATGTAGCTAACTGCTAACATTAGTTAATGTTATGTCTAATTGTTAAAACCACCTCGGTAGGCTGCTGTGTTCACTGTTAGACTGGACACTGCCGGTTCAGAGGTTCTGTCGCCGTGTTCACTGTTAGACTGGACACTGCCGGTTCAGAGGTTCTGTCGCCGTGTTCACTGTTAGACTGGACACTGCTGGTTCAGAGGTTCTGTCGCTGTGTTCACTGTTAGACTGGACACTGCCGGTTCAGAGGTTCTGTCTCTGTGTTCACTGTTAGACTGGACACTGCTGGTTCAGAGGTTCTGTCGCCGTGTTCACTGTTAGACTGGACACTGCCGGTTCAGAGGTTCTGTTGCTGTGTTCACTGTTAGACTGGACACTGCCGGTTCAGAGGTTCTGTCGCCGTGTTCACTGTTAGACTGGACACTGCCGGTTAAGAGGTTCTGTCGCCGTGTTCACTGTTAGACTGGACACTGCCGGTTCAGAGGTTCTGTCTCTGTGTTCACTGTTAGACTGGACACTGCCGCTTCAGAGGTTCTGTCGCCGTGTTCACTGTTAGACTGGACACTGCCGGTTCAGAGGTTCTGTTGCTGTGTTCACTGTTAGACTGGACACTGCTGGTTCAGAGGTTCTGTTCGGTCCCAGTTTCCGGTCGGGTCAATATTGGCTACTGTAAACATCATTGTCCACGAAGGTAACGTTCATGTCTGTGTTTGTTTGCTGAACTGATCCTCTGGATTATGTGTCCGACACAAATCCAAAGTAACGAAAAAACGTTGAGAGTGAGACTTCTCTGTTTGCGTCCTCTCTGCCAGCCGCCTGCTGTGTCGTCCCTCGGGACGAATCAGGGAGGAGAGGGAGGTGAGCGGGAGAGCGAGCGAGTGGTGGCTTCGCTAAATGGAGGCGAGTTCAAGCAGAGCGGGAGGAACGGGGGAGGAAAGTGGTGGGAAAGAGACTCGGAGAGAGAATTAGAGAGCGACATGAACCATCTCAACCTCGGTAACGTGTCCCTGAATGACTTCTCCAGGCTCAACACTCCTCTCTCCACGTTGAGTTATTACAGGCTGACAGGAGCTGTTTCACCCCATCACAGACTCTGACTGTGACAGCAGAGAATGGGGCAGTGGTCACAAAGCCAGCAGACGTTACGGAGCGGTCACATGACGTCTTGTCTCTGTCACTCGTGGAGCCGTCCGGACGCTGAAGGTCTGATGAGGATTCCATTCCCGGGTCTGTGCGTTGGCGAGCGGCGGCAGAGTCTCTTTGGCATTCTGGTATTTTTGCGATGGGAACACGTGACCGTCAGATTGGACCGCTTATCTGCCCTGTCATTATAAATAAACTGGCCTGGGAACAGACAGACAGACACACAGACAGACACACAGACAGACAGACAGGCAGATACACAGACAGACAGACAGTTACACAGACAGACAGACAGGCAGATACACAGACAGACGGACACACAGACAGATACACAGACAGACAGACAGATACACAGACAGACAGACAGATACACAGACAGACAGACAGGCAGATACACAGACAGACGGACACACAGACAGATACACAGACAGACAGATACACAGACAGACACACAGACAGACAGACAGGCAGATACACAGACAGACAGACACACAGACAGATACACAGACAGACAGACAGATACACAGACAGACAGACAGGCAGATACACAGACAGACAGACAGATACACAGACAGACAGACAGACAGGCAGATACACAGACAGACGGACACACAGACAGATACACAGACAGACAGATACACAGACAGACAGATACACAGGCAGGCAGATACACAGACAGACAGACAGACAGACAGATACACAGACAGACAGATACACAGACAGACAGACACACAGACAGATACACAGACAGACAGATACACAGACAGACAGACAGACAGATACACAGACAGACAGATACACAGACAGACAGACAGTTACAAGCTGGGTCTTGGATTTAGTTCAAAACTTTGAGACGTCCCGGGAGAAATCAGGTTTGTCTGAAAATAAAAAGCCTGTCATAAAATCCGCTGAAACAATGAAAGCAATCAAACATGACATGAAGTCGGTCTGAAGGTTCCCACAGTCCTAACACGTAACGTAACACGTAACGTAACACGTAACGTAACGTAACACGTAACGTAACACGTAACGTAACACGTAACGTAACACGTAACGTAACGTAACACGTAACGTAACACGTAACGTAACGCGTAACGTAACACATAACGTAACACGTAACGTAACGCGTAACGTAACACGTAACGCATAACGTAACGTAACACGTAATGTAACGTAACGCGTAATGTAACGCGTAATGTAACACGTAATGTAACGTAACACGTAACGTAACGCATAACGTAACGTAACACGTAATGTAACGTAACATGTAATGTAACGTAACACGTAATGTAACGTAACACGTAACGTAATAGAATCTTCATACCGAGCTGTCTGACCACAAAGCGAAGGCGTCTTCTTTACCGTCACCTCGGTTTGAACCATCCGGAGCATCAACCTTCACGTCAGTTCACGTCCGGGTCGTGTTTCTGTGTCGTGCGATCCGATTGGATCTCTGCAGATTACCGTCATCTGGATTGAACGCAGATCTCAGCTGTGATTGGTTACTGTGTCCCACCGTCTGTTTTCTGAAATAATCTCAAAAATATTGTCTCCTTTGGCGGCGTCTGCTCAGTTGATAGAGCAGCCGCCCAGTGTGCGAAGGCTCAGTCCTCGCTGTGGAAGCCGAGGGTTCGAGTCCGACCTGTGGCTCTGTCCCGCATGTCGTTCCCCGTCTCTCTCTCTCTGTCCACGTTCCTGTCACTCTTCAGCTGTCTCTGTCCAATGAAGCTTGAAAAGGCCAAAAATAATCTTTAAAAATATGGAAACGTATGGTCTCCTGTGTGCTGACCGTGACTTTGACACTGAGGATATTCCTCTCGTCAGCCTCTCGCCACGTTTGTTTACCGGCTGCTCGGCGGCGTTACGCAGATTTAGTTTCACATCCAGAGCTGCTCAGTGTGTGTGGTGTGTGTGTGTGTGTGTTTTGACTGACTGACTCACATGTGGTGCCAATAAGGCCGAGCAGGGCGTCGACTCTCTGCAGATTGTTTTGTCCCGTGCAGACAAGGCCGAGCCTGACAGTCCTCGCTGAGGTTCCACACGCCCATGGACAGTTTCCTCTTAACTTCATTAACACTGTCATCGCTTACATCATCGCTTACATCATCGCTTACATCATCACTTGAACACTTTGTAGGAGCTGAAACGTTCAGACGTTTCCTCTGGGTTGATTCATGTGGAGTTATTAATCCTTTAAATTCACCAACACGGCGTACGAGTAAACACAGAGGCTGTGTGTGTGTGTGTGTGTGTGTGTGTTATCAGTGGGGGAGATGTGTGACCCCTCCTAATGTAAACTAAAGAGACAGTCCTACCCTGTAACACACACACACACACACACACACACACACACACACACACACACACACCCGTTAACGTAAACGGACAGACGGACGTTTAACGTCCCCGTTATAGAGCACAGGAAGTCCTCACACTGATCCGGCACATCTGTCAGAACCTGAGAGAGAGAGAGACAGCTGCAGACTATAAACACAACAGATTCTGTCTGTCTCTCTGTCTGCCTGTCTGTCTGTCTCTCTGTCTGTCTGCTGAACATATAAATAACAGAAGGAGAAACTCTTACTAATGTGAAAACACACAAACAACACACTCACCAAATACACAAACAAAAACACACGTTCACACAAACAGCTGGAGGACACATACACACACATAAACACACACATAAACACACACACACACGAACACACAGGTTTGCTCAGCCTGTTGAACGCAGCTCTTCCATTGAAGGAGGGATTATGATGAACAATGACCAACACACAGTGTGTTTGGACAGACGTGTGTCTGTGTGTGTGTGTCTGTGTGTCTGTGTGTGTGTGTGTGTCTGTGTGTGTCTGTGTGTGTCTGTGTGTGTGTCTGTGTGTGTGTGTCTGTGTGTGTGTCTGTGTGTGTGTGTCTGTGTGTGTGTGTCTGTGTCTGTGTGTGTGTGTGTGTGTCTGTGTGTGTGTGTCTGTGTGTCTGTGTGTGTGTGTGTGTCTGTGTGTGTGTCTGTGTGTGTGTGTCTGTGTGTGTGTCTGTGTGTGTGTGTCTGTGTGTGTGTGTCTGTGTCTGTGTGTGTGTGTGTGTGTCTGTGTGTGTGTCTGTGTGTGTGTGTCTGTGTGTGTGTGTCTGTGTCTGTGTGTGTGTGTGTCTGTGTGTGTGTGTCTGTGTGTCTGTGGACGAGGGCTTGTTCACTCACTGCTGTGACAGTCTAATTTAGAATTAGCAGTCTCCTAAATCAAGACGTCCCCGCAGACTGTCTAAAACCTGGACGTAGTCTCCGTGACGTCCCTGCAGACTGTCTAAAACCTGGACGTAGTCTCAGTGACGTCCCCGCAGACTGTCTAAAACGTGGACGTAGTCTCCGTGACGTCCCCGCAGACTGTCTAAAACCTGGACGTAGTCTCTGTGACGTCCCCGCAGACTGTCTAAAACCTGGACGCAGTCTCTGAGACGTCCTCACAGACTGTCTAAAACCTGGACATAGTCTCCGTGACGTCCCCGCAGACTGTCTAAAACCTGGACGTAGTCTCTGTGACGTCCACGCAGACTGTCTAAAACCTGGACGTAGTCTCCGTGACGTCCACGCAGACTGTCTAAAACCTGGACGTAGTCTCTGTGACGTCCCCGCAGACTGTCTAAAACCTGGACGTAGTCTCTGAGACGTCCCCGCAGACGGTCTAAAACCTGGACGTAGTCTCTGAGACGTCCCCGCAGACTGTCTAAAACCTGGACGTAGTCTCTGAGACGTCCTCACAGACTGTCTAAAACCTGGACGTAGTCTCCGTATTGGCTGTTAAACATTTGGGATGATGTCATGAGTCTGTGTATTCGGGGATTACTCAGATT
>JAFMOB010000268.1:111900-121900 GCA_018985215.1 Larimichthys polyactis | reverse complement strand
CAGTTCAGTTTTATTTATACAGCGCTAAATCAATCCAGAAGTTCTGTCATGACAGAGCGGGTCTTAGACAGTCTGCTGCCCCCGCAGACTGTCTAAAACCTGGACGTAGTCTCTGTGACGTCCCCGCAGACTGTCTAAAACCTGGACGTAGTCTCTGTGACGTCCCCGCAGACTGTCTAAAACCTGGACGTAGTCTCTGTGACGTCCCCACAGACTGTCTAAAACCTGGACGTAGTCTCTGAGACGTCCCCACAGACTGTCTAAAACCTGGACGTAGTCTCCGTGACGTCCCCGCAGACTGTCTAAAACCTGGACGTAGTCTCTGTGACGTCCCCGCAGACTGTCTAAAACCTGGACGTAGTCTCTGTGACGTCCCCGCAGACTGTCTAAAACCTGGACGTAGTCTCTGTGACTAGTTTTTGGATGCAAAGTTTAGCTAACTGATTTCTTTTCCTGTGATGTAAAAATATAATGGTATCATCGGCATAACAACGCACACACACTCATCTACTGAAGTGTATTTGGACATTGTCCTAACCCTCTGTCTGTCTGTGTTTGTCTCTGTGTCTCAGGTGAGTCTCAGGGCATGGTGAACTTCGTCCTCTCCAAAGAAGGAGGTGACCTCTCTCTGGTGGAGCAGGCTAATGTCTGGCTCTTCCTCCGTCTGGCTAAGACCAATCGCAGCCGAGCCAAAGTCACCATCCGCCTCTTCCAGCAGCGCCGGCTTCCCAACGGACGCCCCTCTTCACCACAAGACGACGTCCTCCTGTCAGAGAAAAGCGTGGACACCCGTCGCAGCGGGTGGCACACTTTCCCGGTATCGGTGGCGGTGCAGGCGTTGCTGGAGAGTAACCAGAGCACGACGCTGAGCCTCAGGGTGTCTGCCCGCTCTGTGCCGACGCCGGCGCAACACTCGTCCTGGTCTCTGGCGGCTCAGAGACGTCGCAGCGTGCCAACCAGCGGGAACAATCCCACTGGCCCTTCCTCATGGCCGTGGTCCGGCAGGAGGATGGCAGCGACTCACGGCGGCGCAGGAAGCGCGGACTGGAGTGTGACGGGAAGGTCCGCGTCTGCTGCAAGCGGCAGTTCTACGTCAGCTTCAAAGACATCGGCTGGAACAACTGGATAATCGCGCCACCTGGTTACCATGCCAACTACTGCGAGGGGGAATGTCCGTCCCACGTGGCGAGCATCACCGGGTCCACGTTGTCCTTCCACTCCACCGTCATCAGCCACTACCGCATGAGGGGCTACAGCCCCTTCCAGAACCTGAGGTCATGCTGCGTGCCCACTCGGCTACGAGCCATGTCTATGCTCTACTACAACGAGGAGCAGAAGATCATCAAGAAGGACATCCAGAACATGATCGTGGAGGAGTGCGGCTGCTCGTAAGAACCTGAACCAGATCGGTCCGGGACAAACTGGACTGGTGAGAAGGAGGACTTCTGAACCCAGAGAGAGCGAGATACAAGGAGGAGGATCACCGTCACTTTCGTCTACTGCGTTTCATTCTTCACGTCCTCCTTCACTCGGGGTCGCTCCCCGTCCTCATCCAGCAGAACTCAGAAAGAGTCTCGACGGCACTTTCACGAAAAGCAAAGAAAAAAAACGACAGAAAAAAAAGAATATCTAATATATTTTTGTTACAAGAGGAGGTGGGCGTGGCTTATTTATGTGGCTGAGACGTTCAAGCACCGCTCGACCTGTCGGATCTCGGAGAGACGAGGTGCCTGAAAAACTACTAACGAAAACAAACAAAAAAAATCTCAAAACTATGCAACTTGTTTCACGTATTACGATCCTATTGTATTTTACTTTGTGTTTCCTGTTTACCTTTTTGTTTCTAAATGTACGAGGAAGAGTGAAGAAGACTTTTGTATTATTTTGGAAGTATAAAATGTGTGTGTGTGTGTGTGTGTGTGTGTGTGTGTGTGTGTGTGTGTGTGTGTTGAGAGATACTTGAAAGAAACAAGTTGGCCCGGCTGCTGGAACCAAACACTTCTTTACGTTACCATGGTTACCGTGTTGATGTTATAATTATTATTATTGTTGTCAGTAAGTATATTAATAATAATATTATTGTTAATAATATTTTGTTCGGCTGCATTTTGTTTATTATGTCTGTTTGTTTTTTTAAGAAACGTTACAAACGTTTTCATTTTCTTGCACTATAGTGTCACTCGTGCTCAGAGTAGCCAGATTAGGAGCTTCCTGTTCAGATCTGAGAAGCTCACGTGAAACGTTACCGTGACGCCTGAAGTCCACCGGGCACGGCTGACGATCGCGACATTGCCGCGTTGTCTCTGCCAAGCGGCAACCTCCGTGGCTGGGAAGGGAAGCCAACACAGGAAGTGCCACAAACTGCAGTTCCTCTAACGTCCACCTGAGGCTGGCTCCAGAAGTGAGTCAGTCTCCATAAGTCCCCATGTCCAAATGTCCAACTTCACAGCAGAAATAAACATGTTTACAGCCTGGTACAAAAAACAGTTTTGGTCTCTGTAGCTAATTTCCCCGTTCATGACTGTCATTGGTCTCGACTCTACAGGAGAATACACTGAATACAGGAAGTAAGACTCAAAGTACGTAGCTACTCACGGATGCAGGAGGAGTTAACGAGGAAACTCTGAGCACCAACACAGCGTCGCAGCGTCGCAGAGCGTGCACGGCGGGATTCAGGTCGCTGTAGAAAACACGTGTCAGCTGTCAGAGAGATTCAACACTGAACATCCAAAAGTACGCAGACACGAAACAATCACGCTCAAATGAACTTAAGTTTTAAACTATCACTAAAATACAACATTTGATTTTTTTGTCAACAGCTCAATGATGTTGAAATGCACATTTTATTTCCAACATGACGTCTCATTTATTAACCAACATGAACACAGAGAAGATCTCAACCTTCCAAAAGTCACGAGACAAACTGGAAGCTAAAGATTGAGTCAGAAATAGAAAAATAAGATTCACTTTGTATTTGTAGAGAGAAGCTGGAGGTTTCCACGTCATCACGTATCTTTGTCTCTGCTTCACGTTAAAGTGGAGGTGGTGATGCTCTTAAATCAGGACAAACTAACCAAACAATTTGGATCAGTTTGTCTTTTCACATGAACAAACATGAAGAACGTTGTAAACGTCCACAGAGCCACCATGAACAACTTTAAACTGTGACATTAAAAAAGGATTTATTGGAGAGATTCACAATAAAACAGTAAAAATCCCTGTCAGCTACAGTCACAGTGAAATAGGCCAAAGAGTTCAATGAAACTGAAATGAATCATTTAAAATCCCTGAAATAAAAAAGTTTGTTTTATTTTTGCTTTTCAGATTAATTAATTAATTTTTGCTCATCTTGGAAGACTCCACTTCCCACAATGCTTTACTCTTGAGTTTTTAGCTCATTGTGAACTGAAGAAGACAATCCACAGTCGCCTTGTCGTCGTTTTTTTTGTTTTTTGGGGAGAAAACTAAATGAGTGTTTCCGTGTTCTACGTGTTTATATCAGTATTTTGACTTGTTCACCAAAAGTTTTTTGGCGTGTCGGTCCCCTTTTGAATGAAGTCACACGTGTTCTGTTTCATTTGAATCTGATTTTCTGTTTTTTGTTGTAACTGTTTTAGCGCGTGGACCCTCTTATGGACTCTTTGGGACAGACTCGTAGTCCACCCTGTGTTTTACGGACACGTACAAAATGTCAGTGCAAAAAAAAAAAAAAAAGCTGAAAAAAAGGACTAAAAGTGGTTGTATTTGTTCAGACTTAGTTCTGTTATCAACACAAAAAATACTGACACTGAACGAAGTGGACAAAGAATAAAAAGTCTATTTTTTATTCTGTATATATGGAAATCAAGATTCAGTATGTTGCATTGCTTTGTTGTACAAATCAAATGTGCTTGTGGCATTTTTCTATCTAATTTATTTTACAGTATTGTTTCATTTTTGTTTTCTGCTTCACCATTAAAGTTTAACGGATGTAAACACAAATCAAACGAGTCTTTGGTCCTTTGAATAACCTCAGCAGTATTACCGTATTACCTCGTGCCAATAATGACGGTAACGCACACCCTCTGATGTAATACTGTGATTATACAACAGATGCCAACTTAAATAAAACACTATCCAAATGTTCATATTTTGGGGCATATCACACTCAGTGCAGTACAGACAGTTACACAATACCTGGAAACCAACCAATCACGGCAGTGGACTCCTATATAAAGTTTACTATTCCAGCAAGTAGCCCGAGCCTTAGGAACGACCTGCAACGGAGACGATGTCTGGTCCCAGAAAATATCTGAATAAATACCACACACATAAACATTCAACTGAATAAAACCTCCTAAAACCTGGACGTAGTCTCTGTGACGTCCCCGCAGACTGTCTAAAACCTGGACGTAGTCTCTGTGACGTCCCCGCAGACTGTCTAAAACCTGGACGTAGTCTCTGAGACGTCCCTGCAGACTGTCTGAAACCTGGACGTAGTCTCTGAGACGTCCCTGCAGACTGTCTAAAACCTGGACGTAGTCTCTGTGACGTCCCCGCAGACTGTCTAAAACCTGGACGTAGTCTCTGTGACGTCCCCGCAGACTGTCTAAAACCTGGACGTAGTCTCTGTGACGTCCCCGCAGACTGTCTGAAACCTGGACGTAGTCTCTGAGACGTCCCTGCAGACTGTCTAAAACCTGGACGTAGTCTCTGTGACGTCCCCGCAGACTGTCTAAAACCTGGACGTAGTCTCTGTGACGTCCCCGCAGACTGTCTGAAACCTGGACGTAGTCTCTGTGACGTCCCCGCAGACTGTCTGAAACCTGGACGTAGTCTCTGAGACGTCCCTGCAGACTGTCTAAAACCTGGACGTAGTCTCTGTGACGTCCCTGCAGACTGTCTAAAACCTGGACGTAGTCTCTGTGACGTCCCTGCAGACTGTCTAAAACCTGGACGTAGTCTCTGTGACGTCCCGCAGACTGTCTAAAACCTGGACGTAGTCTCTGTGACGTCCCCGCAGACTGTCTAAAACCTGGACGTAGTCTCTGTGACGTCCCACAGACTTTTTGTGACTGTCTTGGTTAATTCTGAATAAATGACTTTGTTTGGTTTTATGTTCCTTCCTTTCTTTAAAGGAGCTCGGCTGTAACGGCTCCGTTAATGACTCACAGCCTTGGCAGCATGACTCTGCCTTCGACCTCAGAGTAACGTGTGTTGTGGGTTTGACTACCAGGACAAACCAGGAAACCCCAACAAACAGCAGCCAACCATGTGTGTGTGTGTGTGTGTGAGTGTGTGTGAGTGTGTGTGTGTGTGTGTGAGTGTGAGTGTGTGTGTGTGTGTGTGTGTGTGTGTGTGGCGTCTCGTGAGCAGGAGTCGATTTGCATTGATGAGGTAATGGAGTAAGGTTTGTGTGTGTGTGCTGTTGTGTGGAGACGTGAAGAAAACTACATTTATTTTGAGTGTGTGTGTGAGTGTGTGTGTGTGTGTGTGTGTGAGTGTGTGTGTGTGAGTGTGTGTGTGTGTGTGTGTGTGAGTGTGTGTGTGTGTGAGTGTGTTGTGTGTGTGTGTGCGTGTGTGAGTGTGTGTGTGTGTGTGTGTGTGTGTGTGTGTGAGTGTGTGTGTGTGAGTGTGTGAGTGTGTGAGTGTGTGTGTGTGTGTGTGTGTGTGAGTGTGTGTGTGTGTGTGTGTGCGTGTGTGAGTGTGTGTGTGTGTGTGTGTGTGAGTGTGTGTGTGTGTGTGTGTGCGTGTGTGAGTGTGTGTGTGTGTGTGTGTGTGAGTGTGTGTGTGTGTGTGTGTGTGTGTGTGTGTGTGTGTGAGTGTGTGTGTGTGTGTGTGTGTGTGTGAGTGTGTGTGTGTGTGTGTGTGTGTGTGGTTTGGGTAGTCTTTGGTCTGGTTTTGGGAGACTCCGTCCTGTCATGAACATGTCTGATGTTGTGATGTCATTCAAGGACGTGGCATGCATGTATGTTTTACCACATTAACTTTGGAAACACTGATCGGAAAATGAATGTTATGAACTTATATGAGTTTTGTTCTCAGCAGGATACTGTGTCCCTGTCATGCTGCTCACTGCTGGTCCAGAGGTTGTGTTCGGTCCTGGGTCCGGCAGTGATCGGCGTCTTTCAGCCTTCGCTCACTGCTAAATCATCAGGTTTTCAATTATTAAAACAACTTCCTGTGTGTGTGTGTGTGTGTGTGTGTGTGTGTGTGTGCAGTATAAATAGAAGTCTCTGTTAATGACAGGAGGACAGTAAAATGACTTGCAGATGACACCGCCCGCCCCGCCCCGCCCCGCCCTATTCCTCTTCTATCTTTGTGAGGACCGGTGACGGTTTCAGTTCTTCAAAAGCTGTTTGACAGCTGGGACCTGGTTTAGGTTAAACGTTAGGACTAATGTTGAAGTCAGATGCTGCAGATACTGTACTGTACATACAGGTCCTCACAAGTATAGCAGTAAAAATGTGTGAGTGTGTATGAAAGCACACAGTAAACCACAGCAGGGTGTTTCCCGACTCGATGCTTCAGACATCCAGGAGGTGACGGAAAGTCTGTACGTCACAAACAGAGGATGAACTTTGGAGGAAACACTGACTGCATCAACGTCCATGTCTGAACTGAAGACACAACCTGCAGTTCCTCTAACGTCCACTTGAGGCTGGCTCCAGAAGTGAGTCAGTCTCCATAAGTCCCCATGTCCAAATGTCCAACTTCACAGCAGAAATAAACATGTTTACAGCCTGGTACAAAAAACAGTTTTGGTCTCTGTAGCTAATTTCCCCGTTCATGACAACTGTACTGAGGGTGAATTTATATACAACTCACCTGTTCACATTATATTAAGGCTTAAAGTTATGCAGGGTTAAGAGCAGGGACGCTTTGACTGACAGGTGGGTGTCTTTACAGAGACTACATCCAGGTTTTAGACAGTCTGTGGCTAATGTAGCAGCTCTCAGAGCCTCTGTCCAGTGTTTGTGTCAGTACAGTTACGTAGCGTGTCACAGACCAAAGTCAGGAGACTCTGGTTTTATATGTGGGTACAGCAAAAGACCTCCAATCCAAAAGTTTTATCTGTAGAAGAAGAAACATCCTGAAGAGGCTGACGTGGTTTCAGGTGCTGGAGAAAGAGATCTGGTTTGGATCCACTAAAGAAAGCACTCTGGGTAATTTAACACGGAAGTTTTTCTTGACAAATTACAGACATGGACGATTTGCACAGGAATAAAATCACTGAGGGCAATTATCACAAATGACTGCATTTCCCTGTGTGATAGCAGCTCTGTGAAACGCCGTCCAGTGAGAGTTAGCTTACAGTACAGAGGGCGTAACAGCAGACTCATTTCCCCTCAGACAGCAGCCAACAGGACTCTGACAGTCCTGCATGGGAAAGAACGGCTGGAAGATCTGATTGTAGGACCAGAGTTTGTTCAGGGGAGCACATCCACCGTGCACGGCTCATGCACAGTTTCTGCTCAAGGCTGACATGGAACAACGAGTGGTTCTTCCAGTATATGTACAATCCATGGAGAACAATGGTCCTGTCATCTGCAGGGGTTCATTCAAAGACCTAGTTAGCCTAGCTTAGCATAAAGAATGAAAGTAGAAACTGTTAGCCTGACTCTGCGGGGACGTCTCAGAGACTACGTCCAGGTTTTAGACAGTCTGCGGGGACGTCACAGAGACTACGTCCAGGTTTTAGACAGTCTGCGGGGACGTCACGGAGACTACGTCCAGGTTTTAGACAGTCTGCGGGGACGTCACGGAGACTACGTCCAGGTTTTAGACAGTCTGCGGGGACGTCACGGAGACTACGTCCAGGTTTTAGACAGTCTGCGGGGACGTCACGGAGACTACGTCCAGGTTTTAGACAGTCTGCGGGGACGTCACAGAGACTACGTCCAGGTTTTAGACAGTCTGCAGGGACGTCACGGAGACTACGTCCAGGTTTTAGACAGTCTGCGGGGACGTCACGGAGACTACGTCCAGGTTTTAGACAGTCTGCGGGGACGTCACAGAGACTACGTCCAGGTTTTAGACAGTCTGCGGGGACGTCACAGAGACTACGTCCAGGTTTTAGACAGTCTGCGGGGACGTCACAGAGACTACGTCCAGGTTTTAGACAGTCTGCGGGGACGTCTCAGAGACTACGTCCAGGTTTTAGACAGCCTGCGGGGACGTCACAGAGACTACGTCCAGGTTTTAGACAGTCTGCGGGGACGTCACAGAGACTACGTCCAGGTTTTAGACAGTCTGTGGGGACGTCACAGAGACTACGTCCAGGTTTTAGACAGTCTGCAGGGACGTCACAGAGACTACGTCCAGGTTTTAGACAGTCTGCGGGGACGTCACAGAGACTACGTCCAGGTTTTAGACAGTCTGCGGGGACGTCACAGAGACTACGTCCAGGTTTTAGACAGTCTGCAGGGACGTCACAGAGACTACCTTGAAGCAGGAGCTCCAACACCTGTACCTGTTGACTGTGATGAGTCACCTCAGCCTGCAGTCTGGTGTAAAAGCAGGTTTATCTTTAGACTTTAAGCGCTTAATGATATAATAGCTACAGAGCACAAAGCTCACATGATACTGCACACACACACACACACACACACACACACACACACACACATCTACACACACAGCTCATGAGGTGAGGGCTTCTGTCTTTATTTGTATTGACAGGTGTAAATCAGTCATGGACGATTTGTACAGGAATAACAAATGTGTCCACAGGTCAGCACATCCTCTTCATTTCCAGGAAGTCACCGATTTACGTCACTCTCGTACAAAGTAACAGTCAGGCAAAGTTACAGCGAGACGGCAAGTCCAACATGGAGACAGAAGAAGTTACAGTGTGTCTGACATGAAGGAAACAAATGAATCAACAGCAGGTTTTAAGTCTTATCTTCTTCTATTCTCGCTTCATTTTGTATTTCATTGTGCTGGTTGAAAGAAATTAGTAACAACTATAAACTGTGTAAATAACTGTAGAGTGTGTCTGACAGACATTATTACTGACACTGCAGCAGCACAGAGACTCAACAAAGTTAGTCAAAGGCAGCTTGAGGTTGCCGAGCAACCAGGGTCAGCTGCAGGTCAGAGCTGTAACTGCAGCTGTGCTCTGTCTGTGTGTGAGTGACTGCTGAGAGACACAGAAAATCTCTAAATGAAGCCCCTCCAACTAGTGGACACTAATGCCAAACGGTAGGTGGTATCAAAAAGCCCAAATGACCGTGAGCATCCTCATCTTGTCGACCATGTGAATGCTGAATTTCAGTGTGTGAAGTTAAAAAATGTGACCTGGGGAGAGAGAGAAAGAACAGGTGCCCCGTGCTCCTTTGGGAAATTTCTCCTCTCCAGTTTACATGGGAGTAGATGGGGCTGTCGGTGGGTGATCCTGGAGCATCAGTGCGTCTCCCGCCAAAACTATAAGTCTGACAGCTTCATATCGCTGCGTAGCCCACGAATTTTCCTACGTTTCTATGTAAATTATTTCTGTAGAGTGACATTTGTGGCCACGAGGCCGTTTGCAAATGTATTTTCTGACAATTGTTTCTCTCCCTCTCCACTCTAGCTCTGGAACATTCTACCAATACACACCCATTGTAAACTTTGTCGTGGTTTTTGGTGATTTTTGGTAAAACCGTTTGGTGAAACTCTTAGAAAAGTCTCAGCACAGCGTTCCTGACCGAGCCGGTCGACTTGATACCTTATTTGTGTTTGTGTGACCAAAACTGATGGAGGAGCAGCTGAAACTCCTGGAATACGTCAGAATAATCAGTATGAACAGTGAACAGCTGAGTCATTATTATCTACACAGAGAACTTCATCCAGTCATTAAAGTTTGGACGTGGCAGCACGCAGGTACAGTAAAAACTATAGTTACCATGCAGACAGATCTATAAGATGCTTTACATCCAAATACTGTACAGATTATTTGGTTTGTAAATAAATAAGCAAAATAATACACACCTGGCACAAACACGATAATTACAGTAAGCAAAGAGCTTAATGTTATAGA
>JAFMOB010000268.1:84400-106900 GCA_018985215.1 Larimichthys polyactis | reverse complement strand
AGTGATAACAGTGGGTCATTTTCTGTGATTTACAGAGTTTATGATGGACAGTGAAGTAAACTGCTGACAGCTGTAGCTGCTGTTAGATCATGTTAGCTCATGTTAGCTCATGTTCTTATGGTTTTCAGGCTCAGCAGCTTCTATGGACATGATGGCAGAGGAGCAGAGAGTGAAGAGGACGCTGACGGAGGAAGCTAAGAAGAGAAAAGGAGAGAGTGAGCGAGCAAGAAGCCGCCGGACAAGAGTAAATGTGGGACTGACTTTTAGTGGTTGGTGAGAGCTTGGTGAAATAAAAGGCTGAAAGACAGACGCCGAGCTGGGCTGACTGCTGCTGGACTAGTCACTGATATCAGCTGCTGCTGGGGACCTGGATGATGATTGATCAGAAGTAATGTAACCAGAACAAATACTCGAGTACAGCTGGACACAGTTACAGAGTGGGATTACTCTGTGAATCTTCATGTTGATCTGGAACACTCAGACAGACAGCACGAGTACACTGACTTACTTTCTCTGACTTTGTCAGCGTGATTCAGACAATTACTCATGGCTCACACGTGTGTGTGTGTGTGTGTGTGTGTGTGTGTGTGTGTGTGTGTGTGTGTGTGTGTGTGTTTCAGGTCATACTGTTTGTCTGGCTGTCTGCGTGTTTCTATGTGATGATGTGATGCGTGGGCGGTCAGATAGTTTGGTAGAGAGACAAAGATTGACAGACAGAGAACAGAACCTATAGACGATGCCGTGTCCGACCCGACTGAACACACACACGTCTAGACAGACCATCTGACCAACACAAACACACACACACACACACACACACACAGATGGCAGACAGAGCACGTGGGAGAAACACCCAAAAATATTGACGATCACATGAAAAGTGTCATGAGTCAAAGTAACAAACAACAAAGACACTGCACTACAACACGACATCAAACGTGACCTGAACGCCAACCTGTCTGCACCTGATTGGACAAACTACAAAATAAAAGCTCCGACCTGAGCACAGCGTTACTGTCAGTTCAGTCACATTCCTCTGCAGGTTAAAGGATCCCAGACCAGCCCGGACACGCAGGACGGATCAGTTACAGTGTGAGCAGAGTTCATGTTGGTGTTTACTGTCAGAGACGCTCCCTCATGCACGTCCACGCAGCTGTTTGCAGCAGGCTCTAAGACGCTTCGAGTGTGACGCTGTCGGTCACCAGTTAATGTTCCTCTTCACTCTCTTCTCCTCTGCCATCATGTCCATAGAAGCTGCTGACTGCTGGGCCTGAGATCCTCTGAGCTCACGGCCCGGCAGCAAACTGTCATCTGTTAGTTAAATTCTTCGTCGTGTTGAAAACATCCAGGTGTGATGATGTAGACGTCTGTCCCTCTCTTCTTCACCTTTCTCTAATCTCGCTCCTTCACTTCCTGTCTGTCTGGGACCGCCGCTGGCCACATGGCCTCATGGGAAACACAATGTTCGCTTTTGGCCAATCAGACTGATTGTATCTGACATCTCCTGCTGAAGAACAGTGTGTTCCCCCACCGGTGTGTGTGTGTGTGTGTGTGTGTGTGTGTGTGTGTGTGTGTGTGCGTGCAAATCTGTCAAAACCAAACTTTAAAAGACGTCAGTCGAAGCTTTGATGACGGACGATTTGACGACCATCAGGGGGCGGAGCTGTTTAATTGAAAACATGAAAGAAAAGACTGAACAGTCACGGACACGTTATTATGATTTAAAATAGTCTGCGGGGACGTCACGGAGACTACGTCCAGGTTTTAGACAGTCTGCGAGGACGTCTCAGAGACTACGTCCAGGTTTTAGACAGTCTGCGGGGACGTCACAGAGACTACGTCCAGGTTTTAGACAGTCTGCGGGGACGTCACGGAGACTACGTCCAGGTTTTAGACAGTCTGCGGGGACGTCACGGAGACTACGTCCAGGTTTTAGACAGTCTGCGGGGACGTCACGGAGACTACGTCCAGGTTTTAGACAGTCTGCGGGACGTCACAGAGACTACGTCCAGGTTTTAGACAGTCTGCGGGGACGTCACGGAGACTACGTCCAGGTTTTAGACAGTCTGCGGGGACGTCGCAGAGACTACGTCCAGGTTTTAGACAGTCTGCGGGGACGTCACGGAGACTACGTCCAGGTTTTAGACAGTCTGCGGGGACGTCACGGAGACTACGTCCAGGTTTTAGACAGTCTGCGGGGACGTCACAGAGACTACGTCCAGGTTTTAGACAGTCCTGCGGGGACGTCACAGAGACTACGTCCAGGTTTTAGACAGTCTGCAGGGACGTCACGGAGACTACGTCCAGGTTTTATACAGTCTGCAGGGACGTCACGGAGACTACGTCCAGGTTTTAGACAGTCTGCGGGGACTTCACGGAGACTAACGTCCAGGTTTTAGACAGTCTGCGGGGACGTCCTCGGAGACTACGTCCAGGTTTTAGACAGTCCTGTGCGGGGACGTCACGGAGACTACGTCCAGGGTTTTAGACATTCTGCGGGGACGTCTCAGAGACTACGTCAGGTTTAGACAGTCTGCGGGGACGTCACAGAGACTACGTCCAGGTTTTAGACAGTCTGAGGGGACGTCACGGAGACTATGTCCAGGTTTTAGACAGTCTGCGGGACGTCACAGAGACTACGTCCAGGTTTTAGACAGTCTGCAGGGACGTCACGGAGACTACGTCCAGGTTTTAGACAGTCCTGCAGGGACGTCACGGAGACTACGTCCAGGTTTTAGACAGTCTGCAGGGACGTCACGGAGACTACGTCCAGGTTTTAGACAGTCTGCGGGGACGTCACGGAGACTACGTCCAGGTTTTAGACAGTCTGTGGGGACGTCACAGAGACTACGTCCAGGTTTTAGACAGTCTTGCGGGGACGTCACAGAGACTACGTCCAGGTTTTAGACAGTCTGCGGGGACGTCACGGAGACTACGTCCAGGTTTTTAGACAGTCTGCGGGGACGTCACAGAGACTTCTCTCTGTCTTCTGTCCGTTGCTGAGGACAAAACATTTTAAGCTGTCTGTGTTTTTGATTTATGGTGGGAATGTTTCCCTCCTCTCCTCTTCCTCCCTCGTCCCTCATCCGTCCGTCCTGCAGAGACGTTTTTTCAGCGTCTTTCTCCTTTTAAATGTCAGTGTGCAGAGCCATAAAACATCTGCCCAAACACACACACACACACTGCTAACCCTTATATAAGGCTCTCGGGGATTGTGGGTCAAGGTTTTCTGTGCGTCTTTGTAGGAAATTCAGGTGAAATTTACAGTCTTTGTTGGCTCTCAGACTGAGGTACGACTCCTGCAGCGGAGGGGAAGCCCTGCAGTGTGTGTGTGTGTGTGTGTGTGTGTGTGTGTGTGTGTGCACAGAAAATGAGTTTGAAACTGAACCCAGAATTTCTCGTTAGTCTCAGAAAGCTGGAATATTATCAGGACTTTGACCTTTGACCTCACACAGAGATCAGAACTTTAGTTTGATTAAACATGACGGACGCTCTGCGGTGTCTAAACCGTCCTGGTCACTTACTTTAAATTGTCCTGGACTGTCCAGAAGACAGAGAGGACAGAGCAGTAACTAAAGAAGATGAGTTCATTCAGTCGAGAGATTCAAGTGAGCAGGAAGGACGTGGATGAAAGAGGAGGACGGGGAGATGATTGGACGTGAACTCGGTGACACATCGTACAATAGACGCTCATTAAATGGAGCTTGTTTGACGTCAGTTTCTGCACGTGTGCGTGTGTGTGTCAGAAACACACACACACACTCTCACACACACACACACACACACACACACACGTAGTTATCTGGTTTCTGTCAATCAAGACAACCCTGCCTGACTTCCTGCCTCATCACCGCGGTAACAACTCTGACAATTTCTTGCTCTCTGCGCCGTGATGAGACGATCATTTTCACCATCTTCATTTGTTGTGATCGTGACTCATCGACACTCCGCTACCATGTGACACAGAGTGAAGAGCTCTGATTGGTCCGGAGGTGAAACCTTCAGCGAGGAGCGAGGGAACACGGTGATCCGGGAGTCTCTTATAACACATCCAAGTCAAAGAGTTCATCTCTGTGCAGCTTCACTGAGGATGAGGGACGACGAGCAGCTGGTCGATCTGACCAACAACAAATCAGAACTGAGTCCTGGTCATTGTTCACATAAATCAGACCAGTAAACCTGTTGATGCTACCCCTGACTTGGAAATAGGTGAATGGGATGAAACCAGGGGCAACACATGCTGACGTATACCAGCTGATGGTTTAAAATACCAGCGTGGACAATCTGAACTGACACCTCCAAGACCGACAAGATGGTGGTGCACTTATCTCCAACCTGTGTCCCTGGAGGGGGTCGATGTGGAGGTGGTCAGGGGCTGCAGCTGGAGGACAGCAAACATGGACACTGTCCACAGGAAAGGACAGAGCCGTCCTGAGAAGACTGCGATCCTTCAACATCTGTTTGACCAGTCTGCGGTGGACAGCGTCTTCTTCTGTGCCTTGGTCATGTCATGCTGCTACCGGTGTGGACCATCAAATGACTTGTTGACATAGTTATAACTGAGTCTTGGTCTTGGTAGTTGAAGAGGCTACCCAACTTAAACAACCAACACCAAACTTCTACCAACCTTAGCCCAACCATCAAATGCCAATAACACACCATCTAAAACACACAATTAGACAATTAAAACTGCCTTTCAACCAATTTTAGAGCATTAACGCTGAGTTCAGAGTTCCACAAAGAAATGACCTTGGAACAATGAATGGCCATCACACACCCAACTGTCACCGTTTCAAGCTCAGGTCATGAACGTACCATTTTAAACCAAATAATACCAAGTTTAGACAATTAGAAATCCACTTCAACCACCAAACACCCAGAGCTTAAGCCCCATAAAATACATGGAAGTACAACCTTAGACCAATGACTGGCCTTTTTGGATCATCATACACAACTAAGACCACTAAAATCCATCTTAGACCTTCACCTGGTTCGTTTAGGCCCCTGAACACACAGTTCAGACCGCTGGACACTTGTTTGGACTCATGAATATCCATCTTGGACCAGAAGCTGTGCTTGTTTGAGCCCACACTGTGACAGGCAGCATGCTGATGTGTCTCTTTGGTTGTATTTTAAAGTGAACAACAGAGACAGAGACTCGTCCTAACGATGCAGGCGTGATGTGGGTGGAATGTCTTCTGTGCGTCATCATCATTTCTGTTTAAATGTATCGATCCAGAGAATTTTCTGTCATACATGCTCATTAATTCTATTCAAACGCACCGCGGTGCGTCAGAGGTCTGAGATGCTTTTTATTACCGTCTTCACCAGTCAATTACGTGATTACATGTTATCCTGTCCTGTTCCTATGGTCACACACACGCACTGAATTCATAGGTTCTTCCTGTTCATTCACAGAGTTTAATGTCAGCAGGATGTTGAGAAGAAGGTTTGAGTAATTAGCCGTCATCAGAGAACTCATTCACCGCTGCACACTTCAGGTACTTTGACTCACTTCCTGTCCTCTCCTGTACAGTACACTTTCTACTTTCTGTTGGAAACACCTGAAGTTCTTGGTGTTTTTAACACCTCATTTGCATATTTAAATGTCATGTGATAGAAGAAAATAATTGTCTCAGTGTGAGTAATGAAGTGATGAAGTTACCTGTGACCTCAGACAGGCTGTGTGTCATAACAGTGTGATGAAACACGATGCAGATGCATCATGGTGTAGCCACGCCTCCAGACTGCTGTTAGTCATGTGTGTGTTTGTTTGTGGCGGGAGTTATTTCTGTGTCACACCCAGGCTGGAGTTTGTTCCTGGGGGGAATCCTGATGATGCAACACACCCAGAGAGTGAAGTAAGGTGTGGGCGGTTTCTAAAATAAAGATGTCTCTTAATGAGACGAGCTGCTACCTGCAGCCAGGTGAGTGTGTGTACAACAGGCCACACCTCTGTTATTATTACCTGTCAACCAGCATGAAAACACTGCAGACAGTCTGTGAGGACGTCACAGAGACTACGTCCAGGTTTTAGACAGTCTGCGAGGACGTCTCTGAGACTACGTCCAGGTTTTAGACAGTCTGGGAGGACGTCTCTGAGACTACGTCCAGGTTTTAGACAGTCTGGGAGGACGTCTCTGAGACTACGTCCAGGTTTTAGACAGTCTGGGAGGACGTCTCTGAGACTACGTTCAGGTTTTAGACAGTCTGTGAGGACGTCTCTGAGACTACGTCCAGGTTTTAGACAGTCTGTGGGGACGTCTCTGAGACTACGTCCAGGTTTTAGACAGTCTGAACAAACCGTGGAGCTGCAGGATGCTGTACTGAACTCATATCAAACTGTGACTTCGTTACGCACCTCCTGGTGATGTGTTTCATTTGCTTTGTGATGGACCACTTCACTGACCCCTTCACTGACCACTTCACTGCCACTGAATTGAGTTGAGAGGCCCGTAAGCTTAGGGAAAAATAAAAACACCCCCCATGTGGAGCTGGAACCTGTTTCTGGATGTATTCAAAGATACTGCAGAGGTCATAAGGAGGTTCTGAAGGTACCTGAACAGGTTGCAGACGTTCTTAAGGTGGAGGACGTTCTAGTTAGATCACATTGCAGAGGTCCATTAAGAGCTGACTGCCCTGACTGGTCCTTGATGTGGTAACTAAGGTTCGCTGAGGAGGTTTTAGGTAATTGAAGAGATTGAAGAGGTCCTCAGGGAGGTTCCTGAGGTTGGCAAAGGTCTGAGGAGGAGGATATTCTAGGGGCCCTTAAGAAAGTTCTCAGTTGTGGAGGTCCCTGAAGGGGGTTAGGAGGTCCTTTAAAAGTTCCCAGGGATCTACAAGGAGGTTCCAGATGGATTTGAAGTCACTGAACAGGTACTTTAAGGAGGTTCTAAAGGTACTTGAACAGGTTGCAGTCGATCTTAATGAGGTCCTAGAACAGGAAGTGCCTGGAAGAGGTATCAGGTGTTTACATGGTTCTTGGTCTCTGTGGAAGTTCCAAACATATTTAAGAAGGTTTTAAAGGTCCATGAAGAAGTTGCAGTGGTTCTGGACACTTGGTACTAATGTCCTCAGGGAGGTTTCTGATGCATTTGGGGTGGTTGTAAAAGCCCTTGTAGGGGATCCGGATGTTCCAGAGGTCCTTGAGTAAATTCCAGGTTGTGGAGATCCTTGAAGAGGTTCAGGAGGTCCTTAAAAGATCCCGGAGATCCTTGAGGAGGAGCAGTATCTGAGCGTGTGTGTGTTAATCCCTGGTATTAACTGTGTCTAGACAGTTGAGTCTCTAAGGTCCTCACTCTGCAGGTCACCTCCCTCTCCTCCCTGAGCCGGACCTCAAATATGACCTCCTCCTTTCACCTCCTCCCTTCCTCTCCTTCTCTCCTCTTCCCTCACCTCTCCTTTTCACCTTTCCTAGTTTCCTCCTCTCATTTCCTGTCATCTTGTCTCCTTTCCTCCACTGCCACCTTGTCACCTCCTCTCCACCCTTTGTTTCTTCCTCTCCGAACTCCTTTCTTTGTCTCCCCCTTTCATTTTTCTGTCCTTCCTTCCTCCTTTACTTTCCTCCTTCTTTCCTCTCCTCTCCTATCCTAGTTCCCTCCACTTCTCTCTGCACTTTCTTCCTATCATGTTCTTTTCTCCTAGTTCCTTCATCCTTTCCTTCCTTCCCTCCTTCCTTCCTTCCTCCTTTCCTTCCTTCCTTTCTTCCTTCCTTCCTTCCTCCTTTCCTTCCTTCCTTTCTTCCTTCCTTCCTTCCTTCCTTCCTATCTTCCTCCCTTCCTTCATGACGGAGTGTCCTTGAACGCAGCATGAATTTGTTGTGTAATTTTTGAGTGTGGTGTGATGTCATCCAGCCTGATGATGTCATCACACTGACTCCTACTGCAGGCGGGTGAAGTGAGGTGAAGACACACACACACACACACACACACACACACACACACACACACACACACACACAGTGATGGTCTCTGCAGAGCTTTATTTTGTTGTTTCCTGGTGGGAAAGTTTCCAGCTGCAGAAAGTTTCCAGCTCTGTTGTTTTGGGGGATTCCTGCAGACGAGTGTTTCCACAGATTCGATCAGTGAAGCGTCTCTTTGTTCCACATCACGAGATCAACTTCAGGAAACTTTAAACTGGGTTTAACTCTGTTGATCCACATCGACTGTGATCTGTCAGTCTACGTCTGTTGTCACACTATGTGACGCTGCTGTTAGCTGCTGTTAGCTCAGTCTGTTAGCTGCTGTCTGTTAGCTCAGAGCACCGGTAGAGTGTTAGTGTTTGTACCACAGGAGGTTTGGACCAAGAAGAAGGAGAAGAAGGAGAAGAAGAAGAAGAAGAAGAAGAAGAAGAAGAAGAAGAAGAGCGTTACAGGCCTGGGAATTCTGACGAGGAGCAGAGCTGGTGTCGTGCCAGAACCAGAGCTGGCTGAGCAGGTAATGTAAGCGGGCTCAGCAGCCTCTATAATGGCAGAGGAGCAGAGAGTGAAGAGGACGCTGACGGAGGAAGCTAAGAAGAGAAAAGGAGAGAGTGAGCGAGCAAGAAGCCGCCGGACAAGAGTAAATGTGGGACTGACTTTTAGTGGTTGGTGAGAGCTTGGTGAAATAAAAGGCTGAAAGACAGACGCCGAGCTGGGCTGACTGCTGCTGGACTAGGCAGTGAGATCAGCTGCTGCTGGGACCTGGATGATCAGAAGTAATGTAATCAGAGTAAATACTCGAGTACAGCTGAACATAGTTACCACAGAGGGATTACACTGTGAAACAAACAGTGAAGAGCTCTTCAGACAGACAGACAGACAGACAGGAGACAGACAGACAGGCAGGAGACAGACAGACAGAGAGACAGACAGACAGAGAGAAACTTTCTGACTAACCAAAGTAGCTTCAGGAAGAGAAGGATGATGAAGGACAGACAGAGTAAGAGATATGTAAACTCCTCCAGTTGTATTTACATGACAGGTGCCCGGAGAGGACAAACAGAGCTTTGCTTTAATCCTTCACTTTATAACGAGGACATGTGGACATCGTCACACCTCCACACAACCACAGCCAGAGGCAGCAGCTCGCTTCATGTCAGCGCTCACGGCTTTAAAGTCCACGAAGACAAGCCCCAAGAGACAGCGAGCTAACGTGAGCGTGGACGTAGTCTCTGAGACGTCCCCGCAGACTGTCTAAAACCTGGACGTAGTCTCCGTGACGTCCACACAGACTGTCTAAAACCTGGACGTAGTCTCCGTGACGTCCTTGCAGACTGTCTAAAACCTGGACGTAGTCTCTGTGACGTCCCCGCAGACTGTCTAAAACCTGGACGTAGTCTCCGTGACGTCCCCGCAGACTGTCTAAAACCTGGACGTAGTCTCCGTGACGTCCCCGCAGACTGTCTAAAACCTGGACGTAGTCTCCGTGACGTCCCCGCAGACTGTCTAAAACCTGGACGTAGTCTCTGTGACGTCCCCGCAGACTGTCTAAAACCTGGACGTAGTCTCCGTGACGTCCCCGCAGACTGTCTAAAACCTGGACGTAGTCTCCGTGACGTCCCAGCAGACTGTCTACATTCTGTATCAAATCTAGGTTGAGGTCTCGGATCTCCAGAGCGTCATGTCATTTGTTCTCGGGTCGACTGGAGTCCAAACAGAACCACCTGTAAGATCTCAGGATGCGTCATGAGTGTCAAACACAGTGTAGGAGAGACGTCCAGGCGCTGTGGTGTTGACATCAAACTAACCCTCCTGTTGGAGCAGATGTAATGAGCCTGTACACGAGCCGAGCTTCTCCACCGCCTTCACAAACACGACAACAACACGCTGACTGTACACACACTCATCTGTGAGCACCACGTATATATTCATCAACATTATGTAAACAAATGTTACCACCCTTTTATTTATGTAACGCTCTTCAACGCACATTCAGCCCCGCACTGACTCACCGTACATACATACACCTCTACACACACACACACACACACACACACACACACACACACACAGCTCTGTTCACACATTAAGTTTTCTTGTGATGGTTCAGGTTTGTGTCTGACACAGGGACTCAAACCAGCAACCGGCAATGCTGTCACAGCATGCATCTGTTCTCACACTACGTAACTTAGGTAACGTAACGTAACGTATGTGCTCATGTTAGCTCAGTCTGTTAGCTGCTGTTAGCTCAGTCTGTTAGCTGCTGTTAGCTCATGTTAGCTGCTGTTAGCTCATGTTAGCTCAGTCTGTTAGCTGCTGTTAGCTCATGTTAGCTCAGTCTGTTAGCTCTTGTTAGCTCATGTTAGCTCGGTTTGTTAGCTCATGTTAGCTCAGTCTGTTAGCTGCTGTTAGCTCATGTTAGCTCAGTCTGTTAGCTGCTGTTAGCTCATGTTAGCTCGGTTTGTTAACGCATGTTAGCTCAGTCTGTTAGCTCAGTCTGTTAGCTCATGTTAGCTCAGTCTGTTAGCTGCTGTTAGCTGCTGTTAGCTCAGTCTGTTAGCTGCCGTTAGCTCATGTTAGCTCGGTTTGTTAGCTGCTGTTAGCTCAGTCTGTTAGCTGCTGTTAGCTCAGTCTGTTAGCTGCCGTTAGCTCATGTTAGCTCGGTTTGTTAGCTGCTGTTAGCGCATGTTAGCTCAGTCTGTTAGCTGCTGTTAGCTCAGTCTGTTAGCTGCTGTTAGCTCATGTTAGCTCGGTTTGTTAGCTGCTGTTAGCGCATGTTAGCTCAGCCTGTTAGCTGCTGTTAGCTCAGTCTGTTAGCTGTTGTTAGCTCATGTTAGCTCAGTCTGTTAGCTGCTGTTAGCTCATGTTAGCTCAGTCTGTTAGCTGCTGTTAGCTCATGTTAGCTCAGTCTGTTAGCTGCTGTTAGCTCAGTCTGTTAGCTGCCGTTAGCTCATGTTAGCTCGGTTTGTTAGCTGCTGTTAGCTCAGTCTGTTAGCTGCTGTTAGCTCAGTCTGTTAGCTGCCGTTAGCTCATGTTAGCTCGGTTTGTTAGCTGCTGTTAGCGCATGTTAGCTCAGTCTGTTAGCTGCCGTTAGCTCATGTTAGCTCGGTTTGTTAGCTGCTGTTAGCTCAGTCTGTTAGCTGCTGTTAGCTCAGTCTGTTAGCTGCCGTTAGCTCATGTTAGCTCGGTTTGTTAGCTGCTGTTAGCGCATGTTAGCTCAGCCTGTTAGCTGCTGTTAGCTCAGTCTGTTAGCTGTTGTTAGCTGCTGTTAGCTCAGTCTGTTAGCTGCTGTTAGCTCATGTTAGCTCAGTCTGTTAGCTGCTGTTAGCTGTTGTTAGCTCAGTCTGTTAGCTGTTGTTAGCTCATGTTAGCTCAGTCTGTTAGCTGCTGTTAGCTGCTGTTAGCTCAGTCTGTTAGCTGCTGTTAGCTCATGTTAGCTCAGAGCACTGGGAAGAAGAAGAGATTTACAGGGTGTGGAGCTGGTGTCGTGCCAGAACCGGAGCTGTAGCCGGGTTCAGAAGCCTCTCTGGACGTGATGGCAGGGGTCGGCTGGGCTGGAGCTGGTCTGGCTCCTCTGAGCAGACCTCCACACGGCCGCTCAAAGCTCCATGTGCTGTTTACGGACTGTAAATGAGTTAATCAGATGACAGCTGTCGACGCCGTGCGAGCGACCACGACGTCTTCGTGTTTAACCCTCGTTCACACTGCGTTAACACCTACACACCTGTGTGGTGTGTGTGTGTGTGTGTGTGTGTGTGTGTGTGGGGAAAATGTTTGTGTTCAAGTGGGTGTCAAATATTTTGTGTCTGCAGCCGTGGTGATTTCATATTACAGCATGTGTGCCCAGAGGAAGCGTGTGTGTGTGTGTTTATGTGTGTGTGTATGTGTTGAATAGGACACAAGGTAGATGGGTGGTGACAGTTTGACTGCCCCCATGTACCCACCTGCCCCACCGGAGGGTAACACACAGATCTTATACTGTACACACAAGATATTGTGTGTATGTGTGTGTGTCTCTGTGTATGGGTGTGGCTTGTTGACACTTAAGATTTATAACTGACCAATCAGAGTCTCAAGTCCACAACTGACCAATTTAGAGGTTTCAGCTGATTTATTGTCCTGAGTGCACCTGTCCACATGTCAGCCAATAAGAAGGCACTGAGCAGACCACAGCCTCTATTCTCATTGGCTGTCAGTGATGTCAATCAGCAGGATGTCCCTGCAGCAGATAACTACAGTTTATGACATTCAAATATTTGTACACTACATATCTCATTCACCCAAATCACACACATTCATACACTGATGGCATTAGCTGCCATGCAAGGTGCTCATCAGTTTGAGGAGCTAAGCATTCATACACATTCACACACCGATGGCACAGCCTTCAGGAGCAATTTGGGGTTCAGTATCTTGCCCGGAACGCTCCAGACCGCAGAGCTCCCGTCACGTTAAACTACTCCCAGAGAATCAAAACACGTTAAATAAAGTTCTGATCGACCACAAAGAGACACAAGAGAGACAAAACGACCAAAAAGAGACACAAAGAGACCACAAAGAGACACAAAGAGACACAAAACGACCAAAAAGAGACAAAAAGACACCACAAAGAGACACAAAGAGACCACAAAGAGACACAAAGAGACCACAAAGAGACACAAAGAGACCACAAAGACCACAAAGAGACACAAAGAGACACAAAGAGACCACAAAGAGACACAAAGACACCACAAAGAGACACAAAGAGACCACAAAGAGACCACAAAGACACCACAAAGAGACACAAAGAGACACAAAGAGACCACAAAGAGACACAAAGAGACACAAAGAGACCACAAAGAGACCACAAAGAGACACAAAGAGACACAAAAAGACCACACAGAGACACAAAGAGACCACAAAGAGACACAAAGAGACCACAAAGAGACACAAAGAGACCACAAAGAGACACAAAGAGACACAAAGAGACCACAAAGAGACACAAAGAGACCACAAAGAGACCACAAAGAGACACAAAGAGACCACAAAGAGACACAAAGAGACACAAAGAGACACAAAGAGACACAAAGAGACCACAAAGAGACACAAAGAGACACAAAGAGACCACAAAGAGACCACAAAGAGACACAAAGGACACAAAGAGACACAAAGAGACACAAAGAGACACAAAGAGACACAAAGAGACACAAAGAGACACAAGAGACATCAATGACCACAGATCCTATTCTAATCAGTGAGTTTTGGGAGTTGTAGGTTTGGACAGTCATGCTAACAGTTTTCCCTATGTTTCCAGTGTTTATGCTAAGCTAAGAGCTATCAGCCCAGATGTCATATTCATATTAAGTGTGTTACTACTGTGAACATCTTAACTTTATCACTTCAGCTTACTCCCTAAATACATTGGACCACCTGTGAATACATGAATGAATAATGTTATTTCATCGATCTGTGGAGAGAGAAGGACGAGAGAGGACATGAGGACAGGTTTTACTCTGATTGGTCAGCAGGAGTAATGCTAAGTCCAGAGCCGCTGTGAGCTGAAAACTATCGAGTGAAGTTTGAGATGCGTGAACTGACGGATGCGTCACTTTACACCCTCGCTGGAAAAGGAGGAATAACAAGTGAAGAAAGGAGGTTCTCCGTCTTTGATTCATACAGACTGTGACTGCTTCTCTTTGTTTGGCAGCCATGTTCCATTCGGGCGTTTTGGGGATTCCCCGTGTGATTCCAGAGAAGACCTGATCCAGAGGAAAACATCTGACTGCACCGCTCCTCCGTCTGCACTCTGTTGACCTCGTGTGATTCACAAAACATCTGCGATCCATAACGTGCATGAACACAGAATAAACAAAGTCAGTGATTCACTCACATTAACTGACCAAAGCCCAGAGACGATCAGTACCGCCAGCTGATACATAAAACGGGCTGAAAGTCAGAATCTCAAAGTGTTCAACAGCTCCTGAACCAGAGCAAGAAGACTCCAGACCAACATGAAGACAGCGCTCACATCCCGGTGATCCCTGTGATCCAGCTCAGTCGGGCCAAGTGTCGGGCACATGTGGCTGTGTTCTGGTGCCAGGAGGACCCACTGTGAGCCACCTCTGGACCTGATTTCTTTGGGGGGTATGAGTTTCAGCTGGTTTGTGCTCAAATTCAGATCCAGTTAGCAGCACGCACGCCAGCTTTGGGTCCGAGCTGGCACGCCAGATTAACCCCCTGCTCACAGTTTAATGAACCTTCCAGTGAACACGGCCAGGCCCAAACAGAACCTCTGAGACCAGCAGGGCCCGGTCTATCACGGTGGACGCCGTCGACCGCTGAAAGCTCTGGCTGCCGTTCTTCTTTAGACTAAGGAGCCGTGCATTCTGGGAGCTTGGCGTCCTCGCGGGGTAACGGAGAGACACGGTGACGAACAAACAAGAACAAAGAGGCAGAACATGGAGGGATTCTCTCATCCGTCCACACCCGCAGCCTGACATTCTGGTCCAGACACAGCTGCTGAGATCACACACACACACACACACACACACACACACACACACACACACACACACAACACACACACACACACACACACACACTGATTTTTGGATAGCATCACGCCCCTAATTTCCCATGGTGCATTCTAAACATAAACACACCCCGTCCGCCGGGTGGCAACACGTCAGACAACACACACACACACACACATACACAACACACACACACACACCCACACACACACACACACACACACACACACACACACACATACACACACACTCTTCCAACATTGACATTTACTGTACGTAACACACACACACACACCCACACACCACACACCACACACACACACACACACACAAACACTACACACACACTCTTCCAAACATTGACATTTACTGTACGTAACACACACACACACACACACACAACACACACACACACCCACACACCCACACACACACCCACACACCCACACACACACACACACAGCTGAAGCTCATCCAGACGCTGCTTCCTGCTCGTGGGAATCATGCAGTTTTATGACCCACAATGCTTTTGGAGCGTGACAGTGAAGTCTGTGACCTTAAAGGACCACCGGCCTGATGTGTTTAGCCTAGCTTAGCACAAAGACTGGAAGTAAAGGGAAACTGCTAGCCTCCTATCAGAGCCAGAGGTTACCTGTCAACAGGTGAGTCACATGACAGAGAGGCTGAGTGTGTGCAGTAAAGATGTGGACTCACCATCATGACACTCCACCATGACTCCACCATCATGAATCCACCATACTCCACCATCATGACTCCATCATGACTCCATCACCACCATGACTCCACCATGGAAGTTGGGGGACTCCACCATGACTCCACCATCATGACTCCATCATGACTCCATCACCACCATGGACTCCACCATGGAAGTTGGTGGACTCCACCATGACTCCACCATCATGACTCCACCATGGAAGTTGGTGGACTCCACCATGACTCCACCATCATGACTCCACCATGGAAGTTGGTGGACTCCACCAGGACTCCCCCACCATGACTCCACCAACCATGACTCCACTATGACTCTCCACCACCATGACTCCACCACCATCATGACTCCACATGGAAGTTGGTGGACTCCACCATGACTCCACCACCATGACTCCACCATGACTCCCACCACCATGACTCCACATGGAAGTTGGTTGGACTCCACTATGACTCCACCACCATGACTCCACCACCATGACTCCACCACCATCAATGACTCCACCATGGAAGTTGGTGGACTCCCCTGATCACCATACTCCACCACCATCATGACTCCACCATGGAAGTTGGTGGACTCCACCATGACTCCACCACCATGACTCCACCATGGAAGTTGGTGGACTCCACCATACTCCACCACCATGACTCACCACCATGACTCCACCATGGAAGTTGGTGGACTCCACCATGACTCCACCACCATGACTCCGCCACCATGACTCCACCATGACTCCACCATCATGACTCCACCATGGAAGTTGGTGGACTCCACCATGACTCCACCATCATGACTCCACCATGGAAGTTGGTGGACTCCACCATGACTCCACCACCATCATGACTCCACCATGACTCCACCACCATGACTCCACCATGGAAGTTGGTGACTCCACCATGACTCCCACCACTCATCATGACTCCACCATGACTCCACCACCATGACTCCACCATGGAAGTTGGTGGACTCCAACCATGACTTCCACCACCATGACTCCACCAGGAAGTTGGTGGACTCCACCATGACTCCACCACCATGACTCCACCATGATTCCATCATGACTCCACCATGACTCCATCATGACTCACCATGACTCCACCACCATCATGACTCCACCATGACTCCACCACCATGACTTCCACCACCATCATGACTCCACCATGACTCCACCACCATCATGGACTCCACCATATACTCATATTACGATGGCGATGACATAAATTCTTCACTGAAAAAGTTTCAGTGCCAGCAGAAGGTCACCTGACATCAGCCGCACGCCCGTCTGCTAAACCAATCAGTTCGAGGACAGTGAGACTCAGCTGATGGAGGCGATAACGGCAGCAAAACAGACAGACAGACGAAGCATTTCTGTCAGCGAGGCTGTGTGAATCTCAGCCCAGAGGAGTGAGACAGTGGACACTGTGACTGAACACAATAGACAGTTTGAACAGAAAAACAAGGAGGCTGTAATAGTTAATAGTTAGCAGCTGTGAGTCCGTCAGAGGCGCGCTGTGTTCCATCGGCCTGACCAGCCTGTCAGACCACACTGAGGGCACGACAAGGCCCCAAGCAGCAGTGACGAGATATTTTCAGACATTTTTGTTCTGAACCCAAAATTTTAGACAAAATAACATTTTCATTGTTAAAATGACACGTTTATACTGATACAAACCCGATGCTTCATGTCTCTGTCCTCCAGTGTCACTATTCACTGTTAGACTGGACACTGCCGGTTCAGAGGTTCTGTAGCTGTTGTTCACTGTTAGACTGGACACTGCCGGTTCATAGGTTCTGTCGCCGTGTTCACTGTTAGACTGGACACTGCTGGTTCAGAGGTTCTGTCTCTGTGTTCACTGTTAGACTGGACACTGCGGTTCAGAGGTTCTGTAGCTGTGTTCACTGTTAGACTGGACACTGCCGGGTTCAGAGGTTCTGTCGCCGTGTTCACTGTTAGACTGGACACTGCTGGTTCAAGTTTCTGTCGCGTGTTCACTGTTAGACTAGGACACTGCCGTTCAGAGGTTCTGTAGCTGTGTTCACTGTTAGACTGGACACTGCCGGTTCAGAGGTTCTGTGCGCTGTGTTCAATGTTAGACTGGACACTTGCCCGGTTCAGAGGTTCCTGTCGCTGTGTTCACTGTTAGACTGGACACTGCCGGTTCAGAGGTTCTGTCGCTGTGTTCACTGTTAGACTGGACACTGCCCGTTCAGAGGTTCTGTCGCTGTGTTCACTGTTAGACTGGACACTGCCGGTTCAGAGGTTCTGTCGCTGTGTTCACTGTTAGACTGGACACTGCCGTTCAGAGGTTCTGGTCGCTGTGTTCACTGTTAGACTGGACACTGCGGGTTCAGAGGTTCTGTCGCTGTGTTCGCTGTTATACTGGACACTGCCGGTTCGGAGGTTCTGTCGCTGTGTTTCGCTGTTAGACTGGACACTGCCGGTTCAGAGGTTCTGTAGATGTGTTCACTGTTAGACTGACACGCAGGTCAGGTTCTGTCGCTGTGTTCACTGTTAGACTGGACACTGCCGGTTCAGAGGTTCTGTAGCTGTGTTCCTGTTTAGGAACTGGACACTGCGGTTCAGAGGTTCTGGTCGCTGTGTCAACTGTTAGAAACTGGACACTGCTGGTTCAGAGGGTCTGTCGCTGTGTTCAAACTGTTAGACTGGACACTGCCGGTTCAAGAGGTTCTTCGCTGTGTTCACTGTTAGACTGGACACTGCTGGTTCAGAGGTTCTGTTTGGTCATGGTTCCGGTCGGGTCAATATTGGCTACTACAAACTTAAATGAAATGCTGAATCTGTATTCCTACGTTTTTAACCAACGTTGGTCATGGGCGTATGGGGAGGTCAAAGGTCAGCGTCACAGGGTCAGCGTCTCTCTCTTGAGGACACTTCGTCCTGACCGCCGCCAGAAAGACAAAGAGAGACGAAGGAGAAGACAGGAGAGTCATCTCACACTCGGAGGGAAAATGAAAAGCAGAGCCAACAAATAAAAGCCAGATCCACACACACCACACACACAACACACACACAATAACAAGCTTATATTGATGGATGTCCCAGAGACATTAACATGGATTAAAGCAGTGATTAGTGAGACACGTCACACAGGTGAGGTTACCTGACACTCCACACAGAGAGTGACCGAGGCTCTTTATGAGCTCTGCCCCAGTAAACAGCCTCTGTCTGGGCAGAGAGAGCCGGGTCAGTCCCTGGATGATGTGATGATGAACTCGCACCTGGGTCAGGATCTCCCTCACAACACAACCTGACAGCTGCCAGAAGACTGGAAACCAGGGGACGCTTTGTGGACACACACAAATGAACCCATCTACCTGTGGTGAAAATGGAACAGGACATCGACTCATGCCTGACCTTTGACCTCACAGCTGTGTGTGTGTGTGTGTGTGTTTAAGGTTAGCGTCCCCTCCAGCTGCAGAGCACACATGGAGACCATTCAACACACACGAGGCAGTGAAGCACATTTACACACTGTGTAACTGAATTGTAAATAACTTGATCATATTACCATATAAAATGACACAACACACACACATCACTCAGGTCAGTGTCTTTATGCTTTGAACTCTCCTTTTGTGTGTATGTGATGTAAAACTGCAGTTCCTCTAACGTCCACCTGAGGCTGGCTCAGAAGTGAGTCAGTCTCCATAAGTCCCCATGTCCAAATGGTCAACTTCACAGCAGAAATAAACATGTGTACAGCCTGGTACAAAAAACAGTTTTGGTCTCTGTAGCTAATTTCCCCGTTCATGACAACTGTACTGAGGGTGAATTTATATACAACTCACCGTTCACATTATATTAAGGCTTAAAGTTATGCAGGGTTAAGAGCGTGGACGCTTTGATTGACAGGTGGGTGTGTGTGTTCACGAGCAGACAGATTCAGCCGAACTTTAAAATCACACATCAATCGGATCGTTCTTGTTTTTGTGTTTATGAAAAGCTCTCGTGCGGTTAGTTTGTACGAGTGTTTCCAGACACCACACACACACACACACACCACACACACACCACACACACCACACACACACCACACACACACGCACACACAACACACAAACACACACACTGAGTTTGATCCCTGTGAACCATGAGTTTAGTTTTAACAACCCAATTTGTGTTTAATTCCTGATTCATTACAATATACACACAAAGACGTCTGAACCTGTCTGCTGACACGCACACACACACACACACACACACACACACACACACAGACACACACACACACACACAACACCACACACTCCCTCACCTCAGCAGACATGTCTAACAATGGGCCCTCAGTGTGGTCTGACAGGCTGGTCAGGCTGACGACTCACAGCTGCTAAATATTAAATATTACAGCCTCCTTTGTTTTTCTGTCAAACTGCAGCTCGTGTTCAATCACAGTGTCCACTCCAAGTCACGTGACTCAAATTAAAGATGCAGAGCGTCATGGCCTCGGGCTGCTCAGGTCGCAGCCGTGACCCGGTGGACTTCTCGGAGCGGGCGACGCTTGTTTCTCCAGGACGACGACGTTTAATCCACCTTGGCGGCTCCCAGCGTGTCGACGACGTCACTTCACGTTCAAACACACGGTCAGACTCTGCTGAGGAGGTCCAGACTGGATCACAGAGACACGTTCGCACTTTCCAGGCCTGAGCTCAACAATGTGTTCTGGATTATTCTCACACAACAGGTCTCAGTTAGGCTGCTTCAGTCCGTTCATCTGACGGCTGCAGCGTGTCGCCGCCGCCTGGTTTCTACCATCTTGTTTCTGTCGTCTCGGCGGGTCCAGATGGTTTTCGATTGGTCTGGTCTGGGTCAGAGGGGAAACAGACACTTTGATTTTGTATTTGTTTTGGTTGCGTTTGTTTCATTCACCTGATGGAGCTGACGTCACGTATCAGCCTTTTATTTCACCAAGCTCTCACCAACCACTAAAAGTCAGTCCCACATTTACTCTTGTCCGGCGGCTTCTTGCTCGCTCACTCTCTCCTTTCTCTTCTTAGCTTCCTCCGTCAGCGTCCTCTTCACTCTCTGCTCCTCTGCCATCATGTCCAGAGAAGCTGCTGACCGCTGGGCCTAAAAACCTTAACAAACTGAGCTAACATGAGCTAACAGCAGCTAACAGACTGAGCTAACATGCTAACAGCAGCTAACAGACTGAGCTAACATGAGCTAATAGCAGCTAACAGACTGAGCTAACATGAGCTAACGTGAGCTAACAGACTGAGCTAACATGCTAACAGCAGCTAACAAACTGAGCTAACATGAGCTAACAGCTGCTAACAGACTGAGCTAACATGAGCTAACAGCAGCCAACAAACTGAGCTAACAGCAGCTAACAGCAGCTAACAAACTGAGCTAACAGCAGCTAACAGCAGCTAACAAACTGAGCTAACATGAGCTAACAGCAGCTAACAGACTGAGCTAACATGAGCTAACAGCAGCTAACAGACTGAGCTAAAATGCTAACAGCAGCTAACAGACTGAGCTAACATGCTAACAGCAGCTAACATACTAAGCTAACATGAGCTAACAGCAGCTAACAAAAACCGAGCTAACATGAGCTAACAGCAGCTAACATAGTGAGCTAACATGAGCTAACAGCAGCTAACATAGTGAGCTAACATGAGCTACAGCAGCTAACAGACTGAGTTAACATGAGCTAACAGCAGCTAACAGACTGAGCTAACATCAGCTAACATCAGCTAACAGACTGAGCTAACATGAGCTAACATGCTAACAGCGCTAACATACTAAGCTAACATGAGCTAACAGCAGCTAACAGACTGAGCTAACATGCTAACAGCAGCTAACAAACTGAGCTAACATGAGCTAACAGCAGCTAACAGACTGAGCTAACATGCTAACAGCAGCTAACAGACTGAGCTAACATGAGCTAACAGCAGCTAACAGACTGAGCTAACATGCTAACAGCAGCTAACAGACTGAGCTAACATGAGCTAACAGCAGCTAACAGACTGAGCTAACATGCTAACAGCAGCTAACAAAACTGAGCTAACATGCTAACAGCAGCTAACAGACTGAGCTAACATGAGCTAACAGCAGCTAACAGACTGAGCTAACATGAGCTAACAGCAGCTAACAGACTGAGCTAACATGAGCTAACAGCAGCCAACAAACTGAGCTAACATGCTAACAGCAGCTAACAGACTGAGCTAACATGAGCTAACAGCAGCTAACAGACTGAGCTAAAATGCTAACAGCAGCTAACAGACTGAGCTAACATGTTAACAGCAGCTAACAGACTAAGCTAACATGAGCTAACAACAGCTAACAGACTGAGCTAACATGCTAACAGCAGCTAACAGACTGAGCTAACAGCAGCTAACAGACAGCTAACAGACTGAGCTAACATGTTAACAGCAGCTAACATAGTGAGCTAACATGAGCTAACAGCAGCTAACATAGTGAGCTAACATGAGCTAACAGCAGCTAACAGACTGAGCTAACATGAGCTAACAGACTGAGCTAACATGAGCTAACAGCAGATAAACTCTTAATGAACTCAGGTTTTTCAGTGAAATCCTGAAGCACAAAGAGTCATAATTATTTCATAGAGAGCAGCTGAAGTTTAAATTGGTTCTGGTATGAATGACATCTTTGTGGACCCGTTTCTTTGGCTCGGTTCAGTCTGCATTGTTTCGTGGTTCTGTGCAGTGCAGCCTGAGGTCCTCCAGTGTTAAAGACCTCCAGTGTAAACACAACCAACAATAGATTAGAGTGCACCGAAAGCCTCTGAAGTCTCGCGGTACCGGCAGCACGTCGGGTCACCGAAGGTTTAATGAACCTCGCGGCCGGGTCAGACACCAAACTTCAGATCAGAACACGAGCGTTCGTGTGTCGGCATCCTCCAGGAACACGCAGAGGTCACCTGACGCGATGAGCGACGCTTCAGTTCTAACTTTTGGATTTGTGTCTCATAACCGCGGCCCCACATTCAGACGGGCTGGGCCCGGTTCACGTCCTGTCTGTGTGACTGTCCTGTCGTCGTCTTCTGTTGTTTTTCTTCTGAATGGTGTGAGGCCCGGTTTACCCAGAGTGACCCCTCCGTCACATTCCCCCCTCCTCCTCCGTTCAGGCTTTGTTTCGTGTGTTGTTCATTTCTGGAGGCAGCGTGCTTCAAACGTTCACAGAACTTGTTGTCGGACTCGTCTGTCTGTGACAGTTCATTTTATTTAAAGCTGCGCAAGCCTCCTGAACACAGACCCGTTCTGGACTCTTCTGTACTAGACCAAACATTGACGAGCTGGGTCCGTGGCGCACACAGGACGGTCGCCTCCGTGCAGAGAAACTACCTGCAGCTACG
>JAFMOB010000268.1:52500-78614 GCA_018985215.1 Larimichthys polyactis | reverse complement strand
GTGTGAGTGTGAGTGTGTGTGTGTGAGTGTGAGTGTGAGTGTGATGTGTGTGTGTGTGTGTGTGTGAGTGTGTGTGTGTGTGTGTGTGTCTGCTTTTCGTTACTGTCACTCAGTCTAATGAGTTCTGATTCACGATAATCCGACAGGGTGGTTGAGTTTAACGTGTCCGTCCCTGAACGTCACATCCTCTCCTCATCATTGAACTCACACAACCTGCAGTTCCTCTAACGTCCACCTGAGGCTGGCTCCAGAAGTGAGTCAGTCTCCATAAGTCCCCATGTCCAAATGTCCAACTTCACAGCAGCTTTTCCCTCTGACGTCCTCCGACTGCTTCAACTCTCTGTGATTTACACAGTTTAGCAGCTGGACCAGACCGGACCGGGTTGGAGCCGTGTAGCTAACTGAACTGACTCAGCCCGGGATGCCAGGAGCCAAACCAGACTGCTGTGTTCACTGTTAGACTGGACACTGCTGGTTCAGAGGTTCTGTCGCTGTGTTCACTGTTAGACTGGACACTGCTGGTTCAGAGGTTCTGTCGCTGTGTTCACTGTTAGACTGGACACTGCTGGTTCAGAGGTTTCTGTCGCTGTGTTCACTGTTAGACTGGACACTGCTGGTTCAGAGGTTCTGTTGCTGTGTTCACTGTTAGACTGGACACTGCTGGTTCAGAGGTTCTGTCGCTGTGTTCACTGTTAGACTGGACACTGCTGGTTCAGAGGTTCTGTTGCTGTGTTCACTGTTAGGCTGGACACTGCCGGTTCAGAGGTTCTGTTGCTGTGTTCACTGTTAGACTGGACACTGCCGGTTTAGAGGTTCTGTCGCTGTGTTCACTGTTAGACTGGACACTGCTGGTTCAGAGGTTCTGTCGCTGTGTTCACTGTTAGACTGGACACTTCTGGTTCAGAGGTTCTGTCGCTGTGTTCACTGTTAGACTGGACACTGCCGGTTCAGAGGTTCTGTTGCTGTGTTCACTGTTAGACTGGACACTGCCGGTTCAGAGGTTCTGTTCAGTCTGGCCGTGACCTCAGAATAAACAATAATCTAAATGACGCTTTACATCGACTTCACAGCTTTTATTCTTCGTACTTGTGGTCAAACTGACCTGTGATATATTTTCATGGTGAATTCTGTCTTGACATTTTTATATCAAACCTTCTTTCATGTGTGATTCTGTTTTTCCTTTTATTGACCCGAGTGACTGAAGTTCATCACTTCTTTGTCTCTGCAGAGGCTGTAAAGAGTCTTTTTATTCCGTCTTCATAAAAACAGTTTTTTTACAGCGTCCCATCAATCTCGGCTGAGAGCGAAGACGTCGTCGTCTTCGTGTCTTCAGACGGCGGCTGCAGCTTCTCATGTTGAACCTGAAGCAGTTTGAGGAGCGTCGGCCCGCTGAGCTGTTTCACAGCCCGGCACACAAAGCTGCTGTGTTTGTGAGGAAACAGGTGTGTTCCTCATAACTCGGTCTTCCTCTCGTCTGTTTTATCGTCTTTCCTCCTGCTCTCACGTCACCTGTGAGCGCTCTGTTCAGGGACGGGACTTCATCAGTTCTGCTTTGCATTGTGGGTTGCTGAGGTCCATGTGGACACTGATGATGGAAGTGACCTCAGACTGAAACATCTCCACCCACCGGGCACGTCTCCATCAAAATAGAGCAGCCACATAATCTAGCTGGAGAAACATTTCTGAGGACAACTGCGATTAGCTGCAGGTAGTTTCTCTGCACGGAGGCGACCGTCCTGTGTGCGCCACGGCCACCAAGCTCGTCAATGTTGGTCTAGTACAGAAGAGTCCCAGAACCGGGTCTGTGTTCCAGGAGGCTCTGCGCAGCTTTAAATAAAATGAACTGTCACAGACAGACGAGTCCGACAACAAGTTCTGTGAACGTTTGAAGCACGCTGACCTCCAGAAAATGAACAACACACGAAACAAAGCCTGAACGGAGGAGGAGGGGGGAATGTGAGGAGAGGGTCACTCTGGGTAAACCGGGCCTCACACCATTCAGAGAAAACAACAGAGAGACGACAGACAGTCACACAGACAGGACGTGAACCGGGCCCAGCCCGTCTGAATGTGGGCCGCGGTTTATGAGACACAAATCCAAAAGTTAGAACTGAAGCGTCGCTCATCGCGTCAGGTGACCTCTGCGTGTTCCTGGAGGATGCCGACACACGAACGCTCGTGTTCTGATCTGAAGTTTGGTGTCTGACCCGGCCAGCGAGGTTCATTAAACCTTCGGTGACCCGACGTGCTGCGGTACCGCGAGACATTCAGAGGCTTTCGGTGCACTCTAATCTATTGTATGGTTGTGTTTACACTGGAGGTCTTTAACACTGAGGAGGACCTCAGGCTGCACTGCACAGGAACCACGAAACAATGCAGACTGAACCGAGCCAAAGAAACGGGTCACAAAGATGTCATTCATACCAGAACCAATTTAAACTTCAGCTGCTCTCTATGAAATAATTATGACTCTTTGTGCTTCAGGATTTCACTGAAAAACCTGAGTTCATTAAGAGTTTATCTGCTGTTAGCTCATGTTAGCTCAGTCTGTTAGCTCATGTTAGCTCAGTCTGTTAGCTGCTGTTAGCTCATGTTAGCTCACTATGTTAGCTCATGTTAGCTCAGTCTGTTAGCTCATGTTAGCTCAGTCTGTTAGCTCATGTTAGCTCAGTCTGTTAGCTGCTGTTAGCTCATGTTAGCTCACTATGTTAGCTGCTGTTAACATGTTAGCTCAGTCTGTTAGCTGCTGTTAGCTCAGTCTGTTAGCTGCTGTTAGCATGTTAGCTCAGTCTGTTAGCTGCTGTTAGCTCATGTTAGCTTAGTCTGTTAGCTGCTGTTAACATGTTAGCTCAGTCTGTTAGCTGCTGTTAGCATTTTAGCTCAGTCTGTTAGCTGCTGTTAGCTCATGTTAGCTCAGTCTGTTAGCTGCTGTTAGCTCATGTTGGCTCAGTCTGTTAGCTGCTGTTAGCATGTTAGCTCAGTTTGTTGGCTGCTGTTAGCTCATGTTAGCTCAGTCTGTTAGCTGCTGTTAGCTCATGTTAGCTCAGTCTGTTAGCTGCTGTTAGCTCATGTTAGCTCAGTCTGTTAGCTGCTGTTAGCATGTTAGCTCAGTTTGTTAGCTGCTGTTAGCATGTTAGCTCAGTCTGTTAGCTGCTGTTAGCTCATGTTAGCTCAGTCTGTTAGCTGCTGTTAGCATGTTAGCTCAGTCTGTTAGCTGCTGTTAGCTCATGTTAGCTCAGTCTGTTAGCTGCTGTTAGCATGTTAGCTCAGTCTGTTAGCTGCTGTTAGCTCATGTTAGCTCAGTTTGTTAGCTGCTGTTAGCATGTTAGCTCAGTCTGTTAGCTGCTGTTAGCTCATGTTAGCTTAGTATGTTAGCTGCTGTTAGCATGTTAGCTCATGTTAGCTCAGTCTGTTAGCTGATGTTAGCTGATGTTAGCTCAGTCTGTTAGCTGCTGTTAGCTCATGTTAACTCAGTCTGTTAGCTGCTGTTAGCTCATGTTAGCTCACTATGTTAGCTGCTGTTAGCTCATGTTAGCTCAGTCTGTTAGCTGCTGTTAGCTCATGTTAGCTCGGTTTGTTAGCTGCTGTTAGCTCATGTTAGCTTAGTATGTTAGCTGCTGTTAGCATGTTAGCTCAGTCTGTTAGCTGCTGTTAGCATTTTAGCTCAGTCTGTTAGCTGCTGTTAGCTCATGTTAGCTCAGTCTGTTAGCTGCTGTTAGCTCATGTTAGCTCAGTTTGTTAGCTGCTGTTAGCTGCTGTTAGCTCAGTTTGTTAGCTGCTGTTAGCTGCTGTTAGCTCAGTTTGTTGGCTGCTGTTAGCTCATGTTAGCTCAGTCTGTTAGCAGCTGTTAGCTCATGTTAGCTCAGTTTGTTAGCTGCTGTTAGCATGTTAGCTCAGTCTGTTAGCTCACGTTAGCTCATGTTAGCTCAGTCTGTTAGCTGCTATTAGCTCATGTTAGCTCAGTCTGTTAGCTGCTGTTAGCATGTTAGCTCAGTCTGTTAGCTGCTGTTAGCTCATGTTAGCTCAGTTTGTTAAGGTTTTTCAGGCCCAGCGGTCAGCAGCTTCTCTGGACATGATGGCAGAGGAGCAGAGAGTGAAGAGGACGCTGACGGAGGAAGCTAAGAAGAGAAAAGGAGAGAGTGAGCGAGCAAGAAGCCGCCGGACAAGAGTAAATGTGGGACTGACTTTTAGTGGTTGGTGAGAGCTTGGTGAAATAAAAGGCTGATACGTGACGTCGGCTCCATCAGGTGAATAAAACAAACGCAACCAAAACAAATACAAAAATCAAAGTGTCTGTTTCCCCTCTGACCCAGACCAGACCAATCGAAAACCATCTGGACCCGCCGAGACGACAGAAACAAGATGGTAGAAACCAGGCGGCGGCGACACGCTGCAGCCGTCAGAAGTGAACGGACTGAAGCAGCCTAACTGAGACCTGTTGTGTGAGAATAATCCAGAACACATTGTTGAGCTCAGGCCTGGAAAGTGCGAACGTGTCTCTGTGATCCAGTCTGGACCTCCTCAGCAGAGTCTGACCGTGTGTTTGAACGTGAAGTGACGTCGTCGACACGCTGGGAGCCGCCAAGGTGGATTAAACGTCGTCGTCCTGGAGAAACAAGCGTCGCCCGCTCCGAGAAGTCCACCGGGTCACGGCTGCGACCTGAGCAGCCCGAGGCCATGACGCTCTGCATCTTTAATTTGAGTCACGTGACTTGAGTGGACACTGTGACTGAACACGAGCTGCAGTTTGACAGAAAAACAAAGGAGGCTGTAATATTTAATATTTAGCAGCTGTGAGTCCGTCAGCCTGACCAGCCTGTCAGACCACACTGAGGGCCCATTGTTAGACATGTCTGCTGAGGTGAGGAGTGTGTGTGTGTGTGTGTGTGTGTGTGTGTGTGTGTGTGTGTGTGTGTGTGTGCGTGTGTGCGTGTGTGTGTGTGTGTCTGTGTGTGTGTGTGTGTGTGTGTGTGTGTGTGTGTGTGTGTGTGTGTGTGTGTCTGTGTGTGTGTGTGTGTGTGTGTGTGTGTGCGTGTCAGCAGACAGGTTCAGACAGTCTGTTGTGTGTATATTGTAATGAATCAGGAATTAAACACAAATTGGGTGTAAAACTAAACTCCATGGTTCACAGGGATCAAACTCAGTGTGTGTGTTTGTGTGTGTGTGTGCGTGTGTGTGTGTGTGTGTGTGTGTGTGTGTGTGTGTGTGTGTGTGGTGTCTGGAAACACTCGTACAAACTAACCGCACGAGAGCTTTTCATAGAAACACAAAAACAAGAACGATCCGATTGATGTGTGATTTTAAAGTTCGGCTGAATCTGTCTGCTCGTGAACACACACACCCACCTGTCAATCAAAGCCTCCACGCTCTTAACCCTGCATAACTTTAAGCCTTAATATAATGTGAACAGGTGAGTTGTATATAAATTCACCCTCAGTACAGTTGTCATGAACGGGGAAATTAGCTACAGAGACCAAAACTGTTTTTTGTACCAGGCTGTAAACATGTTTATTTCTGCTGTGAAGTTGGACATTTGGACATGGGGACTTATGGAGACTGACTCACTTCTGGAGCCAGCCTCAGGTGGACGTTAGAGGAACTGCAGTTTTACATCACATACACACAAACAGGAGAGTTCAAAGCATAAAGACACTGACCTGAGTGAGTGTGTGTGTGTGTGTGTGTGTGTGTGTCATCTTTATATATGGTAATATGATCAAGTTATTTACAATATCAGTTACACAGTGTGTAAATGTGCTTCAACTGCCTCGTGTGTGTGAATGGTCTCCATGTGTGCTCTGCAGCTGGAGGGGACGCTAACCTTAAAACACACACACACACACACACACACAGCTGTGAGGTCAAAGGTCAGGCATGAGTCGGATGTCCTGTTCCATTTTCACCACAGTGGTAGATGGGTTCATTTGTGTGTGTCCACAAAGCGTCCCCTGGTTTCCAGTCTTCTGGCAGCTGTCAGGTTGTGTTGTGAGGGAGATCCTGACCCAGCGTGCAGAGTTCATCATCACATCATCAGAGGGACTGACCCGGCTCTCTCTGCCCAGACAGAGGCTGTTTACTGGGGCAGAGCTCATAAAGAGCCTCGGTCACTCTCTGTGTGGAGTGTCAGGTAACCTCACCTGTGTGACGTGTCTCACTAATCACTGCTTTAATCCATGTTAATGTCTCTGGGACATCCATCAATATAAGCTCTGTTATTGTGTGTGTGTGTGTGTGTGTGTGTGTGTGTGTGTGTGTGTGTGTGTGTGTGTGTGTGTGTGTGTGTGTGTGTGGATCTGGCTTTTATTTGTTGGCTCCTGCTTTTCATTTTCCCTCCGAGTGTGAGATGACTCTCCTGTCTTCTCCTTCGTCTCTCTTTGTCTTTCTGGCGGCGGTCAGGACGAAGTGTCCTCAAGAGAGAGACGCTGACCCTGTGACGCTTGACCTTTGACCTCCCCATACTGCCCATGACCAACGTTGGTTAAAAACGTAGGAATACAGATTTCAGCATTTCATTTAAGTTTGTAGTAGCCAATATTGACCCGACCGGAACCATGACCAAACAGAACCTCTGAACCAGCAGTGTCCAGTCTAACAGTGAACACAGCGACAGAACCTCTGAACCGGCAGTGTCCAGTCTAACAGTGAACACAGCGACAGAACCTCTGAACCAGCAGTGTCCAGTCTAACAGTGAACACAGCGACAGAACCTCTGAACCGGCAGTGTCCAGTCTAACAGTGAACACAGCTACAGAACCTCTGAACCGGCAGTGTCCAGTCTAACAGTGAACACAGCGACAGAACCTCTGAACTGGCAGTGTCCAGTCTAACAGTGAACACAGATACAGAACCTCTGAACCGGCAGTGTCCAGTCTAACAGCGAACACAGCGACAGAACCTCCGAACCGGCAGTGTCCAGTCTAACAGCGAACACAGCGACAGAACCTCTGAACCGGCAGTGTCCAGTCTAACAGCGAACACAGCGACAGAACCTCTGACCGGCAGTGTCCAGTCTAACAGTGAACACAGCGACAGAACCTCTGAACCGGCAGTGTCCAGTCTAACAGTGAACACAGCGACAGAACCTCTGAACCGGCAGTGTCCAGTCTAACAGTGAACACAGCGACAGAACCTCTGAACCGGCAGTGTCCAGTCTAACAGTGAACACAGCGACAGAACCTCTGAACCGGCAGTGTCCAGTCTAACAGTGAACACAGCGACAGAACCTCTGAACCGGCAGTGTCCAGTCTAACAGTGAACACAGCACAGAACCTCTGAACCGCAGTGTCCAGTCTAACAGTGAACACAGCCAGAACCTCTGAACCGGCAGTGTCCAGTCTAACAGTGAACACAGGACAGAACCTCTGAACCGCAGTGTCCAGTCTAACAGTGAACACAGCGACAGAACCTCTGAACCGGCAGTGTCCAGTCTAACAGTGAACACAGCGACAGAACCTCTGAACCAGCAGTGTCCAGTCTAACAGTGAACAGGCAACAGAACCTCTGAACCGGCAGTGTCCAGTCTAACAGTGAACACAGCGACAGAACCTCTGAACCGCAGTGTCCAGTCTAACAGTGAACACAGCGACAGAACCTCTGAACTGGCAGGTCCAGTCTAACAGTAACAGCTACAGAACTCTGAACCGGCAGTGTCCAGTCTAACAGTGAACACGGCGACAGAACCTCTGAACCGGCAGTGTCAGTCTAACAGTGAACACGGCGACAGAACCTCTGAACCGGCAGTGTCCAGTCTAACAGTGAACACAGCGACAGAACCTCTGAACCGGCAGTGTCCAGTCTAACAGTGAACACAGCGACAGAACCTCTGAACTGGCAGTTCCAGTCTAACAGTGAACACAGCTACAGAACCTCTGAACCGGCAGTGTCCAGGTCTAACAGCGAACACAGCGACAGAACCTCCGAACCGGCAGTGTCCAGTCTAACAGCGAACACAGCGACAGAACCTCTGAACCGGCAGTGTCCAGTCTAACAGTGAACACAGCGACAGAACCTCTGAACCGGCAGTGTCCAGTCTAACAGTGAACACAGCGACAGAACCTCTGAACCGGCAGTGTCCAGTCTAACAGTGAACACAGCGACAGAACCTCTGAACCGGCAGTGTCCAGTCTAACAGTGAACACAGCGACAGAACCTCTGAACCGGCAGTGTCCAGTCTAACAGTGAACACAGCTACAGAACCTCTGAACCGGCAGTGTCCAGTCTAACAGTGAACACGGCTACAGAACCTCTGAACCGGCAGTGTCCAGTCTAACAGTGAACACGGCGACAGAACCTCTGAACCAGCAGTGTCCAGTCTAACAGTGAACACGGCGACAGAACCTCTGAACCGGCAGTGTCCAGTCTAACAGTGAACACAGCTACAGAACCTCTGAACCGGCAGTGTCCAGTCTAACAGTGAACACAGCGACAGAACCTCTGAACCAGCAGTGTCCAGTCTAACAGTGAACACGGCGACAGAACCTCTGAACCGGCAGTGTCCAGTCTAACAGTGAACACAGCTACAGAACCTCTGAACCAGCAGTGTCCAGTCTAACAGTGAATAGTGACACTGGAGGACAGAGACATGAAGCATCGGGTTTGTATCAGTATAAACGTGTCATTTTAACAATGAAAATGTTATTTTGTCTAAAATTTTGGGTTCAGAACAAAAATGTCTGAAAATATCTCGTCACTGCTGCTTGGGGCTTGTCGTGCCCTCAGTGTGGTCTGACAGGCTGGTCAGGCTGATGGAACACAGCGCGCTCTGACGGACTCACAGCTGCTAAATATTAAATATTACAGCCTCCTTTGTTTTTCTGTTCAAACTGTCTATTGTGTTCAGTCACAGTGTCCACTGTCTCACTCCTCTGGGCTGAGATCACACGCCTCGCTGACAGAAATGCTTCGTCTGTCTGTCTGTTGCTGCCGTTATCGCCTCCATCAGCTGAGTCTCACTGTCCTCGACACTGATTGGTTAGCAGACGGGCGTGCGGCTGATGTCAGGTGACCTTCTGCTGGCACTGAAACTTTTTTCAGTGAAGAATTTATGTCATCGCCATCGTAATATGAGTATATGGTGGAGTCATGATGGTGGTGGAGTCATGGTGGAGTCATGATGGTGGTGGAGTCATGGTGGTGGAGTCATGGTGGAGTCATGATGGTGGTGGAGTCATGGTGGAGTCATGATGGAGTCATGGTGGAGTCATGATGGAGTCATGGTGGAGTCATGGTGGTGGAGTCATGGTGGAGTCCACCAACTTCCATGGTGGAGTCATGGTGGTGGAGTCGTGGTGGAGTCATGGTGGTGGAGTCATGGTGGAGTCCACCAACTTCCATGGTGGAGTCATGGTGGTGGAGTCATGGTGGAGTCATGATGGTGGTGGAGTCATGGTGGAGTCCACCAACTTCCATGGTGGAGTCATGGTGGTGGAGTCATGGTGGAGTCATGATGGTGGTGGAGTCATGGTGGAGTCCACCAACTTCCATGGTGGAGTCATGATGGTGGAGTCATGGTGGAGTCCACCAACTTCCATGGTGGAGTCATGATGGTGGAGTCATGGTGGAGTCATGGTGGCGGAGTCATGGTGGTGGAGTCATGGTGGAGTCCACCAACTTCCATGGTGGAGTCATGGTGGTGGAGTCATGGTGGTGGAGTCATGGTGGAGTCCACCAACTTCCATGGTGGAGTCATGGTGGTGGAGTCATGGTGGAGTCATGGTGGAGTCCACCAACTTCCATGGTGGAGTCATGATGGTGGTGGAGTCATGGTGGAGTCATGGTGGAGTCCACCAACTTCCATGGTGGAGTCATGATGGTGGTGGAGTCATGGTGGTGGAGTCATGGTGGTGGAGTCATAGTGGAGTCCACCAACTTCCATGGTGGAGTCATGGTGGTGGAGTCATGGTGGAGTCATGGTGGTGGAGTCATGGTGGAGTCCACCAACTTCCATGGTGGAGTCATGATGGTGGTGGAGTCATGGTGGTGGAGTCATAGTGGAGTCATGGTGGTGGAGTCATGGTGGGGGAGTCATGGTGGAGTCCACCAACTTCCATGGTGGAGTCATGATGGTGGAGTCATGGTGGAGTCCACCAACTTCCATGGTGGAGTCATGATGGTGGAGTCATGGTGGAGTCCACCAACTTCCATGGTGGAGTCATGGTGGTGATGGAGTCATGATGGAGTCATGATGGTGGAGTCATGGTGGAGTCCACCAACTTCCATGGTGGAGTCATGGTGGTGGAGTCATGGTGGAGTCCACCAACTTCCATGATGGAGTCATGATGGTGGAGTCATGGTGGAGTCCACCAACTTCCATGGTGGAGTCATGATGGTGGAGTCATGGTGGAGTCCACCAACTTCCATGGTGGAGTCATGGTGGTGATGGAGTCATGATGGAGTCATGATGGTGGAGTCATGGTGGAGTCATGATGGTGGAGTCCACATCTTTACTGCACACACTCAGCCTCTCTGTCATGTGACTCACCTGTTGACAGGTAACCTCTGGCTCTGATAGGAGGCTAGCAGTTTCCCTTTACTTCCAGTCTTTGTGCTAAGCTAGGCTAAACACATCAGGCCGGTGGTCCTTTAAGGTCACAGACTCCACTGTCACGCTCCAAAAGCATTGTGGGTCATAAAACTGCATGATTCCCACGAGCAGGAAGCAGCGTCTGGATGAGCTTCAGCTGTGTGTGTGTGTGTGTGGGTGTGTGTGTGTGTGTGTGTGTGTGTTACGTACAGTAAATGTCAATGTTTGGAAGAGTGTGTGTGTGTGTGTGTTGTCTGAAGTGTTGCCACAGGCGGACGGGTGTGTTCTGTTTAGAATGCACCATGGGAAATTAGGGGCGTGATGCTATCAAAAATCAGTGTGTGTGTGTGTGTGTGTGTGTGTGTGTGTGTGTGTGTGTGTGTGTGTGTGTGTGTGTGTGTGTGATCTCAGCAGCTGTGTCTGGACAGAATGTCAGGCTGCGGGTGTGGACGGATGAGAGAATCCCTCCATGTTCTGCCTCTTTGTTCTTGTTGTTCGTCACCGTGTCTCTCCGTTACCCCGCGAGGACGCCAAGCTCCCAGAATGCACGGCTCCTTTAGTCTAAAGAAGAACGGCAGCCAGAGCTTTCAGCGGTCGACGGCGGTCCACCGTGATAGACCGGGCCCTGCTGGTCTCAGAGGTTCTGTTGGGCCTGGCCGTGTTCACTGGAAGGTTCATTAAACTGTGAGCAGGGGGTTAATCTGGCGTGCCAGCTCGGACCCAAAGCTGGCGTGCGTGCTGCTAACTGGATCTGAATTTGAGCACAAACCAGCTGAAACTCATACCCCCCAAAGAAATCAGGTCCAGAGGTGGCTCACAGTGGGTCCTCCTGGCACCAGAACACAGCCACATGTGCCGACACTTGGCCCGACTGAGCTGGATCACAGGGATCACCGGGATGTGAGCGCTGTCTTCATGTTGGTCTGGAGTCTTCTTGCTCTGGTTCAGGAGCTGTTGAACACTTTGAGATTCTGACTTTCAGCCCGTTTTATGTATCAGCTGGCGGTACTGATCGTCTCTGGGCTTTGGTCAGTTAATGTGAGTGAATCACTGACTTTGTTTATTCTGTGTTCATGCACGTTATGGATCGCAGATGTTTTGTGAATCACACGAGGTCAACAGAGTGCAGACGGAGGAGCGGTGCAGTCAGATGTTTTCCTCTGGATCAGGTCTTCTCTGGAATCACACGGGGAATCCCCAAAACGCCCCGAATGGAACATGGCTGCCAAACAAAGAGAAGCAGTCACAGTCTGTATGAATCAAAGACGGAGCACCTCCTTTCTTCACTTGTTATTCCTCCTTTTCCAGCGAGGGTGTAAAGTGACGCCTCCGTCAGTTCACGCATCTCAAACTTCACTCGATAGTTTTCAGCTCACAGCGGCTCTGGACTTAGCATTACCCCTGCTGACCAATCAGAGTAAAACCTGTCCTCATGTCCTCTCTCGTCCTTCTCTCTCCACAGATCGATGAAATAAACATTAATCATTCATGTATTCACAGGTGGTCCAATGTATTTAGGGAGTAAGCTGAAGTGATAAAGTTAGATGTTCACAGTAGTAACACACTTAATATGAATATGACATCTGGGCTGATAGCTCTTAGCTTAGCATAAACACTGGAAACATAGGGAAACTGTTAGCATGACTGTCCAAACCTACACCTCCAAAACTCACTGATTAGAATAGGATCTGTGGTCATTGATGTCTCTTTGTGTCTCTTTGTGTCTCTTTGTGGTCTCTTTGTGGTCTCTTTGTGTCTCTTTGTGTCTCTTTGTGTCTCTTTGTGGTCTCTTTGTGGTCTCTTTGTGTCTCTTTGTGTCTCTTTGTGTCTCTTTGTGGTCTCTTTGTGTCTCTTTGTGGTCTCTTTGTGTCTCTTTGTGGTCTCTTTGTGTCTCTTTGTGTCTCTTTGTGGTCTCTTTGTGTCTCTTTGTGTCTCTTTGTGGTGTCTTTGTGGTCTCTTTGTGGTCTCTTTGTGTCTCTTTGTGGTGTCTTTGTGGTCTCTTTGTGTCTCTTTGTGTCTCTTTGTGTCTCTTTGTGGTGTCTTTGTGGTCTCTTTGTGTCTCTTTGTGGTCTCTTTGTGTCTCTTTGTGGTCTCTTTGTGTCTCTTTGTGGTCTCTTTGTGTCTCTTTGTGGTCTCTTTGTGTCTCTTTGTGGTGTCTTTTGTCTCTTTTGGTGTCTTTTGTCTCTTTTTGGTTGTGTCTCTTTGTGTCTCTTTGTGGTCTCTTTGTGTCTCTTTTTGGTCGTTTTGTCTCTCTTTGTGTCTCTTTGTGGTCGATCAGAACTTTATTTAACGTGTTTTGATTCTCTGGGAGTAGTTTAACGTGACGGGAGCTCTGCGGTCTGGAGCGTTCCGGGCAAGATACTGAACCCCAAATTGCTCCTGAAGGCTGTGCCATCGGTGTGTGAATGTGTACGAATGCTTAGCTCCTCAAACTGATGAGCACCTTGCATGGCAGCTAATGCCATCAGTGTATGAATGTGTGTGATTTGGGTGAATGAGATATGTAGTGTACAAATATTTGAATGTCATAAACTGTAGTTATCTGCTGCAGGGACATCCTGCTGATTGACATCACTGACAGCCAATGAGAATGGAGGCTGTGGTCTGCTCAGTGCCTTCTTATTGGCTGACATGTGGACAGGTGCACTCAGGACAATAAATCAGCTGAAACCTCTAAATTGGTCAGTTGTGGACGTGAGGGGCTCTCTGATTGGTCAGTTATAAATCTTAAGTGTCAACAAGCCACACCCATACACAGACACACACACACATACACACAATATCTTGTGTGTACAGTATAAGATCTGTGTGTTACCCTCCGGTGGGGCAGGTGGGTACATGGGGGCAGTCAAACTGTCACCACCCATCTACCTTGTGTCCTATTCAACACATACACACACACATAAACACACACACACACACGCTTCCTCTGGGCACACATGCTGTATATGAATCACCACGGCTGCAGACACAAAATATTTGACACCCACTTGAACACAAACATTTTCCCCACACACACACACACACACACACACACACACACACACAGGTGTGTAGGTGTTAACGCAGTGTGAACGAGGGTTAAACACGAAGACGTCGTGGTCGCTCGCACGGCGTCGACAGCTGTCATCTGATTAACTCATTTACAGTCCGTAAACAGCACATGGAGCTTTGAGCGGCCGTGTTGGAGGTCTGCTCAGAGGAGCCAGACCAGCTCCAGCCCAGCCGACCCTGCCATCACGTCCAGAGAGGCTTCTGAACCCGGCTACAGCTCCGGTTCTGGCACGACACCAGCTCCACACCCTGTAAATCTCTTCTTCTTCCCAGTGCTCTGAGCTAACATGAGCTAACAGCAGCTAACAGACTGAGCTAACAGCAGCTAACAGCAGCTAACAGACTGAGCTAACATGAGCTAACAACAGCTAACAGACTGAGCTAACAACAGCTAACAGCAGCTAACAGACTGAGCTAACATGAGCTAACAGCAGCTAACAGACTGAGCTAACAGCAGCTAACAGCAGCTAACAGACTGAGCTAACATGAGCTAACAACAGCTAACAGACTGAGCTAACAGCAGCTAACAGGCTGAGCTAACATGCGCTAACAGCAGCTAACAAACCGAGCTAACATGAGCTAACGGCAGCTAACAGACTGAGCTAACAGCAGCTAACAGACTGAGCTAACAGCAGCTAACAAACCGAGCTAACATGAGCTAACGGCAGCTAACAGACTGAGCTAACATGCGCTAACAGCAGCTAACAAACCGAGCTAACATGAGCTAACGGCAGCTAACAGACTGAGCTAACAGCAGCTAACAGACTGAGCTAACAGCAGCTAACAAACCGAGCTAACATGAGCTAACGGCAGCTAACAGACTGAGCTAACAGCAGCTAACAGACTGAGCTAAAATGAGCTAACAGCAGCTAACAGACTGAGCTAACATGAGCTAACAGCAGCTAACAGACTGAGCTAACATGAGCTAACAACAGCTAACAGACTGAGCTAACAGCAGCTAACAGGCTGAGCTAACATGCGCTAACAGCAGCTAACAAACCGAGCTAACATGAGCTAACGGCAGCTAACAGACTGAGCTAACAGCAGCTAACAGACTGAGCTAACATGCGCTAACAGCAGCTAACAAACCGAGCTAACATGAGCTAACGGCAGCTAACAGACTGAGCTAACAGCAGCTAACAGACTGAGCTAACAGCAGCTAACAAACCGAGCTAACATGAGCTAACGGCAGCTAACAGACTGAGCTAACAGCAGCTAACAGCAGCTAACAGACTGAGCTAACATGAGCTAACAGACTGAGCTAACAGACTGAGCTAACATGCGTTAACAAACCGAGCTAACATGAGCTAACAGCAGCTAACAGACTGAGCTAACATGAGCTAACAGCAGCTAACAGACTGAGCTAACATGAGCTAACAGCAGCTAACAAACCGAGCTAACATGAGCTAACAAGAGCTAACAGACTGAGCTAACATGAGCTAACAGCAGCTAACAGACTGAGCTAACATGAGCTAACAGCAGCTAACATGAGCTAACAGCAGCTAACAGACTGAGCTAACAGCAGCTAACAGACTGAGCTAACATGAGCACATACGTTACGTTACGTTACCTAAGTTACGTAGTGTGAGAACAGATGCATGCTGTGACAGCATTGCCGGTTGCTGGTTTGAGTCCCTGTGTCAGACACAAACCTGAACCATCACAAAGAAAACTTAATGTGTGAACAGAGCTGTGTGTGTGTGTGTGTGTGTGTGTGTGTGTGTGTGTGTGTGTGTGTAGAGGTGTATGTATGTACGGTGAGTCAGTGCGGGGCTGAATGTGCGTTGAAGAGCGTTACATAAATAAAAGGGTGGTAACATTTGTTTACATAATGTTGATGAATATATACGTGGTGCTCACAGATGAGTGTGTGTACAGTCAGCGTGTTGTTGTCGTGTTTGTGAAGGCGGTGGAGAAGCTCGGCTCGTGTACAGGCTCATTACATCTGCTCCAACAGGAGGGTTAGTTTGATGTCAACACCACAGCGCCTGGACGTCTCTCCTACACTGTGTTTGACACTCATGACGCATCCTGAGATCTTACAGGTGGTTCTGTTTGGACTCCAGTCGACCCGAGAACAAATGACATGACGCTCTGGAGATCCGAGACCTCAACCTAGATTTGATACAGAATGTAGACAGTCTGCGGGGACGTCACGGAGACTACGTCCAGGTTTTAGACAGTCTGCTGGGACGTCACGGAGACTACTTCCAGGTTTTAGACAGTCTGCGGGGACGTCACGGAGACTACGTCCAGGTTTTAGACAGTCTGTGGGGACGTCACGGAGACTACGTCCAGGTTTTAGACAGTCTGCTGGGACGTCACGGAGACTACGTCCAGGTTTTAGACAGTCTGCGGGGACGTCACGGAGACTACGTCCAGGTTTTAGACAGTCTGCTGGGACGTCACGGAGACTACTTCCAGGTTTTAGACAGTCTGCGGGGACGTCACGGAGACTACGTCCAGGTTTTAGACAGTCTGTGGGGACGTCACGGAGACTACGTCCAGGTTTTAGACAGTCTGCTGGGACGTCACGGAGACTACGTCCAGGTTTTAGACAGTCTGCGGGGACGTCACGGAGACTACGTCCAGGTTTTAGACAGTCTGCGGGGACGTCACAGAGACTACGTCCAGGTTTTAGACAGTCTGCAAGGACGTCACGGAGACTACTTCCAGGTTTTAGACAGTCTGCTGGGACGTCACGGAGACTACTTCCAGGTTTTAGACAGTCTGCGGGGACGTCACGGAGACTACGTCCAGGTTTTAGACAGTCTGTGGGGACGTCACGGAGACTACGTCCAGGTTTTAGACAGTCTGCTGGGACGTCACGGAGACTACGTCCAGGTTTTAGACAGTCTGCTGGGACGTCACGGAGACTACTTCCAGGTTTAGACAGTCTGCGGGGACGTCACGGAGACTACGTCCAGGTTTTAGACAGTCTGTGGGGACGTCACAGAGACTACGTCCAGGTTTTAGACAGTCTGCTGGGACGTCACGGAGACTACTTCCAGGTTTTAGACAGTCTGCGGGGACGTCACGGAGACTACGTCCAGGTTTTAGACAGTCTGTGGGGGACGTCACGGAGACTACGTCCAGGTTTTAGACAGTCTGCTGGGACGTCACGGAGACTACGTCCAGGTTTTAGACAGTCTGCGGGGACGTCACGGAGACTACGTCCAGGTTTTAGACAGTCTGCGGGGACGTCACAGAGACTACGTCCAGGTTTTAGACAGTCTGCAAGGACGTCACGGAGACTACGTCCAGGTTTTAGACAGTCTGTGTGGACGTCACGGAGACTACGTCCAGGTTTTAGACAGTCTGTGTGGACGTCACAAAGACTACGTCCAGGTTTTAGACAGTCTGCGGGGACGTCACGGAGACTACGTCCAGGTTTTAGACAGTCTGTGGGGACGTCACAGAGACTACGTCCAGGTTTTAGACAGTCTGCGGGGACGTCTCAGAGACTACGTCCACGCTCACGTTAGCTCGCTGTCTCTTGGGGCTTGTCTTCGTGGACTTTAAAGCCGTGAGCGCTGACATGAAGCGAGCTGCTGCCTCTGGCTGTGGTTGTGTGGAGGTGTGACGATGTCCACATGTCCTCGTTATAAAGTGAAGGATTAAAGCAAAGCTCTGTTTGTCCTCTCCGGGCACCTGTCATGTAAATACAACTGGAGGAGTTTACATATCTCTTACTCTGTCTGTCCTTCATCATCCTTCTCTTCCTGAAGCTACTTTGGTTAGTCAGAAAGTTTCTCTCTGTCTGTCTGTCTCTCTGTCTGTCTGTCTCCTGCCTGTCTGTCTGTCTCCTGCCTGTCTGTCTGTCTGTCTGTCTGTCTCCTGTCTGTCTGTCTGTCTGAAGAGCTCTTCACTGTTTGTTTCACAGTGTAATCCCTCTGTGGTAACTGTGTTCAGCTGTACTCGAGTATTTCTTCTGGTTACATTACTTCTGATCAAACAGCCAATCATCATCCAGGTCCCAGCAGCAGCTGATCTCACTGCCTAGTCCAGCAGCAGTCAGCCCAGCTCGGCGTCTGTCTTTCAGCCTTTTATTTCACCAAGCTCTCACCAACCACTAAAAGTCAGTCCCACATTTACTCTTGTCCGGCGGCTTCTTGCTCGCTCACTCTCTCCTTTTCTCTTCTTAGCTTCCTCCGTCAGCGTCCTCTTCACTCTCTGCTCCTCTGCCATTATAGAGGCTGCTGAGCCCGCTTACATTACCTGCTCAGCCAGCTCTGGTTCTGGCACGACACCAGCTCTGCTCCTCGTCAGACATCCCAGGCCTGTAACGCTCTTCCTCTTCTTCTTCTCCTTCTTCTTCTTCTTCTTCTTCTTCTTCTTCTTCTTCTCCTTCTTCTTCTTCTTCTTGGTCCAAACCTCCTGTGGTACAAACACTAACACTCTACCGGTGCTCTGAGCTAACAGACAGCAGCTAACAGACTGAGCTAACAGCAGCTAACAGCAGCGTCACATAGTGTGACAACAGACGTAGACTGACAGATCACAGTCGATGTGGATCAACAGAGTTAAACTCAGTTTAAAGTTTCCTGAAGTTGATCTCGTGATGTGGAACAAAGAGACGCTTCACTGATCGAATCTGTGGAAACACTCGTCTGCAGGAATCCCCCAAAACAACAGAGCTGGAAACTTTCTGCAGCTGGAAACTTTCCCACCAGGAAACAACAAAATAAAGCTCTGCAGAGACCATCACTGTGTGTGTGTGTGTGTGTGTGTGTGTGTGTGTGTGTGTGTGTGTGTGTGTGTGTGTGTGTGTGTCTTCACCTCACTTCACCGCCTGCAGTAGGAGTCAGTGTGATGACATCATCAGGCTGGATGACATCACACCACACTCAAAAATTACACAACAAATTCATGCTGCGTTCAAGGACACTCCGTCATGAAGGAAGGGAGGAAGATAGGAAGGAAGGAAAGGAGGAAGGAAGGAAGAAAGGAAGGAAGGAAAGGAGGAAGGAAGGAAGGAAGAAAGGAAGGAAGGAAAGGAGGAAGGAAGGAAGGAAGGAGGAAGGAAGGAAAGAAGGATGAAGGAAGGAAAGAAGGAAGGATGAAGGAAGGAAGGAAGGAGGAAGAAGGAAGAGGAAGGAGGAAGGAAGGAAGGAAGGAAGGAAGGAAGGAAGAAGGAAGAGGAAGAACTAGAGAAAAGAACATGATAGGAAGAAAGTGCAGAGAGAGTGGAGGGGACTAGGATAGGAGAGGAGAGGAAAGAAGGAGGAAAGTAAAGGAGGAAGGAAGGACAGAAAAATGAAAGGGGGAGACAAAGAAAGGAGTTCGGAGAGGAAGAAACAAAGGGTGGAGAGGAGGTGACGAGGTGGCAGTGGAGGAAGGAGACAAGATGACAGGAAATGAGAGGAGGAAACTAGGAAAGGTGAAAAGGAGAGGTGAGGGAAGAGGAGAGGAGAGGAAGGGAGGAGGTGAAAGGAGGAGGTCATATTTGAGGTCCGGCTCAGGGAGGAGAGGGAGGTGACCTGCAGAGTGAGGACCTTAGAGACTCAACTGTCTAGACACAGTTAATACCAGGGATTAACACACACACGCTCAGATACTGCTCCTCCTCAAGGATCTCCGGGATCTTTTAAGGACCTCCTGAACCTCTTCAAGGATCTCCACAACCTGGAATTTACTCAAGGACCTCTGGAACATCCGGATCCCCTACAAGGGCTTTACAACCACCCCAAATGCATCAGAAACCTCCCTGAGGACATTAGTACCAAGTGTCCAGAACCACTGCAACTTCTTCATGGACCTTTAAAACCTCCTAAAATATGTTTGGAACTTCCACAGAGACCAAGAACCATGTAAACACCTGATACCTCTTCCAGGCACTTCCTGTTCTAGGACCTCATTAAGATCGACTGCAACCTGTTCAAGTACCTTTAGAACCTCCTTAAAGTACCTGTTCAGTGACTTCAAATCCATCTGGAACCTCCTTGTAGATCCCTGGGAACTTTTAAAGGACCTCCTAACCCCCTTCAGGGACCTCCACAACTGAGAACTTTCTTAAGGGCCCCTAGAATATCCTCCTCCTCAGACCTTTGCCAACCTCAGGAACCTCCCTGAGGACCTCTTCAATCTCTTCAATTACCTAAAACCTCCTCAGCGAACCTTAGTTACCACATCAAGGACCAGTCAGGGCAGTCAGCTCTTAATGGACCTCTGCAATGTGATCTAACTAGAACGTCCTCCACCTTAAGAACGTCTGCAACCTGTTCAGGTACCTTCAGAACCTCCTTATGACCTCTGCAGTATCTTTGAATACATCCAGAAACAGGTTCCAGCTCCACATGGGGGGTGTTTTTATTTTTCCCTAAGCTTACGGGCCTCTCAACTCAATTCAGTGGCAGTGAAGTGGTCAGTGAAGTGGTCAGTGAAGGGGTCAGTGAAGTGGTCCATCACAAAGCAAATGAAACACATCACCAGGAGGTGCGTAACGAAGTTACGGTTTGATATGAGTTCAGTACAGCATCCTGCAGCTCCACGGTTTGTTCAGACTGTCTAAAACCTGGACGTAGTCTCAGAGACGTCCCCACAGACTGTCTAAAACCTGGACGTAGTCTCAGAGACGTCCTCACAGACTGTCTAAAACCTGAACGTAGTCTCAGAGACGTCCTCACAGACTGTCTAAAACCTGGACGTAGTCTCAGAGACGTCCTCCCAGACTGTCTAAAACCTGGACGTAGTCTCCGTGACGTCCCCGCAGACTGTCTAAAACCTGGACGTAGTCTCCGTGACGTCCCCGCAGACTGTCTAAAACCTGGACGTAGTCTCCGTGACGTCCCCACAGACTGTCTAAAACCTGGACGTAGTCTCAGAGACGTCCTCGCAGACTGTCTAAAACCTGGACGTAGTCTCAGAGACGTCCACACAGACTGTCTAAAACCTGGACGTAGTCTCCGTGACGTCCCCACAGACTGTCTAAAACCTGGACGTAGTCTCAGAGACGTCCTCGCAGACTGTCTAAAACCTGGACGTAGTCTCAGAGACGTCCCCACAGACTGTCTAAAACCTGGACGTAGTCTCAGAGACGTCCCCACAGACTGTCTAAAACCTGGACGTAGTCTCTGTGACGTCCTCACAGACTGTCTGCAGTGTTTTCATGCTGGTTGACAGGTAATAATAACAGAGGTGTGGCCTGTTGTACACACACTCACCTGGCTGCAGGTAGCAGCTCGTCTCATTAAGAGACATCTTTATTTTAGAAACCGCCCACACCTTACTTCACTCTCTGGGTGTGTTGCATCATCAGGATTCCCCCCAGGAACAAACTCCAGCCTGGGTGTGACACAGAAATAACTCCCGCCACAAACAAACACACACATGACTAACAGCAGTCTGGAGGCGTGGCTACACCATGATGCATCTGCATCGTGTTTCATCACACTGTTATGACACACAGCCTGTCTGAGGTCACAGGTAACTTCATCACTTCATTACTCACACTGAGACAATTATTTTCTTCTATCACATGACATTTAAATATGCAAATGAGGTGTTAAAAACACCAAGAACTTCAGGTGTTTCCAACAGAAAGTAGAAAGTGTACTGTACAGGAGAGGACAGGAAGTGAGTCAAAGTACCTGAAGTGTGCAGCGGTGAATGAGTTCTCTGATGACGGCTAATTACTCAAACCTTCTTCTCAACATCCTGCTGACATTAAACTCTGTGAATGAACAGGAAGAACCTATGAATTCAGTGCGTGTGTGTGACCATAGGAACAGGACAGGATAACATGTAATCACGTAATTGACTGGTGAAGACGGTAATAAAAAGCATCTCAGACCTCTGACGCACCGCGGTGCGTTTGAATAGAATTAATGAGCATGTATGACAGAAAATTCTCTGGATCGATACATTTAAACAGAAATGATGATGACGCACAGAAGACATTCCACCCACATCACGCCTGCATCGTTAGGACGAGTCTCTGTCTCTGTTGTTCACTTTAAAATACAACCAAAGAGACACATCAGCATGCTGCCTGTCACAGTGTGGGCTCAAACAAGCACAGCTTCTGGTCCAAGATGGATATTCATGAGTCCAAACAAGTGTCCAGCGGTCTGAACTGTGTGTTCAGGGGCCTAAACGAACCAGGTGAAGGTCTAAGATGGATTTTAGTGGTCTTAGTTGTGTATGATGATCCAAAAAGGCCAGTCATTGGTCTAAGGTTGTACTTCCATGTATTTTATGGGGCTTAAGCTCTGGGTGTTTGGGTGTTGAAGTGGACTTCTAATTGTCTAAACTTGGTATTATTTGGTTTAAAATGGTACGTTCACGACCTGAGCTTGAAACGGTGACAGTTGGGTGTGTGATGGCCATTCATTGTTCCAAGGTCATTTCTTTGTGGAACTCTGAACTCAGCGTTAATGCTCTAAAATTGGTTGAAAGGCAGTTTTAATTGTCTAATTGTGTGTTTTAGATGGTGTGTTATTGGCATTTGATGGTTGGGCTAAGGTTGGTAGAAGTTTGGTGTTGGTTGTTTAAGTTGGGTAGCCTCTTCAACTACCAAGACCAAGACTCAGTTATAACTATGTCAACAAGTCATTTGATGGTCCACACCGGTAGCAGCATGACATGACCACAGCACAGAAGAAGACGCTGTCCACCGCAGACTGGTCAAACAGATGTTGAAGGATCGCAGTCTTCTCAGGACGGCTCTGTCCTTTCCTGTGGACAGTGTCCATGTTTGCTGTCCTCCAGCTGCAGCCCCTGACCACCTCCACATCGACCCCCTCCAGGGACACAGGTTGGAGATAAGTGCACCACCATCTTGTCGGTCTTGGAGGTGTCAGTTCAGATTGTCCACGCTGGTATTTAAACCATCAGCTGGTATACGTCAGCATGTGTTGCCCCTGGTTTCATCCCATTCACCTATTTCCAAGTCAGGGTAGCATCAACAGGTTTACTGGTCTGATTTATGTGAACAATGACCAGGACTCAGTTCTGATTTGTTGTTGGTCAGATCGACCAGCTGCTCGTCGTCCCTCATCCTCAGTGAAGCTGCACAGAGATGAACTCTTTGACTTGGATGTGTTATAAGAGACTCCCGGATCACCGTGTTCCCTCGCTCCTCGCTGAAGGTTTCACCTCCGGACCAATCAGAGCTCTTCACTCTGTGTCACATGGTAGCGGAGTGTCGATGAGTCACGATCACAACAAATGAAGATGGTGAAAGTGATCGTCTCATCACGGCGCAGAGAGCAAGAAATTGTCAGAGTTGTTACCGCGGTGATGAGGCAGGAAGTCAGGCAGGGTTGTCTTGATTGACAGAAACCAGATAACTACATGTGTGTGTGTGTGTGTGAGAGTGTGTGTGTGTGTGTGTGTGTGTGTGTGTGTGTGTGTGTGTTTCTGACACACACACACACACGTGCAGAAACTGACGTCAAACAAGCTCCATTTAATGAGCGTCTATTGTACGATGTGTCACCGAGTTCACGTCCAATCATCTCCCCGTCCTCCTCTTTCATCCACGTCCTTCCTGCTCACTTGAATCTCTCGACTGAATGAACTCATCTTCTTTAGTTACTGCTCTGTCCTCTCTGTCTTCTGGACAGTCCAGGACAATTTAAAGTAAGTGACCAGGACGGTTTAGACACCGCAGAGCGTCCGTCATGTTTAATCAAACTAAAGTTCTGATCTCTGTGTGAGGTCAAAGGTCAAAGTCCTGATAATATTCCAGCTTTCTGAGACTAACGAGAAATTCTGGGTTCAGTTTCAAACTCATTTTCTGTGCACACACACACACACACACACACACACACACACACACACACACACACTGCAGGGCTTCCCCTCCGCTGCAGGAGTCGTACCTCAGTCTGAGAGCCAACAAAGACTGTAAATTTCACCTGAATTTCCTACAAAGACGCACAGAAAACCTTGACCCACAATCCCCGAGAGCCTTATATAAGGGTTAGCAGTGTGTGTGTGTGTGTTTGGGCAGATGTTTTATGGCTCTGCACACTGACATTTAAAAGGAGAAAGACGCTGAAAAACGTCTCTGCAGGACGGACGGATGAGGGACGAGGGAGGAAGAGGAGAGGAGGGAAACATTCCCACCATAAATCAAAAACACAGACAGCTTAAAATGTTTTGTCCTCAGCAACGGACAGAAGACAGAGAGAAGTCTCTGTGACGTCCCCGCAGACTGTCTAAAACCTGGACGTAGTCTCCGTGACGTCCCCGCAGACTGTCTAAAACCTGGACGTAGTCTCTGTGACGTCCCCGCAGACTGTCTAAAACCTGGACGTAGTCTCTGAGACGTCCCCGCAGACTGTCTAAAACCTGGACGTAGTCTCCGTGACGTCCCCGCAGACTGTCTAAAACCTGGACGTAGTCTCCGTGACGTCCCTGCAGACTGTCTAAAACCTGGACGTAGTCTCCGTGACGTCCCTGCAGACTGTCTAAAACCTGGACGTAGTCTCCGTGACGTCCCTGCAGACTGTCTAAAACCTGGACGTAGTCTCTGTGACGTCCCCGCAGACTGTCTAAAACCTGGACATAGTCTCCGTGACGTCCCCTCAGACTGTCTAAAACCTGGACGTAGTCTCTGTGACGTCCCCGCAGACTGTCTAAAACCTGGACGTAGTCTCTGAGACGTCCCCGCAGACTGTCTAAAACCTGGGCGTAGTCTCCGTGACGTCCCCGCAGACTGTCTAAAACCTGGACGTAGTCTCCGAGACGTCCCCGCAGACTGTCTAAAACCTGGACGTAGTCTCCGTGACGTCCCCGCAGACTGTCTAAAACCTGGACGTAGTCTCCGTGACGTCCCTGCAGACTGTATAAAACCTGGACGTAGTCTCCGTGACGTCCCTGCAGACTGTCTAAAACCTGGACGTAGTCTCTGTGACGTCCCCGCAGACTGTCTAAAAACCTGGACGTAGTCTCTGTGACGTCCCCGCAGACTGTCTAAAACCTGGACGTAGTCTCCGTGACGTCCCCGCAGACTGTCTAAAACCTGGACGTAGTCTCCGTGACGTCCCCGCAGACTGTCTAAAACCTGGACGTAGTCTCCGTGACGTCCCCGCAGACTGTCTAAAACCTGGACGTAGTCTCCGTGACGTCCCCGCAGACTGTCTAAAACCTGGACGTAGTCTCCGTGACGTCCCCGCAGACTGTCTAAAACCTGGACGTAGTCTCCGTGACGTCCCCGCAGACTGTCTAAAACCTGGACGTAGTCTCCGTGACGTCCCCGCAGACTGTCTAAAACCTGGACGTAGTCTCCGTGACGTCCCCGCAGACTGTCTAAAACCTGGACGTAGTCTCTGTGACGTCCCCGCAGACTGTCTAAAACCTGGACGTAGTCTCTGAGACGTCCTCGCAGACTGTCTAAAACCTGGACGTAGTCTCCGTGACGTCCCCGCAGACTGTCTAAAACCTGGACGTAGTCTCCGTGACGTCCCCGCAGACTATTTTAAATCATAATAACGTGTCCGTGACTGTTCAGTCTTTTCTTTCATGTTTTCAATTAAACAGCTCCGGCCCCTGATGGTCGTCAAATCGTCCGTCATCAAAGCTTCGACTGACGTCTTTTAAAGTTTGGTTTTGACAGATTTGCACGCACACACACACGAAGAAGAGAGGGACAGACGTCTACATCATCACACCTGGATGTTTTCAACACGACGAAGAATTTAACTAACAGATGACAGTTTGCTGCCGGGCCGTGAGCTCAGAGGATCTCAGGCCCAGCAGTCAGCAGCTTCTATGGACATGATGGCAGAGGAGAAGAGAGTGAAGAGGAACATTAACTGGTGACCGACAGCGTCACACTCGAAGCGTCTGACTGAGTGGTGCCTCCACCAATGAACATAGAGCCTGCTGCAAACAGCTGCGTGGACGTGCATGAGGGAGCGTCTCTGACAGTAAACACCAACATGAACTCTGCTCACACTGTAACTGATCCGTCCTGCGTGTCCGGGCTGGTCTGGGATCCTTTAACCTGCAGAGGAATGTGACTGAACTGACAGTAACGCTGTGCTCAGGTCGGAGCTTTTATTTTGTAGTTTGTCCAATCAGGTGCAGACAGGTTGGCGTTCAGGTCACGTTTGATGTCGTGTTGTAGTGCAGTGTCTTTGTTGTTTGTTACTTTGACTCATGACACTTTTCATGTGATCGTCAATATTTTTGGGTGTTTCTCCCACGTGCTCTGTCTGCCATCTGTGTGTGTGTGTGTGTGTGTGTGTGTGTGTGTGTGTGTGTGTGTGTGTGTGTGTGTGTGTGTGTTTGTGTTGGTCAGATGGTCTGTCTAGACGTGTGTGTGTTCAGTCGGGTCGGACACGGCATCGTCTATAGGTTCTGTTCTCTGTCTGTCAATCTTTGTCTCTCTACCAAACTATCTGACCGCCCACGCATCACATCATCACATAGAAACACGCAGACAGCCAGACAAACAGTATGACCTGAAACACACACACACACACACACACGTGTGAGCCATGAGTAATTGTCTGAATCACGCTGACAAAGTCAGAGAAAGTAAGTCAGTGTACCCGTGCTGTCTGTCTGAGTGTTCCAGATCAACATG
>JAFMOB010000268.1:37500-47500 GCA_018985215.1 Larimichthys polyactis | reverse complement strand
GACTGAACCACACTGAACCCGGCTGATGACTAACGCCGTCCTTAACCTCTGTGGGCGGGGACGTTCGCCGCCTGTGCACATACTGCTGCGGGTATATTTGTCTTTTTTTGCTTGTTTCACTGTAATGACGATGACTAATCTAACGTGCATGACCTTTCAGTGGCGAGCTTGCCGGCCTGGTAATTAGCCAATTAGGACATTATTATCCATCATGATGCCTCAGCAGCAGAAAGTTTCCCTGTTCAGTCTGCAGTGTGCATCACTGAGAGGAAGAAGAGGAGCAGGAGGAGGAGGAGGAGGAGGAGGAGGAGGAGGAGGACAGTGTTTCAGGACTTCCTACAGAGGTTTACACATGTTGACTCAATTTAAAGGTCACAACTTTGAGTGTCTGGCTCCAGAAACTTTTGTGATGATTAATCAGATATTGTGGAAATTAGCAGCAAAGAAAGAATCACCTCATTTTTCTGCATAAACTCAAATGAATACTGAGACGAGCGTCACCTTTTTATGGTTTCTGTTTTGTACTTTGATAGCTGTGTGTGTGTTCTGACCTCTAAATTGAGCAAACATGAGCATCTTTCAGGCTGATCAAGTGGAAGTAAACTCTCTCTTATCTATAACATTAAGCTCTTTGCTTACTGTAATTATCGTGTTTGTGCCAGGTGTGTATTATTTTTGCTTATTTATTTACAAACCAAATAATCTGTACAGTATTTGGATGTAAAGCATCTTATAGATCTGTCTGCATGGTAACTATAGTTTTTACTGTACCTGCGTGCTGCCACGTCCAAACTTTAATGACTGGATGAAGTTCTCTGTGTAGATAATAATGACTCAGCTGTTCACTGTTCATACTGATTATTCTGACGTATTCCAGGAGTTTCAGCTGCTCCTCCATCAGTTTTGGTCACACAAACACAAATAAGGTATCAAGTCGACCGGCTCGGTCAGGAACGCTGTGCTGAGACTTTTCTAAGAGTTTCACCAAACGGTTTTACCAAAAATCACCAAAAACCACGACAAAGTTTACAATGGGTGTGTATTGGTAGAATGTTCCAGAGCTAGAGTGGAGAGGGAGAGAAACAATTGTCAGAAAATACATTTGCAAACGGCCTCGTGGCCACAAATGTCACTCTACAGAAATAATTTACATAGAAACGTAGGAAAATTCGTGGGCTACGCAGCGATATCACTGCTGAAGCTGTCAGACTTATAGTTTTGGCGGGAGACGCACTGATGCTCCAGGATCACCCACCGACAGCCCCATCTACTCCCATGTTAACTGGAGAGGAGAAATTTCCCAAAGGAGCACGGGGCACCTGTTCTTTCTCTCTCTCCCCAGGTCACATTTTTTAACTTCACACACTGAAATTCAGCATTCACATGGTCGACAAGATGAGGATGCTCACGGTCATTTGGGCTTTTTGATACCACCTACCGTTTGGCATTAGTGTCCACTAGTTGGAGGGGCTTCATTTAGAGATTTTCTGTGTCTCTCAGCAGTCACTCACACACAGACAGAGCACAGCTGCAGTTACAGCTCTGACCTGCAGCTGACCCTGGTTGCTCGGCAACCTCAAGCTGCCTTTGACTAACTTTGTTGAGTCTCTGTGCTGCTGCAGTGTCAGTAATAATGTCTGTCAGACACACTCTACAGTTATTTACACAGTTTATAGTTGTTACTAATTTCTTTCAACCAGCACAATGAAATACAAAATGAAGCGAGAATAGAAGAAGATAAGACTTAAAACCTGCTGTTGATTCATTTGTTTCCTTCATGTCAGACACACTGTAACTTCTTCTGTCTCCATGTTGGACTTGCCGTCTCGCTGTAACTTTGCCTGACTGTTACTTTGTACGAGAGTGACGTAAATCGGTGACTTCCTGGAAATGAAGAGGATGTGCTGACCTGTGGACACATTTGTTATTCCTGTACAAATCGTCCATGACTGATTTACACCTGTCAATACAAATAAAGACAGAAGCCCTCACCTCATGAGCTGTGTGTGTAGATGTGTGTGTGTGTGTGTGTGTGTGTGTGTGTGTGTGTGTGTGCAGTATCATGTGAGCTTTGTGCTCTGTAGCTATTATATCATTAAGCGCTTAAAGTCTAAAGATAAACCTGCTTTTACACCAGACTGCAGGCTGAGGTGACTCATCACAGTCAACAGGTACAGGTGTTGGAGCTCCTGCTTCAAGGTAGTCTCTGTGACGTCCCCGCAGACTGTCTAAAACCTGGACGTAGTCTCTGTGACGTCCCCGCAGACTGTCTAAAACCTGGACGTAGTCTCTGTGACGTCCCCACAGACTGTCTAAAACCTGGACGTAGTCTCTGTGACGTCCCCACAGACTGTCTAAAACCTGGACGTAGTCTCTGAGACGTCCCCACAGACTGTCTAAAACCTGGACGTAGTCTCTGTGACATCCCTGCAGACTGTCTAAAACCTGGACGTAGTCTCTGTGACGTCCCCGCAGACTGTCTAAAACCTGGACGTAGTCTCTGAGACGTCCCCGCAGACTGTCTAAAACCTGGACGTAGTCTCTGTGACGTCCCCACAGACTGTCTAAAACCTGGACGTAGTCTCCGTGACGTCCCCGCAGACTGTCTAAAACCTGGTCGTAGTCTCCGTGACGTCCCTGCAGACTGTCTAAAACCTGGACATAGTCTCTGTGACGTCCCTGCAGACTGTCTAAAACCTGGACGTAGTCTCCGTGACGTCCCCACAGACTGTCTAAAACCTGGACGTAGTCTCTGTGACGTCCCCGCAGACTGTCTAAAACCTGGACGTAGTCTCCGTGACGTCCCTGCAGACTGTCTAAAACCTGGACGTAGTCTCCGTGACGTCCCCACAGACTGTCTAAAACCTGGACGTAGTCTCTGTGACGTCCCTGCAGACTGTCTAAAACCTGGACGTAGTCTCTGTGACGTCCCCGCAGACTGTCTAAAACCTGGACGTAGTCTCTGTGACGTCCCTGCAGACTGTCTAAAACCTGGACGTAGTCTCTGTGACGTCCCCACAGACTGTCTAAAACCTGGACGTAGTCTCTGTGACGTCCCCGCAGACTGTCTAAAACCTGGACGTAGTCTCTGTGACGTCCCCGCAGGCTGTCTAAAACCTGGACGTAGTCTCTGAGACGTCCCCGCAGACTGTCTAAAACCTGGACGTAGTCTCTGTGACGTCCCCGCAGACTGTCTAAAACCTGGACGTAGTCTCTGTGACGTCCCCGCAGACTGTCTAAAACCTGGACGTAGTCTCTGTGACGTCCCCGCAGACTGTCTAAAACCTGGACGTAGTCTCCGTGACGTCCCCGCAGACTGTCTAAAACCTGGACGTAGTCTCCGTGACGTCCCTGCAGACTGTCTAAAACCTGGACGTAGTCTCTGTGACGTCCCCGCAGACTGTCTAAAACCTGGACGTAGTCTCCGTGACGTCCCCGCAGACTGTCTAAAACCTGGACGTAGTCTCCGTGACGTCCCCGCAGACTGTCTAAAACCTGGACGTAGTCTCCGTGACGTCCCCGCAGACTGTCTAAAACCTGGACGTAGTCTCCGTGACGTCCCCGCAGACTGTCTAAAACCTGGACGTAGTCTCTGTGACGTCCCCGCAGACTGTCTAAAACCTGGACGTAGTCTCTGAGACGTCCCCGCAGAGTCAGGCTAACAGTTTCTACTTTCATTCTTTATGCTAAGCTAGGCTAACTAGGTCTTTGAATGAACCCCTGCAGATGACAGGACCATTGTTCTCCATGGATTGTACATATACTGGAAGAACCACTCGTTGTTCCATGTCAGCCTTGAGCAGAAACTGTGCGTGAGCCGTGCACGGTGGATGTGCTCCCCTGAACAAACTCTGGTCCTACAATCAGATCTTCCAGCCGTTCTTTCCCATGCAGGACTGTCAGAGTCCTGTTGGCTGCTGTCTGAGGGGAAATGAGTCTGCTGTTACGCCCTCTGTACTGTAAGCTAACTCTCACTGGACGGCGTTTCACAGAGCTGCTATCACACAGGGAAATGCAGTCATTTGTGATAATTGCCCTCAGTGATTTTATTCCTGTGCAAATCGTCCATGTCTGTAATTTGTCAAGAAAAACTTCCGTGTTAAATTACCCAGAGTGCTTTCTTTAGTGGATCCAAACCAGATCTCTTTCTCCAGCACCTGAAACCACGTCAGCCTCTTCAGGATGTTTCTTCTTCTACAGATAAAACTTTTGGATTGGAGGTCTTTTGCTGTACCCACATATAAAACCAGAGTCTCCTGACTTTGGTCTGTGACACGCTACGTAACTGTACTGACACAAACACTGGACAGAGGCTCTGAGAGCTGCTATATTAGCCACAGACTGTCTAAAACCTGGACGTAGTCTCTGTAAAGACACCCACCTGTCAGTCAAAGCGTCCACGCTCTTAATCCTGCATAACTTTAAGCCTTAATATAATGTGAACAGGTGAGTTGTATATAAATTCACCCTCAGTACAGTTGTCATGAACGGGGAAATTAGCTACAGAGACCAAAACTGTTTTTTGTACCAGGCTGTAAACATGTTTATTTCTGCTGTTGGACATTTGGACATGGGGACTTATGGAGACTGACTCACTTCTGGAGCCAGCCTCAAGTGGACGTTAGAGGAACTGCAGGTTGTGTCTTCAGTTCAGACATGGACGTTGATGCAGTCAGTGTTTCCTCCAAAGTTCATCCTCTGTTTGTGACGTACAGACTTTCCGTCACCTCCTGGATGTCTGAAGCATCGAGTCGGGAAACACCCTGCTGTGGTTTACTGTGTGCTTTCATACACACTCACACATTTTTACTGCTATACTTGTGAGGACCTGTATGTACAGTACAGTATCTGCAGCATCTGACTTCAACATTAGTCCTAACGTTTAACCTAAACCAGGTCCCAGCTGTCAAACAGCTTTTGAAGAACTGAAACCGTCACCGGTCCTCACAAAGATAGAAGAGGAATAGGGCGGGGCGGGGCGGGGCGGGGCGGGCGGTGTCATCTGCAAGTCATTTTACTGTCCTCCTGTCATTAACAGAAACTATTTATACTGCACACACACACACACACACACACACACACACACACAGGAAGTTGTTTTAATAATTGAAAACCTGATGATTTAGCAGTGGACTTATCAGTGAGCGAAGGCTGAAAGACGCCGATCACTGCCGGACCCAGGACCGAACACAACCTCTGGACCAGCAGTGAGCAGCATGACAGGGACACAGTATCCTGCTGAGAACAAAACTCATATAAGTTCATAACATTCATTTTCCGATCAGTGTTTCCAAAGTTAATGTGGTAAAACATACATGCATGCCACGTCCTTGAATGACATCACAACATCAGACATGTTCATGACAGGACGGAGTCTCCCAAAACCAGACCAAAGACTACCCAAACCACACACACACACACACACACACACACACACACACACACACACACACACACACACACACACACTCACACACACACACACACACACACACACACTCACACACTCACACACACACACACACACACACACACACACTCACACACTCACACACACACACACACACTCACACACACACTCACACACGCACACACACACACAACACACTCACACACACACACACTCACACACACACACACACACACTCACACACACACACTCACACACACACACACACACACACTCACACACACACTCAAAATAAATGTAGTTTTCTTCACGTCTCCACACAACAGCACACACACACAAACCTTACTCCATTACCTCATCAATGCAAATCGACTCCTGCTCACGAGACGCCACACACACACACACACACACACACACACACTCACACTCACACACACACACACACACTCACACACACTCACACACACACACACACACATGGTTGGCTGCTGTTTGTTGGGGTTTCCTGGTTTGTCCTGGTAGTCAAACCCACAACACACGTTACTCTGAGGTCGAAGGCAGAGTCATGCTGCCAAGGCTGTGAGTCATTAACGGAGCCGTTACAGCCGAGCTCCTTTAAAGAAAGGAAGGAACATAAAACCAAACAAAGTCATTTATTCAGAATTAACCAAGACAGTCACAAAAAGTCTGTGGGACGTCACAGAGACTACGTCCAGGTTTTAGACAGTCTGCGGGGACGTCACAGAGACTACGTCCAGGTTTTAGACAGTCTGCGGGGACGTCATGGAGACTACGTCCAGGTTTCAGACAGTCTGCGGGGACGTCACAGAGACTACGTCCAGGTTTCAGACAGTCTGCGGGGACGTCACAGAGACTATGTCCAGGTTTTAGACAGTCTGCGGGGACGTCACAGAGACTACGTCCAGGTTTTAGACAGTCTGCAGGGACGTCTCAGAGACTACGTCCAGGTTTCAGACAGTCTGCGGGGACGTCACAGAGACTACGTCCAGGTTTTAGACAGTCTGCGGGGACGTCACAGAGACTACGTCCAGGTTTTAGACAGTCTGCGGGGACGTCACAGAGACTACGTCCAGGTTTTAGATAGTCTGCGGGGACGTCACAGAGACTACGTCCAGGTTTTAGGAGGTTTTATTCAGTTGAATGTTTATGTGTGTGGTATTTATTCAGATATTTTCTGGGACCAGACATCGTCTCCGTTGCAGGTCGTTCCTAAGGCTCGGGCTACTTGCTGGAATAGTAAACTTTATATAGGAGTCCACTGCCGTGATTGGTTGGTTTCCAGGTATTGTGGAACTGTCTGTACTGCACTGAGTGTGATATGCCCCAAAATATGAAACATTTGGATAGTGTTTTATTTAAGTTGGCATCTGTTGTATAATCACAGTATTACATCAGAGGGTGTGCGTTACCGTCATTATTGGCACGAGGTAATACGGTAATACTGCTGAGGTTATTCAAAGGACCAAAGACTCGTTTGATTTGTGTTTACATCCGTTAAACTTTAATGGTGAAGCAGAAAACAAAAATGAAACAATACTGTAAAATAAATTAGATAGAAAAATGCCACAAGCACATTTGATTTGTACAACAAAGCAATGCAACATACTGAATCTTGATTTCCATATATACAGAATAAAAAATAGACTTTTTATTCTTTGTCCACTTCGTTCAGTGTCAGTATTTTTTGTGTTGATAACAGAACTAAGTCTGAACAAATACAACCACTTTTAGTCCTTTTTTTCAGCTTTTTTTTTTTTTTTTTGCACTGACATTTTGTACGTGTCCGTAAAACACAGGGTGGACTACGAGTCTGTCCCAAAGAGTCCATAAGAGGGTCCACGCGCTAAAACAGTTACAACAAAAAACAGAAAATCAGATTCAAATGAAAACAGAACACGTGTGACTTCATTCAAAAGGGGACCGACACGCCAAAAAACTTTTGGTGAACAAGTCAAAATACTGATATAAACACGTAGAACACGGAAACACTCATTTAGTTTTCTCCCCAAAAAACAAAAAAAACGACGACAAGGCGACTGTGGATTGTCTTCTTCAGTTCACAATGAGCTAAAAACTCAAGAGTAAAGCATTGTGGGAAGTGGAGTCTTCCAAGATGAGCAAAAAATTAATTAATTAATCTGAAAAGCAAAAATAAAACAAACTTTTTTATTTCAGGGATTTTAAATGATTCATTTCAGTTTCATTGAACTCTTTGGCCTATTTCACTGTGACTGTAGCTGACAGGGATTTTTACTGTTTTATTGTGAATCTCTCCAATAAATCCTTTTTTAATGTCACAGTTTAAAGTTGTTCATGGTGGCTCTGTGGACGTTTACAACGTTCTTCATGTTTGTTCATGTGAAAAGACAAACTGATCCAAATTGTTTGGTTAGTTTGTCCTGATTTAAGAGCATCACCACCTCCACTTTAACGTGAAGCAGAGACAAAGATACGTGATGACGTGGAAACCTCCAGCTTCTCTCTACAAATACAAAGTGAATCTTATTTTTCTATTTCTGACTCAATCTTTAGCTTCCAGTTTGTCTCGTGACTTTTGGAAGGTTGAGATCTTCTCTGTGTTCATGTTGGTTAATAAATGAGACGTCATGTTGGAAATAAAATGTGCATTTCAACATCATTGAGCTGTTGACAAAAAAATCAAATGTTGTATTTTAGTGATAGTTTAAAACTTAAGTTCATTTGAGCGTGATTGTTTCGTGTCTGCGTACTTTTGGATGTTCAGTGTTGAATCTCTCTGACAGCTGACACGTGTTTTCTACAGCGACCTGAATCCCGCCGTGCACGCTCTGCGACGCTGCGACGCTGTGTTGGTGCTCAGAGTTTCCTCGTTAACTCCTCCTGCATCCGTGAGTAGCTACGTACTTTGAGTCTTACTTCCTGTATTCAGTGTATTCTCCTGTAGAGTCGAGACCAATGACAGTCATGAACGGGGAAATTAGCTACAGAGACCAAAACTGTTTTTTGTACCAGGCTGTAAACATGTTTATTTCTGCTGTGAAGTTGGACATTTGGACATGGGGACTTATGGAGACTGACTCACTTCTGGAGCCAGCCTCAGGTGGACGTTAGAGGAACTGCAGTTTGTGGCACTTCCTGTGTTGGCTTCCCTTCCCAGCCACGGAGGTTGCCGCTTGGCAGAGACAACGCGGCAATGTCGCGATCGTCAGCCGTGCCCGGTGGACTTCAGGCGTCACGGTAACGTTTCAGCTTAACGTCACGGGGATCAAACCTGTGAGCTTCTCAGATCTGAACAGGAAGCTCCTAATCTGGCTACTCTGAGCACGAGTGACACTATAGTGCAAGAAAATGAAAACGTTTGTAACGTTTCTTAAAAAAACAAACAGACATAATAAACAAAATGCAGCCGAACAAAATATTATTAACAATAATATTATTATTAATATACTTACTGACAACAATAATAATAATTATAACATCAACACGGTAACCATGGTAACGTAAAGAAGTGTTTGGTTCCAGCAGCCGGGCCAACTTGTTTCTTTCAAGTATCTCTCAACACACACACACACACACACACACACACACACACACACACACACACACATTTTATACTTCCAAAATAATACAAAAGTCTTCTTCACTCTTCCTCGTACATTTAGAAACAAAAAGGTAAACAGGAAACACAAAGTAAAATACAATAGGATCGTAATACGTGAAACAAGTTGCATAGTTTTGAGATTTTTTTTGTTTGTTTTCGTTAGTAGTTTTTCAGGCACCTCGTCTCTCCGAGATCGACAGGTCGACAGGTCGAGCGGTGCTTGAACGTCTCAGCCACATAAATAAGCCACGCCCACCTCCTCTTGTAACAAAAATATATTAGATATTCTTTTTTTTCTGTCGTTTTTTTTCTTTGCTTTTCGTGAAAGTGCCGTCGAGACTCTTTCTGAGTTCTGCTGGATGAGGACGGGGAGCGACCCCGAGTGAAGGAGGACGTGAAGAATGAAACGCAGTAGACGAAAGTGACGGTGATCCTCCTCCTTGTATCTCGCTCTCTCTGGGTTCAGAAGTCCTCCTTCTCACCAGTCCAGTTTGTCCCGGACCGATCTGGTTCAGGTTCTTACGAGCAGCCGCACTCCTCCACGATCATGTTCTGGATGTCCTTCTTGATGATCTTCTGCTCCTCGTTGTAGTAGAGCATAGACATGGCTCGTAGCCGAGTGGGCACGCAGCATGACCTCAGGTTCTGGAAGGGGCTGTAGCCCCTCATGCGGTAGTGGCTGATGACGGTGGAGTGGAAGGACAACGTGGACCCGGTGATGCTCGCCACGTGGGACGGACATTCCCCCTCGCAGTAGTTGGCATGGTAACCAGGTGGCGCGATTATCCAGTTGTTCCAGCCGATGTCTTTGAAGCTGACGTAGAACTGCCGCTTGCAGCAGACGCGGACCTTCCCGTCACACTCCAGTCCGCGCTTCCTGCGCCGCCGTGAGTCGCTGCCATCCTCCTGCCGGACCACGGCCATGAGGAAGGGCCAGTGGGATTGTTCCCGCTGGTTGGCACGCTGCGACGTCTCTGAGCCGCCAGAGA
>JAFMOB010000268.1:0-30000 GCA_018985215.1 Larimichthys polyactis | reverse complement strand
CACACACACACAGACACACACACACAGACACACGTCTGTCCAAACACACTGTGTGTTGGTCATTGTTCATCATAATCCCTCCTTCAATGGAAGAGCTGCGTTCAACAGGCTGAGCAAACCTGTGTGTTCGTGTGTGTGTGTGTTTATGTGTGTGTTTATGTGTGTGTATGTGTCCTCCAGCTGTTTGTGTGAACGTGTGTTTTTGTTTGTGTATTTGGTGAGTGTGTTGTTTGTGTGTTTTCACATTAGTAAGAGTTTCTCCTTCTGTTATTTATATGTTCAGCAGACAGACAGAGAGACAGACAGACAGGCAGACAGAGAGACAGACAGAATCTGTTGTGTTTATAGTCTGCAGCTGTCTCTCTCTCTCTCTCAGGTTCTGACAGATGTGCCGGATCAGTGTAAGGACTTCCTGTGCTCTATAACGGGGACGTTAAACGTCCGTCTGTCCGTTTACGTTAACGGGTGTGTGTGTGTGTGTGTGTGTGTGTTACAGGGTAGGACTGTCTCTTTAGTTTACATTAGGAGGGGTCACACATCTCCCCCACTGATAACACACACACACACACACACACACACACAGCCTCTGTGTTTACTCGTACGCCGTGTTGGTGAATTTAAAGGATTAATAACTCCACATGAATCAACCCAGAGGAAACGTCTGAACGTTTCAGCTCCTACAAAGTGTTCAAGTGATGATGTAAGCGATGATGTAAGCGATGATGTAAGCGATGACAGTGTTAATGAAGTTAAGAGGAAACTGTCCATGGGCGTGTGGAACCTCAGCGAGGACTGTCAGGCTCGGCCTTGTCTGCACGGGACAAAACAATCTGCAGAGAGTCGACGCCCTGCTCGGCCTTATTGGCACCACATGTGAGTCAGTCAGTCAAAACACACACACACACACACACACACACTGAGCAGCTCTGGATGTGAAACTAAATCTGCGTAACGCCGCCGAGCAGCCGGTAAACAAACGTGGCGAGAGGCTGACGAGAGGAATATCCTCAGTGTCAAAGTCACGGTCAGCACACAGGAGACCATACGTTTCCATATTTTTAAAGATTATTTTTGGCCTTTTCAAGCTTCATTGGACAGAGACAGCTGAAGAGTGACAGGAACGTGGACAGAGAGAGAGAGACGGGGAACGACATGCGGGACAGAGCCACAGGTCGGACTCGAACCCTCGGCTTCCACAGCGAGGACTGAGCCTTCGCACACTGGGCGGCTGCTCTATCAACTGAGCAGACGCCGCCAAAGGAGACAATATTTTTGAGATTATTTCAGAAAACAGACGGTGGGACACAGTAACCAATCACAGCTGAGATCTGCGTTCAATCCAGATGACGGTAATCTGCAGAGATCCAATCGGATCGCACGACACAGAAACACGACCCGGACGTGAACTGACGTGAAGGTTGATGCTCCGGATGGTTCAAACCGAGGGTGACGGTAAAGAAGACGCCTTCGCTTTGTGGTCAGACAGCTCGGTATGAAGATTCTATTACGTTACGTGTTACGTTACATTACGTGTTACGTTACATTACATGTTACGTTACATTACGTGTTACGTTACGTTATGCGTTACGTTACGTGTTACGTTACATTACGTGTTACATTACGCGTTACATTACGCGTTACGTTACATTACGTGTTACGTTACGTTATGCGTTACGTGTTACGTTACGCGTTACGTTACGTGTTACGTTATGTGTTACGTTACGTGTTACGTTACGCGTTACGTTACGTGTTACGTTATGTGTTACGTTACGTTACGTGTTACGTTATGTGTTACGTTACGTTACGTGTTACGTTACGTGTTACGTTACGTGTTACGTTACGTTACGTGTTACGTTACGTGTTACGTTACGTGTTACGTTACGTGTTACGTTACGTGTTATGTTACGTGTTACGTTACGTGTTACGTTACGTTACGTGTTACGTTACGTGTTACGTTACGTGTTAGGACTGTGGGAACCTTCAGACCGACTTCATGTCATGTTTGATTGCTTTCATTGTTTCAGCGGATTTTATGACAGGCTTTTTATTTTCAGACAAACCTGATTTCTCCCGGGACGTCTCAAAGTTTTGAACTAAATCCAAGACCCAGCTTGTAACTGTCTGTCTGTCTGTGTATCTGTCTGTCTGTGTATCTGTCTGTCTGTCTGTCTGTGTATCTGTCTGTCTGTGTATCTGTCTGTGTGTCTGTCTGTCTGTGTATCTGTCTGTCTGTCTGTGTATCTGTCTGTCTGTGTATCTGTCTGTCTGTCTGTCTGTCTGTGTATCTGCCTGCCTGTGTATCTGTCTGTCTGTGTATCTGTCTGTCTGTGTATCTGTCTGTGTGTCCGTCTGTCTGTGTATCTGCCTGTCTGTCTGTCTGTGTATCTGTCTGTCTGTCTGTGTATCTGCCTGTCTGTCTGTCTGTGTATCTGTCTGTCTGTCTGTGTATCTGTCTGTGTGTCTGTCTGTCTGTCTGTGTATCTGCCTGTCTGTCTGTCTGTGTGTCTGTCTGTGTATCTGTCTGTCTGTGTATCTGTCTGTGTGTCCGTCTGTCTGTGTATCTGCCTGTCTGTCTGTCTGTGTATCTGTCTGTCTGTCTGTGTATCTGTCTGTCTGTCTGTGTATCTGTCTGTGTGTCCGTCTGTCTGTGTATCTGCCTGTCTGTCTGTCTGTGTAACTGTCTGTCTGTCTGTGTATCTGCCTGTCTGTCTGTCTGTGTGTCTGTCTGTGTGTCTGTCTGTCTGTTCCCAGGCCAGTTTATTTATAATGACAGGGCAGATAAGCGGTCCAATCTGACGGTCACGTGTTCCCATCGCAAAAATACCAGAATGCCAAAGAGACTCTGCCGCCGCTCGCCAACGCACAGACCCGGGAATGGAATCCTCATCAGACCTTCAGCGTCCGGACGGCTCCACGAGTGACAGAGACAAGACGTCATGTGACCGCTCCGTAACGTCTGCTGGCTTTGTGACCACTGCCCCATTCTCTGCTGTCACAGTCAGAGTCTGTGATGGGGTGAAACAGCTCCTGTCAGCCTGTAATAACTCAACGTGGAGAGAGGAGTGTTGAGCCTGGAGAAGTCATTCAGGGACACGTTACCGAGGTTGAGATGGTTCATGTCGCTCTCTAATTCTCTCTCCGAGTCTCTTTCCCACCACTTTCCTCCCCCGTTCCTCCCGCTCTGCTTGAACTCGCCTCCATTTAGCGAAGCCACCACTCGCTCGCTCTCCCGCTCGCCTCCCTCTCCTCCCTGATTCGTCCCGAGGGACGACACAGCAGGCGGCTGGCAGAGAGGACGCAAACAGAGAAGTCTCACTCTCAACGTTTCTCGTTACTTTGGATTTGTGTCGGACACATAATCCAGAGGATCAGTTCAGCAAACAAACACAGACATGAACGTTACCTTCGTGGACAATGATGTTTACAGTAGCCAATATTGACCCGACCGGAAACTGGGACCGAACAGAACCTCTGAACCAGCAGTGTCCAGTCTAACAGTGAACACGGCGACAGAACCTCTGAACCGGCAGTGTCCAGTCTAACAGTGAACACGGCGACAGAACCTCTGAACCAGCAGTGTCCAGTCTAACAGCGAACACAGCGACAGAACCTCTGAACCGGCAGTGTCCAGTCTAACAGCGAACACGGCGACAGAACCTCTGAACCGGCAGTGTCCAGTCTAACAGCGAACACGGCGACAGAACCTCTGAACCGGCAGTGTCCAGTCTAACAGCGAACACGGCGACAGAACCTCTGAACCGGCAGTGTCCAGTCTAACAGCGAACACGGCGACAGAACCTCTGAACCGGCAGTGTCCAGTCTAACAGCGAACACGGCGACAGAACCTCTGAACCGGCAGTGTCCAGTCTAACAGCGAACACGGCGACAGAACCTCTGAACCGGCAGTGTCCAGTCTAACAGCGAACACGCGACAGAACCTCTGAACCGGCAGTGTCCAGTCTAACAGCGAACACAGCGACAGAACCTCTGAACCGGCAGTGTCCAGTCTAACAGTGAACACAGCGACAGAACCTCTGAACCGGCAGTGTCCAGTCTAACAGTGAACACAGCGACAGAACCTCTGAACCGGCAGTGTCCAGTCTAACAGTGAACACAGCGACAGAACCTCTGAACCGGCAGTGTCCAGTCTAACAGTGAACACAGTAACAGAACCTCTGAACCGGCAGTGTCCAGTCTAACAGTGAACACGGCGACAGAACCTCTGAACCAGCAGTGTCCGGTCTAACAGTGAACACAGCGACAGAACCTCTGAACCAGCAGTGTCCGGTCTAACAGTGAACACAGCAGCAGAACCTCTGAACCAGCAGTGTCCAGTCTAACAGTGAACACAGCGACAGAACCTCTGAACCGGCAGTGTCCAGTCTAACAGTGAACACAGCAGCCTACCGAGGTGGTTTTAACAATTAGACATAACATTAACTAATGTTAGCAGTTAGCTACATTAGCATTAGCTCCAAACCAGCTGGATCCTCAGTGTTAGCTGTGTTAGCTTTGTTATATTAGCTTTAGCTCTGCTGCTGCTGATCAATGTTCCATCATTGAGTCTGTGAATCAGCTCGGTTCTGTCACGTTATTCCCTGTTGGACTCGGAGGCTGCTGAGCCGAGTTCTGTTAGCATGCTCACGGCAGATTTAGTTAGCAGCAGCTAATTAGCGATTAGCTACTTTGGGATGAATCATCAACAAGTTTTTGTTGTTTATCAGAAACAAACTCTAAAACACCATGAAGACAGACACTGGAGGACAGATGGACAGAGACTCTCTTCTGATTGGCTCGTTGGTTTCCGTGACCGCGCTCGGCAGGTCTGCTCACAATCTGTACTTGTTTACTATCAAGTGATTCATCTCTCCAGACATAGAACATCAAAGCAGAGCCAAATGATGTGGTGGGACGCCAACGCCGACCAAAACGGGTCGACTCAAGCCGTGTTAGGACGACACGGAACACGCCATGAACACGCCGGAGCCACGTCACGAAACCTAAACAGAGTCAACGCCAAGAAAAAGACGGGAGAAGAAGAAAGAGATGAAACGAGAGGCGAGCAGGAAATCTGCTAATTATAGTTTATTTTCATATCAGACAGACTCTTTGTCTTTCTATCAGCTGCTCAGACCCGCCGCTTCCTCTCACTTGTCAGAAGTCAGTGAACCGGCTCCGAGCTCGTTGCCAGGTTGCTAGTTTGAGTCCCCCCCACAGACAGAGCCCAGGCCACCAGAATAGATCCAACAATGAGCGGTTCATGTCTGCCTGCCAAAGGACGGCAGGGGTAGATCGAGGTTAGCGGGATGAAAGTGGATTGTGGAATGTCGCTAATGATGTGTTCAATTAAGTTCAATTAGCCTAATTGTCCTCCGTGTGTGTGTGTGTGTGTAAGATAAACGAGAAGAGGAATTTAGACAGCAAATGACGGACAGATGGATATTGTGTCGGAGCTGCTAAACGGAGGTCGACACTTCGTCTCTTCCAAGAATCCGTCCGTCCCTCCGCTCCTTCAGCTCGCCATCTCCATCGGCCAGAATAATTACCGAGGTCCCTGAACGCATCAGTTCATCCTAACAAAGCGCAGCACCGGCTGGGTGCAAAGTATTCTCACGGCGGGCCGCGTCACATCTTAGAAAAACAAGGCTTCATGAAAGCAGCTTTTTTATCGTCTTTGAGCTGCATTGTTTCGGTTTTCACAGCACGTTAAAGGTTCAGTACGCTGGAAGTGACGTCCAGCAGCACGTCAGGTGACGTTACTATAGAGACGGGTCGGGTTGACCAAACTGTAACCAGCCCGGTGTGTCGATGAGTGGCTGATGGCGTGTTTGTACGAACACGGGTCTCTGGGAGCTAAATGTACTGGAGGTTCTGTGGAGAACACCTGTGTAACGTTCAGGTGTTGTTGTTTTGGAGGCCTCTAACTGGACTGGTTCTGATCTTTACTCAAACATGTTCTGATGACACTCTGATTGGGTTTGTTGTGACGTCATAACATTTAGATCTTTGGTGTGGAGGATTTGGTGACACCTAGTGGTGATTGTAACCAAATGAATACTCGAATACTCGCCTCTCCCTCTGCTCCCAAACATTCAGGTGATTAAACACTGATGAAAACATCCTCATGAATATTAATATCCTGCTAACGAGCCCAGCGGACCCTCAGCGGAGCGCACACACTGGCCTGCTCCTCTCAGCCTGTCTGCACAGATCGCTGCATGAAGAATCTTTTCCATCTGCTGCTCCAGACTCGCCTACAGAAACTCAAACTGCATCAACAGAGAATCCAGAGGAGGAAGAGGAAGACGAAGAGACGTCACGTCCCGCCCACGCCGCCTGACTGACAGGTGAGCTTCATGGAAAAAAAGAAAGAAGTGCAGCGCGAGCAGACGGCGGCATGAGGCGCGATCAGCTGACCTCACAGTGACCTCACAGTGACCTCACAGTGACCTCACACCGTGAGGGCGGAAGGAGACCACACACAGGAAGTCTACTTAACAGCTGGCCCCGCCCCCTGCCCGCCCGCCGAGGTGCCGCTGAGCAACGCAACAAACTTCACTGCCACAGACCTTTGTTTCCCACTCCAGCACACACACACACACACACACACACACACACACACTCACACACTCAGACACACACATTCACACACACTCATACACACACACACACTCACACTCACACACACACACACACACACTCACACACACACACTCAGACACACACACACACTCACACACACACACTCAGACACACACACAACACTCACACACACACACACACACACACACACTCAGACACACACACACACTCACACACACACACACACACACACACACACACACACACACACACACACACACACACACACACACACACACACACACACACACACACACACATCTCTGACTTTAAGTAGATAATGAGCTATTCTTTGAAAACAGCAGGAGGCGATTACAGAAGTGTGTGTGCAGGTGGAATTAAGCAGGTGGACACACACTCACACACACACTCACACACACTCACACACACACTCACACACACACTCACACACACACACACACACACACACACACACACACACACTGAGCCGTGCGTACTCACCGGCCTCAGCGAAGGTGATGATCTCCGTCGTCTCCGGTGCGTCGCCGCCGTCTCCAGCCCGAGCCGCCGCCAACGCCGCTGCAGCTCCTCCCCCTCCTCCTCCTCCTCTCCGGCTTCCCCGCCCTCGCACTGCCTCCTCCTCCCCCCCTCGATCTGCACGCTGCCATCCTCCGCCACTCGCCCCACGTGGAGCTTACGCAGGGCGTTGAGGAGAGCGGCGCGTGGCACGGGCCGGGTGATGTTGGGCTGGGCTTGGAGGTGAAGCATGTTGAGGATGTGCCTCTTTACCGCCTCCACCACGTCCTGCTGAGCTGCCGCCGCTGCCGCCTCCTCCTCTTGGTCGTCCGGCGCCGTTCCCGCTTCGTTCCTCCTCATCCTCGCCAAGGCGCAGGAGGGGCAATGGGAGGCAACGTCCGGCAGCGGCTGGTGGTGAGGATGGACGGTCAGAGAGGGAGGCTGAGCCGGGTCCGAGGACGAGCCACAGCTCTGGACCAGGAGCAGGACGGTCCAGCTGAGCAGAGGTAAGACCGACATGACGGCAGGAGCTGTCCGATTGGCTGTCGTGTCGGCGATTTGGTGATGCTGCCGGATGCAGGTGAAGTCAGAAAAGTGGTGAAAAGTGTTGAAGAAAGAAAAGCTTTCCTCTCCTCCGTCAGCCTCAGAAGTTTATGAAGCTGCAAAGTTCAGCTCAGCTCACAGTCCACCTGCGAAAAGACGGAGGGAAAGAAAGAAACGAGAGAGGAGGACACAAAAAGAAGAAGAAGACGCCGAGAGAAAAATGAGTAATCCTTATCTTTTTTGTCTGGACAGATGGCTGGAAAATGTGGAGGCGTCACGAGAAAGAAAGAAAGAAAAAACAAGACGAGCAGAAGAAGAGAAAAACTCTCAGATGTGATGAATGGATGATGAAAGACGCAAAGAAGGAAAAAAACAAGTCCTGGTTCCCGGGGTGAAGTCGCTGCAGAGTGTGCGTTCAGAGTGTGCGTTCAGAGTGTGAGTGTGTGTTGGAGAGGCAGTTTGACTAAGTTATCCCAGACGAAGGGAGTTCCTCTCTCTCTTTACCTCTTTTCCTCTCTCTCTCTCTCTGAATGCGTTCCCTCGCTCACCAGTTGAATGGTTTTACCGGAGTGGGCTGGACTCTCTGTCTCTCTCTCCTCGCTCTCTTCTTTCTTTCCCTCCCTCTGCTTCTTCTCTCTCTCTCTCTCCTCGCTCTGGCAGCCTCCTACCATAATTATACCTCTCTCCCTCCTCCCGCCATCCCTCTCCTCCACTCCAGTCTCCTCCCATCTCGCTCTGTGACTCATACCACTTCCAACTTTTACCTTCACCCTCCCTCCTCCCTCCTCCCTCCTTCTCTTTCTTTATTTATTCCTCCCTCCCTCTGTTCGCCTGTTAATGGAGCAAAGCTGGGATTCCTTTATCCCTCCCACGGTCGGCTGTGAATGAGTTACGTGTCGAAGGGGAAAACTCTCTGTGTGACTCTCCTGTCTGTCTGTCTGTCTGTCTGTCTCTCTGTCTGTCTGTCTGTCTGTCTGTCTGCCTGCCTGTCTCTCTGTCTGTCTGTCTGCCTGTCTCTCTGTCTCTCTCTCTGTCTGTCTGTCTGTCTGTCTGTCTCTCTCTCTGTCTGTCTGTCTGTCTCTGTCTGTCTGTCTGTCTCTCTGTCTGGCTGTCTCTCTGTCTGTCTGTCTGTCTCTCTCTCTGTCTGTCTGTCTGTCTGTCTGTCTCTCTCTCTGTCTGTCTGTCTGTCTCTCTGTCTGGCTGTCTCTCTGTCTGTCTGTCTCTCTGTCTGCCTGTTTGTCTGTCTGTCTACCTGTCTGTCTCTCTGTCTGTCTGTCTGTCTGTCTCTCTGTCTATCTGTCTGCCTGTTTGTCTCTCTGTCTGTCTGTCTGTCTGCCTGCCTGTCTGTCTCTCTGTCTGTCTGTCTGTCTGTCTGTCTGTGTGACTCTCCTGTCTGTCTGTCTGTCTGTCTGCCTACCTGTCTGTCTCTCTGTCTGTCTGTCTGTCTGTCTGTCTGTGTGACTCTCCTGTCTGTCTGTCTGTCTGCCTGCCTGCCTGCCTGCCTGTCTGTCTGTCTGCCTGCCTGCCTGCCTGCCTGCCTGCCTGCCTGTCTGTCTGTCTGTCTGTCTGTCTGTCTATCTGTCTGCTCCAGTCAGCGTGACATCACGGTTCATGACTGTGCCGTCTTGCCTCGGACTTGCAGAGTTCGCCGGATCTCAAACATTCTGCGCTTCACGTGTTCACGTGTTCTCCTGTCCACAAACAGACATCTGAAGGCGAGGCGAGCGTCAACCAATGCCAAACAAAAACCTGGTGAAAGTCTTTAAAAACAACGTTTGACTTTTGAGTGCGTAGACGATCTCAAGCAAGCGTCAGGTTTGTCCTCTCTGGGCGACAGCTGGTGGAAGATGACTCTCTGAGCAGATATCTGTAGGCCGTGCCTCTTCAGCAGCAAAGACCAAACTCTGACGAGCTTTTAATTAACCTGTAACCCGTTTGTAGAGATCAGCGGGAAGGCGTCTCTGTCTCGTCATTCCCACGAATCAAAGCCCCCGAAACATTGGCTGGTGCCTCCAGGGATCTGAACCACCACCAGAAGATTAGCGATGGGTTCAGAGATCGCGTGTTGACTAGAAATGCAACCCTGGAACCGTTCTCAACAGTTTGTCCAGTCTCTCGCAGTCAGCAACGTTCGTCTTTCGAAGGCGTAGACAAAACAACGCCTGATCTCAACACGTTTGGTTTGTTGGTGCTGGTGATATGGCAGACAGAATGAGTGAAGATCAAATATCCTCCTACATGTTGTGACAGACAACACCTTGAACGAACACCTTGAACGAACACCTTGAACGGACACCTTGAACGGACACCTTGAACGAACACCTTGAACGAACACCTTGAACGGACACCTTGAACGGACACCTTGAACGGACACCTTGAACGAACACCTTGAACGGACACCTTGAACGGATACCTTGAACGAACACCTTGAATGAACACCTTGAACGGATACCTTGAACGAACACCTTGAACGGATACCTTGAACGAACACCTTGAACGGACACCTTGAACGGACACCTTGAACGGACACCTTGAACGAACACCTTGAACGGATACCTTGAACGGATACCTTGAACGAACACCTTGAACGAACACCTTGAACGGGCACCTTGAACGAACACCTTGAACGAACACCTTGAACGAACACCTTAAACAGACACCTTGAACGGATACCTTGAACGAACACCTTGAACGAACACCTTGAACGAACACCTTGAACGAGCACCTTGAACGAACACTTTGAACGAACACCTTGAACGGACACCTTGAACGAACACCTTGAACGAACACCTTGAACGAGCACCTTGAACGAACACTTTGAACGAACACCTTGAACGAACACCTTGAACGAACACCTTGAACGAACACCTTGAACGGATACCTTGAACGGATACCTTGAACGAACACCTTGAACGGACACCTTGAACGAACACCTTGAACGGACACCTTGAACGGACACCTTGAACGGACACCTTGAATGAACACCTTGAACGAACACCTTGAACGGACACCTTGAACGGACACCTTGAACGAACACCTTGAACGGACACCTTGAACGGATACCTTGAACGAACACCTTGAATGAACACCTTGAACGAACACCTTGAACGGACACCTTGAACGGACACCTTGAACGAACACCTTGAACGAACACCTTGAACGGACACCTTGAACGGACACCTTGAACGGATACCTTGAACGAACACCTTGAACGAACACCTTGAACGGACACCTTGAACGGACACCTTGAACGGACACCTTGAACGGACACCTTGAACGAACACCTTGAACGGATACCTTGAACGGATACCTTGAACGAACACCTTGAACGAGCACCTTGAACGAACACTTTGAACGAACACCTTGAACGGACACCTTGAACGAACACCTTGAACGAACACCTTGAACGAGCACCTTGAACGAACACTTTGAACGAACACCTTGAACGAACACCTTGAACGAACACCTTGAACGAACACCTTGAACGAACACCTTGAACGGATACCTTGAACGGACACCTTGAACGAACACCTTGAACGGACACCTTGAACGAACACCTTGAACGGACACCTTGAACGGACACCTTGAACGGACACCTTGAACGAACACCTTGAACGAACACCTTGAACGGACACCTTGAACGAACACCTTGAACGGACACCTTGAACGGATACCTTGAACGAACACCTTGAATGAACACCTTGAACGAACACCTTGAACGGACACCTTGAACGGACACCTTGAACGGACACCTTGAACGAACACCTTGAACGGATACCTTGAACGGATAACTTGAACGAACACCTTGAACGAACACCTTGAACGAACACCTTGAACGAACACCTTGAACGAACACCTTGAACGAACACCTTGAACGGACACCTTGAACGAACACCTTGAACGAACACCTTGAACGAACACCATTCCCAATAGCAGCACACCATCGTAGCTTACGCGTTAGCCTTTGGTTGTACGAACGACGTACTCTGAAATGTTTTTACGCAGGCTACGTTCAGGAACATTTCAACAACGTTCACTTTGTTAGCTGCGTTAGTTCATCTCATAAGGGTTCTTCATGAAGGTGGTTCAGGATGCGACTTTAGGAGGTTCTGCCAATGGGGTTCGGTGTGAGGAGGTTTGAATGGACCCCAGAGGAGATGTTAGGGGTCCTCCAGGGCTTAGAGTTGGTTCTAAAGAGTTCCTGATGTTTTGAGTGGTTCTAGGGACTTGAAACAACACACATGTGGTTGTATGTGTGATTTGAGGACATTTCATGGGTTCTAAAGAAGTGTTGGCCCGTCCTGAACATGGGTTCATTATCGTAGAGTCACATCTGACTGTAGAGGAAGTGGAGAAGACGCAGAGTTACGCACCAAAGCTTCCTGTTTTAATCAGACGTCTGGGATTCTCCCTCTGCTGTTATGATGTCATCACTGTGTGTGTGTGTGTGTGTGTGTGTGTGACTTGCTCATGCCTGTGTGAGGTCACGGCTCACTGAGTTCCCTTATAAAGTCGTTGCAGTGTGTATTATGGAAATGAACTTGTCTGCACTGGTGGCTTCTTTAAATAACTCACAACCTGTGAGTCATGAACCTGTCGTAACGCCGGCCGCAGCTTCGTTTTTAAAGTCGCCTCCGGGCTGAAAAAAAACAAAACATCCAAAACACATTCAGGACGGCTGGAAAAGTACAAGGGGCGTTTAAATTGAACCTCCTCAACCCTGCCAGGTCCATCATTATGGCCTCATGTTGTTCAAAACCACAGAACTTTATTTAAAGTTTAGAGCAGATCCCTGAGCTTCCAAAGACACCAAACACGTGTCGAACAGTTCCATCTGAGGGAAACGTCCATGAAGGAGCTGAAGTTAAATTTCAAGGTGGAAATTTCTAAAAATGAAATGAATACAGGATTTGCTTGAACAGTCATAAACATTTAAGAGGAGGATCAGATGTTGAAGTGAACAGTTTGGGACGTCCAGGGAGTGAAATCAAACACACACCTGGCCTGTCTCCTGTCTCTGACGTTCTCTGTTGGTGTCTGTAGGCGGACGCACAGGTGTGACTGTCTGTGTGATGGGACAGGGTAAACAGACGGCATCACAGCTGAATGCAGATTGAACTGCTCCATCTAGTGGACGTGAGCTGTAATCTCCTCTGTATGACCTCAGAGCACCTCCAACCGTTTCTCTCTTTTCTTTAGAGAGCACGGCGGCGATGAAGGGAGGAAGCCTTCACACGTGGTCAGGTTACCCATCATGCATCATGCTGAACTGTGTCCCTCTCCTCTTCAGCCCAGAGGACACGACGTCCATGATGTCAGTCCACCTTAAACGAGCTCAGTCCACCTTAAATGAGCTCAGTCCACCTTAAATAAGCTTAGTCCACTTTGAACGAGCTCAGTCCACCTTAAACGAGCTCAGTCCACCTTAAATAAGCTGTCCTCAGTGTGTTGATGTTGTCCTCAGTGTCTTCAGTCCACCTTAAATAAGCTGTCCTCAGTGTGTTGATGTTGTCCTCAGTGTCTTCAGTCCACCTTAAATAAGCTGTCCTCAGTGTGTTGATGTTGTCCTCAGTGTCTTCAGTCCACCTTAAATAAGCTGTCCTCAGTGTGTTGATGTTGTCCTCAGTGTCTTCAGTCCACCTTAAACAAGCTGTCCTCAGTGTGTTGATGTTGTCCTCAGTGTCTTCAGTCCACCTTAAACAAGCTGTCCTCAGTGTGTTGATGTTGTCCTCAGTGTCTTCAGTCCACCTTAAACAAGCTGTCCTCAGTGTGTTGATGTTGTCCTCAGTGTCTTCAGTCCACCTTAAATAAGCTGTCCTCAGTGTGTTGATGTTGTCCTCAGTGTCTTCAGTCCACCTTAAATAAGCTGTCCTCAGTGTGTTGATGTTGTCCTCAGTGTCTTCAGTCCACCTTAAACAAGCTGTCCTCAGTGTGTTGATGTTGTCCTCAGTGTCTTCAGTCCACCTTAAACAAGCTGTCCTCAGTGTGTTGATGTTGTCCTCAGTGTCTTCAGTCCACCTTAAACAAGCTGTCCTCAGTGTGCTGATGTTGTCCTCAGTGTCTTCAGTCCACCTTAAACAAGCTGTCCTCAGTGTGTTGATGTTGTCCTCAGTGTCTTCAGTCCACCTTAAACAAGCTGTCCTCAGTGTGTTGATGTTGTCCTCAGTGTCTTCAGTCCACCTTAAACAAGCTGTCCTCAGTGTGTTGATGTTGTCCTCAGTGTCTTCAGTCCACCTTAAACAAGCTGTCCTCAGTGTGTTGATGTTGTCCTCAGTGTCTTCAGTCCACCTTAAACAAGCTGTCCTCAGTGTGTTGATGTTGTCCTCAGTGTCTTCAGTCCACCTTAAACAAGCTGTCCTCAGTGTGTTGATGTTGTCCTCAGTGTCTTCAGTCCACCTTAAACAAGCTGTCCTCAGTGTGTTGATGTTGTCCTCAGTGTCTTCAGTCCACCTTAAACAAGCTGTCCTCAGTGTGTGATGTTTGTCCTCAGTGTCTTCAGTCCACCTTAAACAAGCTGTCCTCAGTGTGTTGATGTTGTCCTCAGTGTCTTCAGTCCACCTTAAACAAGCTGTCCTCAGTGTGTTGATGTTGTCCTCAGTGTCTTCAGTCCACCTTAAACAAGCTGTCCTCAGTGTGTTGATGTTGTCCTCAGTGTCTTCAGTCCACCTTAACAAGCTGTCCTCAGTGTGTTGATGTTGTCCTCAGTGTCTTCAGTCCACCTTAAACAAGCTGTCCTCAGTGTGTTGATGTTGTCCTCAGTGTCTTCAGTCCACCTTAAAAGCTGTCCTCAGTGTGTTGATGTTGTCCTCAGTTCTCAGTCCCACCTTAAACAAGCTGTCCTCAGGTGTTGATTGTCCTCAGTGTCTTCAGTCCACCTTAAACAAGCTGTCCTCATGTGTTGATGTTGTCCTCAGTGTCTTCAGTCCACCTTAAACAGCTGTCCTCAGTGGTTGATGTTGTCCTCAGTGTCTTCAGTCCATGCAGTGATGTCCACCACAGATCCTGTCTGTGTTTGATGCTGTCTGCAGGCCTGAACATCACCGACAACATGATTGGTTCTCAGCCTGGTCCTTGTTCCAGAGCTTTCTTCTGATGGCTGAATCTTTGAATGATGTGATGAAGTGTAGACGATGAAATCCACAGATTGTTTGTGATTTTACGTTGACGGACATTATTCTGAAATTGTTGCTCTATGTTCCAGAGCAGTCTTTACAGAGTGGTGAAGCCTCCAAACACTCAGCCTCTCTGTCATGTGACTCACCTGTGGACAGGTAACCTCATGCAGCTGTTTGCTTCCAGCTGCTCACGACTGTTACACACTTTGATCAAATTCTGGTTACATTTGATCAGTCGGGAAAAAGGTTGTCAAACATGACTCAGCACATTTCCTCGTCCTCAGACACGTCAGGTAGGTTTGTGATTCCCGACGTCTCGTGTTCCCAGGGTCCTTCAGCGCGTTGGATCATTCGTGTCTTCATGATTTAGAAATAACCTGGATGAAGTCGGATGATGTGTCAACATCAGAGCCACGCTCACCAGGCCGGAGCCAAATACTTCAGACACAGTGACGGAAAGCACCGGGGAACTTGGACGAGCGACACCGACAAACACAGAGAGAGAGAGAGAGGATCCCTGAGTCAGACCCTGCCCCAGCAGTGAGAGTGTGTGTGTTGAGTGTGTGTGTGTGTGTGTGTCTGTGTGTGTGTGTGTGTGTGTGTGATGTGTGTGTGTGTGTGAGTGTGAGTGTGTGTGAGTGTGTGTGTGTGTGTGTGTGTGTGAGTGTGTGTGTGTGTGTGTGTGTGTGTGTGTGTGAGTGTGTGTGTGTGTGTGTGTGTGTGAGTGTGTGTGTGTGTGTGTGTGTGTGTGTGTGTGTGTGTGAGTGTGTGTGTGTGTGAGTGTGAGTGTGTGTGAGTGTGTGTGTGTGTGTGTGTGTGAGTGTGTGTGTGTGTGTGTGTGTGTGTGTGTGTGTGAGTGTGTGTGTGTGTGTGTCTGTGTGTGTGTGTGTGTGTGTGTGTGTGTGTGTGTGTGTGTGTGTGTGTGTGTGTGTGTTGGCAGCTGCCCTGAATCACCTCAGATGGTTTGAGGTGTCATAGGTCTGAGTCTGGAAAATGTCTGGATACGTTGAAACACACACGAAGCCTGAAGACGAGGATGTGGGAAATGAAAACTCTCCTGTGTGTGTGTGTGTGTGTGTGTGTGTGTGTGAGTGTGTTTGTTTAAATTGAACCATCTCCATCCATCTTGAGCCTCTCGATGTTTTCAGTTTATAAAAACACTCACGCTTCCTTCTGAAACAGGAAGTTCATGAGCGGCCTATCAGTGTCTCCATCATGACGTGTAAATCATCGCGGTACAAAATGTCACAGATACGAGCTCCAACATCTTCATGAACACTCAGGCGTTTGTAAAGAAGAAGAGGTCAGCAGGCCCAGCAGTCAGCAGCTTCTACGGACATGATGGCAGAGGAGGAGACAGTGAAGAGGACGCTGACGGAGGAAGCTCAGCGTGGTGGTGTTGTCAGTCATGTTAGCTGGCTGCCTCTTCTCGTGTCGCTGACCTTGTTGATGTTTGGCTCCATCGTGTAGAAGAACATGAAGACATGAAGAGCTCTGTGCTCTGCTCCACTCACACACTTTATGATTAATGAGATGAAAGACCACACAAAAAATTAATCAGTGCTTCCAGCGTATGAAGCAACATCCTCTGCAGAGCGTCACGCTGTGTCTGTTTAAGGGCATGAACTGTTGGAACGACAGAATTCTCAAGAATCTTCTTCAGTATGTGTGTTTATGTGAGCGCTCGGTATTCAGTTCCCGGCAAGTCCGAATCATGTGGTGACTAACTGTCAACACTGGCTTTGAAATCCAGGTTTTAGACAGTCACGGAGACTACGTCCAGATTTTAGACAGTCTGCGGGGACGTCACTGAGACTACGTCCAGGTTTTAGACAGTCTGCGTGGACGTCACGGAGACTACGTCCAGGTTTTAGACAGTCTGCGGGGACGTCTCAGAGACTACGTCCAGGTTTTAGACAGTCTGCGGGGACGTCACGGAGACTACGTCCAGGTTTTAGACAGTCTGCGGGGACGTGTCAGAGACTACGTCCAGGTTTTAGACAGTCTGCGGGGACGTCTCAGAGACTACGTCCAGGTTTTAGACAGTCTGCGAGGACGTCTCAGAGACTACGTCCAGGTTTTAGACAGTCTGCAGGGACGTCACGGAGACTACGTCCAGGTTTTAGACAGTCTGCGAGGACGTCTCAGAGACTACGGTCCAGGTTTTAGACAGTCTGCGGGGACGTCACAGAGACTACGTCCAGGTTTAGACAGTCTGCGAGGACGTCTCAGAGACTACGTCCAGGTTTTTAGACAGTCTGCGGGGACGTCTCAGAGACTACGTCCAGGTTTTAGACAGTCTGCGGGGACGTCTCAGAGACTACGTCCAGGTTTTAGACAGTCTGCGGGACGTCTCAGAGACTACGTCTGTGTTTGCTTTACAGTGGAAAGCAGCCTGCAGCCTGTATGACAGCAGCGGTCCGAGTCAAAGGTCCTGGTTTTCCCAGTGCAGCGTCGGCCCGTCACACCACCATGACTCTGCACACTGATATTTGGACCGAGCCTCTCCTGTGTCAGCGCACTTCATCATCATAATCATCATTATCAGCGCCGTGTGCATGAGCGCGCTGACGCAGTTCTCAGAAGCAGCACTTGTTGGTGAAGAGTGTTGAGAAAACCTCCTGACCACAGCGTAGACTCAGGCCAAACCGCCGTATGCAGTCTGTCCAAACATGACGAGGAGCAGGGGATGATGTGAGGAGCAGAGAGGGTGGAGGAGTTAGGAAACATGAGGAGGATTGTGTGGTTTCACAGCTGACTCACACTGTGGTGAGGAGGGTCACAGGTTCTAAGCTGGCTGACTGAGCGGACCACTTTCAGGTGTTAACGTAGCAAGCTACACCTGAGGCCTCAACTGTGATTGGAGCACAGAGCAGAAGGGGCGGGACTTATGAGGGTCAGTGACGGCCTCCTGTCACACTGCGCGTCATTCATCCAACACGGAGATCAAACAGGTGACACAAAGTGAACAGTGACGCACAGCAGGCTTCCCTCACCACCCCACCACCTCCACCTCCCCACCCCTCCACCTCCTCCACCACCTCCACCTCCACCACCTCCTCCACCACCTCCACCTCCTCCACCTCCTCACCACCTCACCACTCTCCACCTCCTCCACCACCTCCACCTCCTCCACCTCCTCCACCACCTCCACCCCTCCACCACCTCCACCTCCTCCACCTCCTCCACCACCTCCACCACCTCCACCTCCTCCACCTCCTCCACCACCTCCACCTCCTCCACCACCTCCACCTCCACCACCTCCACCTCCTCCACCACCTCCACCTCCTCCACCTCCTCCACCACCTCCACCACCTCCACCTCCTCCACCTCCTCCACCTCTTCTTCTCTGTGCTCCATCACACAGTGGATGACTCACTGCAGAGATGCTCCACCTGTCTCTGTAATGTGCTGACATCCATCGCCTCGCTTCACCTGTCACCTGCCTCACATCCACAGACCTGTCTGTCTGTCTGTCTGTCTGTCTGTCTGTCTGTCTGTCTGTCTGTCTGTCTGTCTCTCTCTCTGTCTGTCTGTCTGTCTGTCTGTCTCCTGAGTCACTTCTTTAGATCTCTTCTCATCATATTTCTCTTTTACTCACTTTGTGTGTGTGTGTGTGTGTGTGTTACACACACACACACACACACACACACAGGTGTTGGTTCAGGTCTTAAAGGTTCAAAGCCTTGTGGTTGATCTCAGAGGGTAATGATGTTACACACACACACACACACACACACACTCACACACACTCACACACACACACACTCACACACACACACACACACACACACACACACACACACACACACACACACACACACTCTCTCTCTTTGAAGCTGTCAGGTGGAGAAAGTTTATCGATGAGTCATCGATTGTCATTGTAAAAAAAAGAGTTCACTTTCCTGTGAACACGATGTTTCCTCTGATACACTGACATCATCACCTGTGACCCACTGACCTGTGACCCACACTGACCTGTGACCCACACTGACCTGTGACCCACACTGACCTGTGACCCACACTGACCTGTGACCCACACTGACCTGTGACCAGCTGAACGTCTGTTAGCTCATGTTAGCCAGGCTGCCTGGACCATGACCTCAGAGCACCAGGAAGAAGAAGAAGTGACGTCCCCGCAGACTGTCTGAAACCTGGACGTAGTCTCCGTGACGTCCCCGCAGACTGTCTAAAACCTGGACGTAGTCTCCGTGACGTCCCCACAGACTGTCTAAAACCTGGACGTAGTCTCCGTGACGTCCCCGCAGACTGTCTAAAACCTGGACGTAGTCTCCGTGACGTCCCCGCAGACTGTCTAAAACCTGGACGTAGTCTCCGTGACGTCCCCGCAGACTGTCTAAAACCTGGACGTAGTCTCCGTGACGTCCCCGCAGACTGTCTAAAACCTGGACGTAGTCTCTGTGATGTCCCCACAGACTGTCTAAAACCTGGACGTAGTCTCTGTGACGTCCCCGCAGACTGTCTGAAACCTGGACGTAGTCTCTGTGACGTCCCCACAGACTGTCTAAAACCTGGACGTAGTCTCCGTGACGTCCCCACAGACTGTCTAAAACCTGGACGTAGTCTCCGTGACGTCCCCACAGACTGTCTAAAACCTGGACGTAGTCTCCGTGACGTCCCCGCAGACTGTCTAAAACCTGGACGTAGTCTCCGTGACGTCCCCGCAGACTGTCTAAAACCTGGACGTAGTCTCCGTGACGTCCCCGCAGACTGTCTAAAACCTGGACGTAGTCTCTGTGATGTCCCCACAGACTGTCTAAACCTGGACGTAGTCTCTGTGACGTCCCCGCAGACTGTCTGAAACCTGGACGTAGTCTCTGTGACGTCCCCACAGACTGTCTAAAACCTGGACGTAGTCTCCGTGACGTCCCCACAGACTGTCTAAAAACCTGGACGTAGTCTCCGTGACGTCCCCACAGACTGTCTAAACCTGGACGTAGTCTCTGTGACGTCCCCGCAGACTGTCTAAACCTGGACGTAGTCTCTGTGACGTCCCCGCAGACTGTCTAAAACCTGGACGTAGTCTCCGTGACGTCCCCGCAGACTGTCTAAAACCTGGACGTAGTCTCCGTGACGTCCCCGCAGACTGTCTAAAACCTGGACGTAGTCTCTGTGACGTCCCCGCAGACTGTCTAAAACCTGGACGTAGTCTCCGTGACGTCCCCGCAGACTGTCTAAAACCTGGACGTAGTCTCCGTGACGTCCCCACAGACTGTCTAAAACCTGGACGTAGTCTCCGTGACGTCCCCACAGACTGTCTAAAACCTGGACGTAGTCTCCGTGACGTCCCCGCAGACTGTCTAAAACCTGGACGTAGTCTCTGTGACGTCCCCGCAGACTGTCTAAAACCTGGACGTAGTCCTCTGTGACGTCCACACAGACTGTCTAAAACCTGGACGTAGTCTCCGTGACGTCCCCTCAGACTGTCTAAAACCTGGACGTAGTCTCTGTGACGTCCCCTCAGACTGTCTAAAACCTGGACGTAGTCTCTGTGACGTCCCCGCAGACTGTCTAAAACCTGGACGTAGTCTCCGTGACGTCCCCGCAGACTGTCTACAACCTGGACGTAGTCTCTGACGTCCCCGCAGACTGTCTAAAACCTGGACGTAGTCTCCGTGACGTCCCCGCAGACTGTCTAAAACCTGGACGTAGTCTCCGTGACGTCCCCGCAGACTGTCTAAAACCTGGACGTAGTCTCCGTGACATCCCCACAGACTGTCTAAAACCTGGACGTAGTCTCCGTGACGTCCCACAGACTGTCTAAAACCTGGACGTAGTCTCAGTGACGTCCCCGCAGACTGTCTAAAACCTGGACGTAGTCTCCGTGACGTCCCCGCAGACTGTCTAAAACCTGGACGTAGTCTCCGTGACGTCCCCGCAGACTGTCTAAAACCTGGACGTAGTCCTCCGTGACGTCCCCGCAGACTGTCTAAAACCTGGACGTAGTCTCCGTGACGTCCCCGCAGACTGTCTAAAACCTGGACGTAGTCTCTGTGACGTCCCGCAGACTGTCTAAAACCTGGACGTAGTCTCCGTGACGTCCCCGCAGACTGTCTAAAACCTGGACGTAGTCTCTGTGACGTCCCCGCAGACTGTCTAAAACCTGGACGTAGTCTCCGTGACGTCCCCACAGACTGTCTAAAACCTGGACGTAGTCTCCGTGACGTCCCCGCAGACTGTCTAAAACCTGGACGTAGTGTGTTACAGTGTGTGTGTTACAGTGTGTTGCAGTGTGTTGCAGTGTGTTACAGTGTGTTACAGTGTGTGTGTTGCAGTGTGTTACAGTGTGTGTGTTACAGTGTGTGTGTTGCAGTGTGTTACAGTGTGTTACAGTGTGTTACAGTGTGTGTGTTACAGTGTGTTGCAGTGTGTTGCAGTGTGTTACAGTGTGTTACAGTGTGTGTGTTGCAGTGTGTTACAGTGTGTTACAGTGTGTGTGTTGCAGTGTGTTACAGTGTGTTACAGTGTGTGTGTTACAGTGTGTTACAGTGTGTTACAGTGTGTGTGTGTGTGTTGCAGTGTGTTACAGTGTGTTACAGTGTGTGTGTTACAGTGTGTTACAGTGTGTTGCAGTGTGTTGCAGTGTGTTACAGTGTGTTACAGTGTGTGTGTTGCAGTGTGTTACAGTGTGTTGCAGTGTGTGTGTTGCAGTGTGTTACAGTGTGTTACAGTGTGTGTGTGTCACACGCAGACACACTGTGTGTATTGAACCTGAACCTCAGCCTCCATTGTTGCCTCTAATTGCTGCGTTGCACAAACAGTGTGTTGGAAAGTCCGCGCTGTGACCAACCTTTGGTTTCTCTGTTTAATCTCTGCTTCTATTCATAGTGTGACTGTCAGACTGTCTGCAGAACAACACAAACAGCATCATGTCTCTGCGAAGACTTTATGTCACCACATCGCTCCTCATGGCTTCATGTAACATGCTCACTTAAATCTCATCTGACAAAACAAGTGTCTGTGTTGTGTGTGTGTGTGTGTGTGTGTGTGTGTGTGTGTGTGTGTGTGTGTGTGTGTGATGAATAATCTCAGTGACAGTATCATTAGCCTGGGCGCCTTTGAAGCTCTCTGATCACAGATTGAATGTTTTAACACAGATGTTGAGAACACATATGAGGTCATGAGGTCACACACACACACACACACACACACACACACACACACACACACACACACACCTGGACTTACATCAGTCTGCGCCCACAACAAGGTGTCAGCTGCAGTCACTTTCTTTAATGACTCAGCAGAGATCAAACACACACACTGACACATCTGATCCGTGCTTTGATGACTCGACACACATCACACAACACTCACTCAAACGCACACGCTACTACAGTCCTGACATCACTTCCTGTCAGCCTCTGTTCCAGTCTCTCACTGAGGTTTCTTTCTTCTGTATGACGTGTTTAAGCAGCCAACAGTGAGTGTGTGTCCACCTGCAGGGGCCAAACAGAACCTCTGAACCAGCAGTGTCCAGTCTAACAGTGAACACAGCGACAGAACCTCTGAACCGGCAGTGTCCAGTCTAACAGTGAACACAGCGACAGAACCTCTGAACCGGCAGTGTCCAGTCTAACAGTGAACACAGCGACAGAACCTCTGAACCGGCAGTGTCCAGTCTAACAGTGAACACGGCAACAGAACCTCTGAACCGGCAGTGTCCAGTCTAACAGTGAACACGGCAGCAGAACCTCTGAACCGGCAGTGTCCAGTCTAACAGTGAACACAGCAAGAGAACCTCTGAACCAGCAGTGTCCAGTCTAACAGTGAACACAGCGACAGAACCTCTGAACCGGCAGTGTCCAGTCTAACAGTGAACACAGCGACAGAACCTCTGAACCGGCAGTGTCCAGTCTAACAGTGAACACAGCGACAGAACCTCTGAACCGGCAGTGTCCAGTCTAACAGTGAACACAGCGACAGAACCTCTGAACCGGCAGTGTCCAGTCTAACAGTGAACACAGCGACAGAACCTCTGAACCGGCAGTGTCCAGTCTAACAGTGAACACAGCGACAGAACCTCTGAACCGGCAGTGTCCAGTCTAACAGTGAACACAGCGACAGAACCTCTGAACCGGCAGTGTCCAGTCTAACAGTGAACACAGCGACAGAACCTCTGAACCGGCAGTGTCCAGTCTAACAGTGAACACAGCAGCCTACGGAGGTGGTTTTCTTGCTGGGTTTGGCTCCTGGCATCTATGGAATAATTCATTAATAAACATGAAATTAACACACACACACACACACACACACAGATCCAGACAAACAGTCATTCTGACAGGCCGGACCGTGGATGACATCATCATTTCATCATCATCAAAAGGACTTTTCCATGTTAATGATGACCATAAAAGGAGTTACCACACATCCAGGAAGTGTGTGTGTGTGTTTGTGTGTGTGTGTGTGTGTGTGTGTGTGTGTGTGTGTGTGTGTGTGTGTGTGTGAGGGCTGCCCCTGAGTGTGTGTATTTTTTTCCAACACCTGTAAAACCCTCCAGCAGTGATTAGTCAGCACCGAACGCCCAGCGAGCTGTTTGTCCTGGCTCACTGTGTGTGTGTGTGTGTGTGTGTGTGTGTGTGTGTGTGTGTGTGTGCGTGTGTGTGTGTCAGCAGTAAACACACACAGTGGCAGACCTACAGGAGATGATTCAGCAGATACTCCTGTTTGAGGTGGGTTGCTTCACCACAACACACACACACATGAACACACACTCATTACTAATGCAGTAATGTACTCAAATAAACGTCACACACACACACACACACACACACACACACACACACAGCTGGCAGCAGCCTTTAGAGCTTTAGGTTGCCCCTGTAGGAGAGGGTGAGGCAAGAGGGTTGAAATCAGCAACTATGACACTAATGAAACTAAAGAACTCATTCTTTCTAATACACTGCTCCAAAGGTCAGCTGAAGGAACCACTGAATGGACCTCAGTAAACTACAAGAACTCACTTCATGACCACTAGAACATTCTTGTTTCTCGTCAATGAGTTTATAAACTCCACACTAGAGCCCCTTTAGTCTACTGACCGTTTGGAAGCATTTATAGGATTGCTAGAACCTCCTCAGTGATCACTAGAATCAACTAAAAAACAACTGAACCTCCTTCATGAACACCAGAGCCACCTAAAAGACCCTTAGTACCACCTACAAGTAGAAGTGGAATGAGAAGAAGACCTCGATGAACCTCTAAAACCTCCTCTGAGAAAGTTAGAACCCCATACAGAACCCCTGGAAGACCACTATAACCTTATAGAAGGCCAAAAACCATTAGAACCACCTAAAGGTCTTCCAGAATGTGACCAACATTCTAGAAGACCACTAAAACCTCATCAACAACCACAGGCTACCTCCCTAATGTCCTGTACAACCATTTCTCCTAGGACCTTCTGAATTACCTCTAGGACTCTCAAATGAAACCCCTAGAACCTCGTCAGTGACACCTACAACTTCTTAAATGACTATCTAAAGGAAGCCCAGAATCTCCTAAGTGACATTAACTAAAGGACTCCAGAAGATAAAGATCACTAAATCCACTACAGGACTGAAACCTCCTTCATGACCACTAGAACCTCCCAAAGATTGGAAACCTTGAGACGTATTGGTGTTGGAAATGTTTCTGCAGATTTTCCGTTTTTAGCAAACAAAGTCAATAAAATTGCACAGAATGAAGTTAGAAAACAAAGATTCTAAGAAAGGATTCTTAAACCGTCGTGGTTTTCCCGCCGAGGGTTGAGGCTGCATGCACAAACGTTATTAGCAGAGGACAGAGTCCAGCTGAGGCTGATGGGAACGTTGTTAACTTTGCAGGTGTTTGGTCAAAGTGCTGGACACATTCAAATGTTGATGACACAAACACAAAAACAACTCCACGTAGACATGTTGGCGATCCACATAGTTAAGATCTTTCAGTGTGGACCAGCCTTGTCCCCGTGTGGCCCCCATGTTTCAGCCTTGTTGACGATGAACGGCATGGCAGGCGTAAACTTCACGTATACCGTGGCAGCAGATGTTTTGAACCACACGGCATCACCTCTAGACTTGCTGCCCAACAAGCTGCAGGCCATTTGTGTTTGTGCTGCTCAGCTCAGTGTGGAGCTGCCCGCTCCGCCGACGCTCCCTGGATGCACAAAGGTTAAAGAAAGCCAGAGGTTCTGGACGTGAAGCGCAGCAGGGATTTCCAGGGATATGATATAAATGTTCTGCTTCATAACTGCAAGCGCTGCCACAGCGGAACTGGCCGAATCGGATATAAAACCTCAAACATTTTATGAGTCCACAAAGTCAGCCTCCATTTCACGCTCAGTGGAGGAGCTCAAAGTTTCTGTGTCTGCATGATGTCACGGGTTAGAGAGAAACCCACCGAGCTCTCATCAGCACAGGAAGCACACATGACTGCTCTGACCTGGAAAACTGTGAGCAGTGTTTGTGGAGGGATGGATGTAATGAAAAGTTTCCATGTTGGTGAGATGTCGGGCTCTGGATGAGGTCACTGAACTCTCCAACAAAGGTTAGATCAGCAGAAAACAAACTGTCAGAGGACATCATGTCATGGACCGGTCCTGGTTTTCAGCCCTCCTGCCAGTACTTTTCCACTCACCTGCCTGCCACTCCCACCTCATCAGTGCAGCCACCTGATCACCTGATCACCTGATCACCTGATCACCTACCTGCCCAACACTGATGCCCACTCATTCCACTCAGTCTCTGCCAGATTGTCTTCAGCGTCACAGAGAGTTGGTCTGTTTTGGCCGGCTCTGTTTGTGGACTGTTACAAAGAACTGTTCCAGGTCTGGTCTCTAGTCTGTGCTGGACTGGAATAAAATCTGATCCAGTCTGAATAAAGTTCTGTGGTTCTGGTTCTGTACAGTGATCAGTGAGGCCCGGACAGAGAGGACTGCAGCAGGATGACATCATCAACTCTAAAACACCACGAAGACACTGAAGAACACCTGAAGACACTGTGTGTCAGTGCGGGACAGACACTGGAGGACAGAGGACACACTGTGTGTCAGTGCGGGACAGACACTGGAGGACAGAGGACACACTGTGTGTCAGTGTTGGACAGACACTGGAGGACAGAGGACACACTGTGTGTCAGTGTTGGACAGACACTGGAGGACAGAGGACACACTGTGTGTGTCAGTGTTGGACAGACACTGGAGGACAGATGGACCATGTGTAATCAGACGTCAGTGTGATCTAAGGTGACATCAGAGGTAAGCGAACATGTCTGCTCAGTGTGTCCTCACACATCATGTCCTCGTCTTCCCAAACGTCCTCAGAAGTTGTCCAGCAGCTTTCACAGTGATGCATAATGTAAATGAGGCAGCAGCTCTGGAGGACTCCGACACCATTTAAACATGCGTCCTGCCTCCATCAGAAGAAGCTGTAATGCATTATGGAGATGAAATGAATGTTTGGGGACATCATGCTCTGTGGTTTGACTTCATGTGCTCAGACCTGAGACAGGAGAACGTGTCCTCTCGAAACCTCGGCTGATCCTGCTGGACACAAACATGGAGCACTGCATGGCAGGTTATTTACCCAGCTGGTATTTCTATGTTCTCTAGTGAAAGCTTCTAACCTCATCAATAGTCCATCATTGCATATACTACATGTCCAGTGTCTGTCCTGTCCTCCCAGGTGTGTTATCGTGTAGATGGACGGCCTCATTGGTCAGTCACATGACCTGCTTGTTGACTCTTTCCCGCCTGCCTGAGCTTCTGGCGACATGATGCTCGGACATTTGGGAATTTGTGGAGGAAAATCAGGTCAGGGCGTCTTTGCAAAATGAAAAACCATAATCCAAGAAAATCTGAGGAAATATTTCTGCTTCATGTCACATTTCAAACAGAGACAGATGGACTGAAGTTCATTCCAGTTCATGGTGTGTCGTCTTGTTAGTGCCGCACCTTCAGGCTGCAGTATAGAAAAAAGTCATGCTTTCATATTTAAATTCAGCCGACCGAGCCACTCAGAGCCTCTTTCCCCATCATCGACTTTTCTTTCTCCTTTCAACACCTCCCATCTTCCTCCCTCTCTATCGTCGTTTTGTATGTAGGTCAAATGGCTGTTAAATGTAAATGTCCCTGCAGAAATACAGGGGCTGAATGAGAAATGAAATGAAACACCTCCAGCCACTTCAGATGAGCGCGTCCTGGTGTGACCCAGCGGAGGAGGCTGCAGCCTGTGGAGTCCACGTGAACTCGCTGAAGCTTCAGCAGCTTTAATGAAGGAGTGCGGGGGCGACCGGCCAGGTGGGGGAGGGGCACCTCTGCTGAGGTCACACAGGTACGCCTCGGTGTCACCTGCAGCCTGACGTTAGTCACAGTCAGATCCCAGACACGTTTGATGCTATTGGCTACTGTAAACACCAATCAGTGTCCACCATCTGCTTCCTGTTCCTCAGTTCATTTCTGTGTAACAGATCAGACTTTGCTCCCCGCTCAGAACCAGAACCACGCTGCAATGAAGCCAGTGAACCAGAAGCTCAACAGAGCAAGCATCCAGTGTCAGTCTGGGGAAGACGACTGTGAGTCATTGCTCCGTAAGCCCGAGGGGGACGTGAGCCGAGAGTCTGCAGCGGGTCAGCGCGGTCGCTCCACCAGGCGGGTTGTGTCGGGGCGAGTCGAGCCGCTCTCTGAATCTCAATGAGCTTTCCTTTTTTCTGTCGATGGCGAGCACGCGACCTGAGCTGACCGCCGTCTCGTCTCACTGCTGCTGATGTTTTAGCATCAGGTCAACGTGAAGACCAGATCTGGAACCGAGTTAGAAGACGTGAGTTCAGACTGCGGCAACAACCGGAAAACTAAGTTTAATCCACCGTGTTTGTACAAACAGAACACGCAATCACAGACTGTCTAAAACCTGGACGTAGTCTCTGAGACGTCCCCGCAGACTGTCTAAAACCTGGACGTAGTCTCCGTGACGTCCCCGCAGACTGTCTAAAACCTGGACGTAGTCTCCGAGACGTCCACGCAGACTGTCTAAAACCTGGACGTAGTCTCCGTGACGTCCCCGCAGACTGTCTAAAACCTGGACGTAGTCTCGTGACGTCCCCGCAGACTGTCTAAAACCTGGAGTCTCCGTGACGTCCACGCAGACTGTCTAAACCTGGACGTAGTCTCTGAGACGTCCACGCAGACTGTCTAAAACCTGGACGTAGTCTCTGAACGTCCACGCAGACTGTCTAAAACCTGGACGTCTCGTGACGTCCCCGCAGACTGTCTAAAACCTGGACGTAGTCTCCGTGACGTCCCCGCAGACTGTCTAAAACCTGGACGTAGTCTCCGTGACGTCCCGCAGACTGTCTAAAACCTGGACGTAGTCTCCGTGACGTCCCCGCAGACTGTCTAAAACCTGGACGTAGTCTCCGTGACGCCCCGCGCAGACTGTCTAAAACCTGGACGTAGTCTCCGAGACGTCTCCGCAGACTGTCTAAAAACCTGACTAGTCTCCGTGACGTCCCTGCAGACTGTCTAAAACCGGACGTAGTCTCCGAGACGTCCTCGCAACTGTCTAAACCTGGACGTAGTCTCCGAGACGTCCTCGCAGACTGTCAAAACCTGGACGTAGTCTCCGTGACGTCCCCGCAGACTGTCTAAAACCTGGACGTAGTCTCTTGACGTCCCCGAGACTGTCTAATACCTGGACGTAGTCTCTAGAGACGTCTCCCGCAGACTGTCTAAAACCTGGACGCAGTCTCTGAGACGTCCCCGCAGACTGTCTAAAAACTGACGCAGTCTCTGAGACGTCCCCTCATGCTGTGACATGCACTGTTTGGACTCTTCTGTGATGGATGCGATGCTTTCAGAGCAGTGATTTCGTGTGAGGACAGGTGTCAGGCGGGTGGTGTCCTCGTCCTCCCTGCCCTCTCAGTCTGATTTCTGTACTTTCCATTCCAGCGGCGCTCCACGGCGCTCCACCTGAAATGTAAATGTGGAGCTGACTGCAAGCGGGAGGGTCCACACCAGCGGAGGATCTCCAAGTGGCGTGTCCTCAGCGAGGTCACTGAAACCGGAGAGCACGATCAGGTGTGTGTGTCCATCTGTCCTCTGTCCTCCAGTGTCTGTCCAACACAAGTGTCTTCAGTGTCTTCATGGATTTCAGAGTTTGTCATTTCCTGATAAACCACAACAAGTTTTTAGTTCTGTCTGTTGAACATAAACCTGAACAACCATTAAATAACTTAATTAGTTTCATCGAGGCCGAGCTCACCTGTTCTACTGCACCTCCTCCTCCTCATCTCATCTTCTCCCTCCTCCTCCTCCTCCTCCTCCTCCTCTCCGCTCCTCTCCTCCTCCTCATCATCTTCTCCCTCCTCCTCTTCCTCCCCATCCTCCTTCCTCTTCCTCCTCCCACTTCCTCTCCCTCCTCCTCCTCCTCTCAGTTCATCTCATGAATGTTCATGTCATTTTAAATAGTTGTAGATGAATGTCAGTGAAACACGTTGGTTTCTTTAAATCATCTTTAATCTGCATATTAAATGATGTTAATCTTCAGTGGGCGAGCGACCTGCTGCTCCTGTTTGAACTCTCTCTCTCCCTGGATAACCTCCCTCCTCCTCCTCCTCCTCCTCCTCCTCCTCCTCCTCCTCCTCCTCCTCCCCCCCCCCTCTCCTACTCATCTTCTCCCTCCTCCTCCTCCTCCTCCTCCTCCTCCTCCTCCTCCTCCGCCATCTTCTCCCCCTCCTCCTCTCCTCCTCCTCTCCTCCCCTCCTCCTCCTCCTCCTCCGCCTCCTCCTCCTCATCATCTTCTTCTTCTCCCCCTCCTCCGCCTCTCCCTCCCTCCTCCTCCTTCTCCCTCCTCCTCCTCTCCTCCTCCTCCCCCTCCCCCTCCTACGCATCTTCTCCCTCCTCCCCGCCTCCTCCTCCTCCTCCTCCATCTTCTCCTCCTCCTCCGCACTCCTCCGCCATCTCTCCTCCTCCGCCTCCCCCCCCGGATAACCCTCCTCCTCCTCATCTTCATCTCTCCCTCCTCCTCCCTCCTCCTCCTCCTCCTCCTCCTCCTCCTCCCCTCCTCCTCCCTCAGCATCATCTTCTTCTTCTCCCTCCTCCTCCTCCTCTTCTCCCTCCTCCTCCTCCTCCTCCTCCTCCTCCTCCCTCCCCCTCCCCTCCCTACTCATCTTCTCCCTCCTCCTCCTCCCTCCTCCTCCTCCTCCTCCTCCCATATCTTCTCCCTCCTCCTCC